>CM060669.1:35630780-35640780 GCA_030686955.1 Odontamblyopus rebecca
GGCCTGACCGGGCGACTGCTGTCTGCAGGGTTAATCTGAAAACGAATTCGGTGTCCTGGAGGAGTGGCGTGAAAATAATACTGACAATAATACGTTTTATTTATAGTGCACTTTTCTTTCCACAGAATCTCAGAGCGCTACAAGAACGTTAAAAACAATACTCGCTGCTAAATACTAAAAGCATCAACAGTGGCTTTTCTAAATAAAAAGGTCTTTAGATTCGCTCGTGGCAGTTCCAGAGTCGTGGTGCAGCTGAGCTACCTGAAGATCTGAGGCCCTGAAGGAGCTACCAGAAGAGCTGAGGACCTGAAGGAGCTACCTGAAGATCTGAGGACCTGAAGGAGCTACCTGAAGATCTGAGGACCTGAAGGAGCTACCAGAAGAGCTGAGGACCTGAAGGAGCTACCTGAAGATCTGAGGCCCTGAAGGAGCTACCTGAAAATCTGAGGCCCTGAAGGAGCTACCTGAAAATCTGAGGCCCTGAAGGAGCTACCTGAAAATCTGAGGCCCTGAAGGAGCTACCTGAAGATCTTAGGACCTGAAGGAGCTACCTGAAGAGCTGAGGACCTGAAGGAGCTACCTGAAGATCTTAGGACCTGAAGGAGCTACCTGAAGATCTTAGGACCTGAAGGAGCTACCTGAAGATCTGAGGCCCTGAAGGAGCTACCAGAAGATCTGAGGACCTGAAGGAGCTACCAGAAGAGCTGAGGACCTGAAGGAGCTACCTGAAGATCTGAGGCCCTGAAGGAGCTACCAGAAGAGCTGAGGACCTGAAGGAGCTACCTGAAGATCTGAGGACCTGAAGGAGCTACCTGAAGATCTGAGGACCTGAAGGAGCTACCTGAAGATCTGAGGACCTGAAGGAGCTACCTGAAGATCTGAGGCCCTGAAGGAGTTACCTGAAGATCTGAGAGTGCAGTTGGAAGGTTGTAAAGTGATCAGATCTTGCAGATACAGTGGTGTCTGATCAGTGATGCATTTATGGGTCAACAGGAGCATTTTGTATTCGCCAGGGCGGTGATCTGAGAACGGGAGTGATGTGTTGGAATTTTCTGACTTTCATGAGGATTCTGGCAACGCTGTTTTGGATGTACTGTAGTTTTTCAATGTCCTTGGCAGGAATCCCAACAAAAACTCCATTACGGTCATCCAACCTTGAGGAGATAAAGACGTGGACAAGTTTCTCTGCGCCTGCAAGGTCGTGGCTGTCATCACTGCTTCAAAGATTTGTTTTCAGAGGCGAATTCACCGTTGTAAAAAATGGGTACAAAGGAATGGAAATGTCACCAGGTTAAAAAATACCTGTGTACGTGTAAACGAAAATGCTGTGTGCTCGATGTTATTTTGGGAAACGGAGGGAGGGAAATATCCGTTTCTCAACATCCCCGACTCTGTAAACGTAGCCTCAGTGTCTCATTTGCTCAGGCCTCCCTCTCCTTTTTCTACTGTCCTCCTCTCTTTCTCCTTTTCTGTCACTTTTACACTCTCCTCTCCCTTTTCCATCTCATTTGCTCACTCCTCTCAACCCATCATCGCCCACCTTTCTTTTTCCTTTTGCTCTACGTCTTTGTCCCACTAGCCAAACCTCTCTCTTCTCTCCTCTACCTCCATCTTTCTCACCTCTCCCTCTCCTCCTCCTCTCCTCCATCCTGTCTTCCTCTTGTCCAGTCATTGTTCTTTTTCACACTCTGAGCCTGGTGTTTCCACACTTCATCACGCCAGAGTCCCAGTCTCCAAGCGGCGGAGCTAAAAATAAAAATAGGAAATCCTCAAATCATCACAACATCATTTCACTTTTAATGAACAGGAGAGTCGGATCCAAAGACTCAAAAAGTGATCTAGTTTATAACAGAATAGGCTCTGTTCACGCTTACGTCACAAACCAGGACAATGTTTGGAAAGATGCAATTACAACTTCCGGCGGGAGGTACTTCAGGTCTGTTCGCAGTAGTTTTACCGACCTGTAAAACACCAAATCGGTCCCTTTAAACCCCGGGTGCAGGTGTAGATTTGTTCATTTTGATAAATAAGCGTCGGCCCCAAATAAACGGCGAATCTCATGTTGGTGCTGAAGGCAGAAGTCGAGCTGCAGCAACAGAAGCAGGACTGATGCTGCGTCGTCTCTGCACAAACCAAATGGCTCATTTGCATAAACTATAAGCGCTGAAAAAGCACAGCTGCTCCTCCTGATGCGGTGGATGAACGTTCTCGCGCTGCTGCTCCACACTCGCTGCGTCTGTCGTCTGTTTTTCTGCGTGTTGTGGAGGGTTTGAGCGACTTTGTGATTCAGGAGTCGCTTTCACATGTGGGAAACTCTCCTGAAACGCTCCGGAGAGATTCTGTTGGAACATTTTAAATGAACTCGCCTACGTCTGTGTAGAAAGTCGCCTAATTAATAGTCACTCTTGTTAAAAGAATTTGAGTTCCATTGTTGTGGAATATAAATAAAAACTGGAGAAGAGTTGTTTTCAGTCAAAGAGTCTGGATTTATTTAAGCAGTTGTGCCACAATCACTGAAAAAAGAAAAACAAAACCTTCTGTCCCTCAGGCGAAGTCCGTCTCTCCCTAATGTGAATGGCAAAGTAAATCACAGGCGTATTACACAGTTGACAAACCTCATTGAACCAACATGAGCTAAAACATACAATAGAAAATGCAGTTTTCCTTTTTCAGTCATTTACACGGTGACAACAGGGTGGAGCGTTTACGATTTCCACTCTGAAGGACAGATTTTTGCGTTTTCAACCCCCCAAAACACGTGCGTCTAAACAATACAAACATCTAGAAAAATGTTCTGCATTTCCACCCATTACCGTTGTGTAAACAGCCCCTTAGTTTTGTTACTCAAGTAAAATTACAGATACTGGAGCAGAAAAATATTCAAATACACTGCAAGAAAACAAAATCTAGTCAAGTTCAGATGACTTGAATTAAGAAAGTTTTATCATGATATGAGTAAATTTCACTTGACGAGTAAAATGATCTGCAGTGGAACAAGACTTTTGGGACTTAAAAAATGAAAATACATCTTTTACTACTATTAAAAGAAGAAAAACAACTACTTTTTGCAGTTCGAATGTTGCTTGAATGAAGAAAAACACACTTATTCCAATGGCAGATAATTTAACTTAACTTAACTTAATAACTTGTCAAGTTGAATCTACTCAAACAATGTAAAATGTTTTGTAATTTAAGTCATTTTAACTTACCTACATACACTGCACCTCGTATCTCCTGCTCTGTGCTGTGTGTTCGTACGCTCGGTGCAAAAAACTGAGAGCGCCACTGCCAACTACTGTAGTGGATGCGCAATTACACTTTATTCTAATACGTAGAAAAAAACCCGTTCCCTGAGGTCACACTCGCCCCCGGCATCGCATCGCACCCCTGTTTGAGAAGGACTGACCTAAATGCACATCTCCACATGTCCTGCAGCTTCCTGTCCTGTCTCGTACACAGATCCAGTCTGTTCAGTGTAAAAATCCAAACTCGGCGTCTCTAAACAGCAGCGGGTCCCTGGAGGCCTCACACGCTTCGGTAACAAATGAAATCCTGTTCTCCTCCAGGGCCCCGTTCTCCTGCACTCAGATCCATCATCTCAGACAGGCCGGTCTATCAGGGAGGGGAGGGCATCAGGTCTATCTAGAACAGGTCTATCTTGTGGGTTTTGTCTGTGTGAGTGAGATGGATGTGGGGACAGACTTACTCAGGTGAAGCTGAGATTTTAATGTGAAAGAGATAAAGATGAAAACAACAGGCCCACAGTAAATAGTGCACAGGTGAGACTGCTCATTTTACCATCATTATATTAAATCTTGCCATGTTTTTTCCATTTTTTGGTTGGACACAGGCAGCAGATATGACAAACAAAGAGGTTTATGTTCTTAGGTTATTGTTTTTCAGACCAAGAGTTTGTTTTTGTGTCAGTGTGGACTGCTCGCTGTGCTCTTCTTCAGAGTCCCGTGACGTTGCTGTGACGTGTCGCTCAGCTGGTTTACACAGGGTTTGGCACTGTCTTCCTACACTGCGAACAAGCTTGGCCAAAAATTTAAGATCTAAACACTTAAATCTATCCAAAAATGACTTAAAAGTAGTGAAATGATCTTTCGATGCAGCAAGACTTTAGCCTGATTCATGGGCCAGTTTCAGTTGATGGAAACCGTCTCTCGCAGCATTAGGATTCATTCGCTTGACAGTAGGCGGTACTTTTTTTTATTTAACCAATCGCTGCTGTTTGGTGGTGACGTCTGTAATGCGGCGGAACGCTCAGTGGAGTCAGAGTAATCCCGACACAGCAGCAAATCCCGTAGGAAGAAGGACAATAACGTCTTTGATAACACCTTGATAAAATTCACCAAACATTCTTGATGTCGGGAATTGTCGCTGACACAAATGTCTTCGTCTCCATCCGTCTGGGCGTTTGTTTCCTGTTGGACACAAAAGGACCCAGAGGAGCTGGAGTTTGACCTCAGGGCTTCACCGCTCACAGCTGATTGGCTGGAGCGCCGACTACAACTTCTGGGGTTCTTGCAAACCATGGAGTGTATTCTGATTCCTGACCAGTCACTGGAGAGAAATGAAACTGAGCGGAGGCTCTAGGGGGCGCTAGCAAGACTTGACAAGTTCTCTTAAAATAAACGACCTCTAGTCTAGAATGTAGCAGTCTCAGAACTAGTGAGTAGATAATAAATCTGTAAACAAGATGAATAACCTGATATAAGTTTTAAAATCTTGGCCAGAGTAGAGAAATTTTCAGTGCCCTAGTCCAGGACGACAGCGCCACCTGCAGTCCGACTTCCTCAGGACAGTATCACAGCTGTGTGAGAAAAATCATTGGGACAGAAAACAATGAACAACGTCGCTGGATTAAAGAGGAAATCGAAATACAGAAACGTGCCCACGGGAAGATAAACCGGGATGAGGGGCTTTTTCACTCTCACACACCTGGGATACTGTCCTGAGGAAGTGGGACTGCAGGTGGCGCTGTTGTCCTGCCTCAAGCGACAGGAAGACGGTGCCAAAATGTGTTTATATCAGCTGAGTGTGACTCTGAGGAAGCCCACAGGCAGCAGTCCAAACTGGTACAAAAACAAACTCTTGGTCTGAAAAAAGAACCTAATGACGTACAGTCCTGTGCAAAAGTTTTCGACAGGTGTGGGAAAAAATGCTGTAAACTCGGAATACTTGAAAAATGGAAGAGTTCATCATTTATTTTCACCAATCAACAAAATGCAGTGAATGAACATGAGAAATGTAAATCAGATCAGTATTTGGTGTGAGCTTTGCCTTCAGAAGAGCCTCAGTTCTTCTTGGTTTTACTTGCAGACAGTTTGTGAAGGAACTGGGCTGGTCGCTGTTCCAAACATGTTGAAGATCTGAGCTCAGATCTTGTGTGGATGGAGCTTCCTCACATCCTTCTGCCTCTTCATGAATCCCAGACACACTCCATGATGCTGAGGTCAGGCCTCTGTGGGGCCAGACCAGCACCAACACAACTTCTTCTTTACGCTCAAGAGGGTTCTGAACGACTTTTTTTTTTTTTGTTTGTTCACTTTGGATTTTGTAAACTGATAAAAACAGACAAATCAGTATTTATATTTTTGAAAGCGTTCTTTGTTTACAGCGTTTTCCAACTGCCTAATATTTTTGCACAGAACTGGGAATAATTGTAAGACCAGATGAACCTCACTGGACTGTACATATAGAGGTATGTTCAGAAGCTTTAGCAGCCTGTCCGTGAAGTCACCCCCATCAAACACAAACCTACACAAAAACTATGTCAATCGTTTGTGCTTCGTTTGTGGTGTTTTGTGCTGTGACAATTTTCATTTGTGTGAGTTTATTTCTAAAATTATTCATTGTTATGTCTGTGGTAATTATAGGACGTCATTTCCGCTCAGCTGACGGAGACAAACTCCACAAAACTGGTGAAGAGAAACGACCTGAGGCTGAGGAAAAGTCTGTTTCAGTCTTTAGTCATTTGCTTTTGATTCAGATTTTATATAAGAACACAGACTTTTCTGCAGCCTCAGATCGTTTATCACCACTAGTTTTGTGGAGTTTGTCGCCGTCAGCTGCACGGAAATGTAGTCCCATAATTACCGCAGAAACAGTAATGAATAATTTTAGAAATAAACTCTCACAAATGAAAATTGTCACAGCACAAAACAGCACAAACCTGTTTCGAGCTTTATTTAACATTTTGAGGTTCTGGACGACGTCATTGACCGAAAATAAAACTTCAAATATCTGAAGAACCAGAATCGCACAAACGAAACTTTTTGCAGCACAAATGGAGCACAAACGATTGATAGTTTTTGTGTAGGTTTGCGTTTGATTGGGCGACTTCACGCAGGTTTCAGCAGCCTCAACGTCTCCTCCTCTTCTTCACTCTCTCTACATCTCATTCCTGGCATCTGGACCTGCTGTGGTCTAAGAGAAAAACTTCAGCGAGTCAATACGACGGTCACACCTCAGCCTCTCCTCATCTGTGCGCTCAGCTCCACTGGTCTTCGCTAATGTCCACGTGAAACAGTGACAGTACAAATCAATGTCCAATTACACCACAGGCACGGCCAAACCTGAATCTGCACAGACACGGTGAGAAACGGAACCACAGCATCTGAAAATGATATCTGAAGGTTAAAACGATCAGAAGCAAATCTCACTTTTGCTTATTTTTGAGCTATAAACCCATCTGTAACTGAATGAATATAAGGTAGAGCTGTTTAATGCCAGGTTGTGTAAGTTTCAAAGCAGAGCATTGACACAAGCAAGAAGGTGACAGACCCCCAACTGAACAGTGACATAACATGGGTGAAGCTGCATAAGCATAGCAGAGCTGCTCCTGAGACTCCAGCCTACAGATTTTCACGTATAAACACTAAACTTTTAACTAGGGCTATATACAATTGGACGATATTATCGGCCGATATCGGCATTTGGAAACATATCGGCTATCGGCCTAAATCTTGCTGATATTGGCCGATATTCCACGTGGATGTTTTACCTCATTATAAAGCTCAGGCTCTCTATATTCTGCCCATTTAATCCAGTTTACAGACAGATAAATGTCCTGATCTGTGGCTCCGCATTATTGTTTATCTCTGCTTTATCCCTGAAAGCACCCAATGTGCGCTTGTTTACACCATGGATGTACTTCGATGGTTTACACCCGCAGATACAGTAGATCCACCTGCACAACACTGAGATTGTGTTGTTTTTGTGGCCGCTCAGTGTGAGTCTGGATTAAAGGACAGTTCTTAGTGCTGATCTGAGAGGAGCCTGTGTGAGGCTGAGTGTTGAAATGTGTCGGTTTGAAGCTCGTTTTGGTTCTTTCTCATTGGTTAGCGATTAGCTGCTGTAGCTCGCACACATAAACAGGCTGTTTTCTCTTCTGTTAGCGACTGTAAAGTGACTATAGTGGCCGTATATATGTTACTGGACACGCACTGATATGGAAATGAGCTGTGAATAGAGGTGTGAATTTTCCGCATTTAGCAGATCATTAATTACTGCGGTGCACACGTGCATTTACCGCTAAAGGCTAACAGCGGTAGTTTACTTACAGAACTTTCTTTACAGGCGAGAATATCGTACAAAAACACCATTAGGCCGAGCGACTCTTTAAATATGACGTAAAGAGGCAGAAGAACAAGAAATGTCGCCTAAATAAACCCGACTGAAAATCCAATAGAGCCAAACTGAAGTGTCATAATAACTGAAGATTTACACAGAATTTTTACGTCATAAATATATTGCAGATTATATCGCAGGTCCAACTCCCATTTTATCGGTATCAGTATGAATCCACGTCTAAACCAGGACTACATCAGATCTAAACCAGGTCTAAAACAGGATGAAACCAGGTCTAAAAGAGGACCAAACTAAGACTAAACCAGGACTACGTCAAGTCTAAACCAGGTCTAAACAGGACAAAACCAGATCAAACCAGGACTAAAACAGGTCTAAATCAGGACAAATCCAGGTCTAAACCAGGACGAAACTAAGACTGAACCAGGACTACATCAGGCAAAAAAAAAAAAGCAGCATCAGAAGTGCCTCAGATCACGACTGACACGAGAACCACAATGTTCCTGCTCTTTTCACAATTTTATTCACACCAAACATCCAAACCCGAGTGTCCCAGTTTAGGATTTGGAAGTAATAGTCCCCTTGGTTAATATTTTGGACCGCTACATTGTGCTTCTACTTGGTTAATATTATTTTAAGGATGTTTTGGAGAGTTGACCTTCCGCCGCTGAAAGAAAAGTCCTTGACAAAGCTGAACGTAGCTGCTCCTCTCCTCTGACCCCTCGCTCACCTGCTCCCCTGTCTATAAGTGCGGTGTGTGTCCTGTGTATCTGGGCAGTATATATTCAGTATATGGGGCGGTGGAGGCTGGGGGCCCCGCTCATCATTACCGGACCCCCCCCCCCCGTCCTGACCCTGACCCCTGCCCCGCTCACGTGCTCTGCTCCTGGGTGTGAAGAGGAGAGAGCGCAGCCTGTTCCCTTCACACCACCAGCCCAAAGTCAGAGCGACCTTCCACAGCGCAATAACAAACCCCCTCCTGCTCCTGTCCGTCCCCCCACGCCTGCACCTGTCTGCCCCTGCCCCCGCTCCTGCCCATACGGCACAGGCGAGGGTACAGCAACACACCGCAATAAAGCTTGGTCGAAATGTACGATATAAACAGAAAAAGACTTAAACCTAGTGAAATTATTACAGAAGCCGGCGTGCGCACACTGCTGCAACACAACAAAAATCCAAAACACACCAAAAAAAAAACCGCAACATGTCAAAACACGCAGTTTAATGCTCAACAGCACGGCAAGCGGTGATACTGCAGTCAATGAGAAAAGGTAAAACGAGTTCTGGTGAGTTGGGTCCCATCGTAACCTCGCCTAAAGCACGTTCTGTAGCTCTGATTAACAAACAAGAGCGCAGGACTTTTGTATTTGCATGTGTTACCAAATGGAAACAGTCGGACGAGAAAAAGACGCCTGGTGTCCTGTGCACGCGGAGCAGACGCGTGAATACTGGAGTTTCATAGTTCTGCATCAAAACCGCACAAACGATGCAGGTCACAAATCATACATGCAAAGACAAAGCTCTTCACCTGGACGGAGACATGTCCAGAGCTCGTACGCTGCGTCAGGTGCTCTTCGTTCCATGGTCCAGGAGCTTTAGTCCCAAACTCCACTGAAAGCTTCTGTGTGCGGTATATCCTGTCAGTACGTGGGTCATTTCAAACAGGTCCTAGACTTGCCTGCTCCTCCTAAAGCCAGGCCAAAGCCCAAAAGACTCGATTGTCGACTCCAGCGGCGGCACGAGGCTCGAGCAAGAATGAGAATCGACTACTGACGGTGAAGAAGAAGAGAAATTGAAAGTTGTTGAAAGAAAATGGTTCGGGAATGTATTTTTTTAGTGTTTTCAAAAAATATAATTCACTGGTAAATAAATGAGATTAGAAACGACATCGAGTCTTTTGGGCTTTGGCCTGTGCAGTGGGAAATCAACAGAGGGAAGTGTGAGGTGTTTATAAAGTTGTTTTCTAACGTTTCCAGACACTAATGAGTGAACCAGGCAGAGCGTTTTGTTTGTTAGACTCGTGGCTGTTGTCAGATGGGTTAAAGTGGTGTTAAGCTTCTTCAGTGTGAAGCAAATTGGCGTTTTTGGAAGTTCAGAACTTGCCCCCATCACTACACTAGTTTGTTGCCTTGACAGACTCACTGCCACAGTGAGATCTCCACCGAGGAAACACTGATCTGTGCCGTTTTTTGACTTCTGACAGAATTCCACCACCTCTAGTAACGGACTTTAGCTTCAAACATGACTGAGTTCAACTTTAATGGCTCTTAACTCCTCCCCTGGTGTGTGCAGGTAAGGGAGACCTGATCGGCGCTAACCTCTCCCTGGACGACCGCGTGATCAAAACCAATGCAGACGTGAAGGCTCTGACCTACTGTGACCTCCAGTGCATCAACCTGAAGGGCCT
>CM060669.1:35645780-35698280 GCA_030686955.1 Odontamblyopus rebecca
GAGAAATCTATAAAGCCATGCAAGAGGTCGGGTCCTCGGAGGTTAAATCTATCAGAAAATGACTTAAAAGTGGTGAAATGATCAGTCCACGCAGAGACCGTTTTACTCGACTAATTGATAATAAATCTGAAAACAAGATGAAGAACCTGATAGAAGTTTTAAAGATCAGAGAAATTTGCAGTGTGGTCGACGAGTTTATGTTTTTGGTGTTTCGGTTCAGGACGATTCTCCGATCAGGACGCAGAACGAGGCTCACACGACGCTCTCATTTGAGTTGCCAGTTCGACGCTGAAATCCAGTTACTGTATTTTCCGGACTATAGATTTAAAGTCTCATCAGATTCTCCTCGTGTCTGTGGTGTTTGCGCTTTTTGTCGCACGTTTAAAAATCGTTTAAGACCGAAAAATCTTCTCGTGTGTAGCGGCCTTTATAGTCCAAAGATATGGTAGTTTAAATCTAAAATGTCTCTCTCTCTCTGATCTGAACGGTCACTCCCTGAACTCCAGCACCTGCAACAGTCATGAGTCAGTGCTAGTGCAGCCTTTACACTTCACTCCGCTGAGGCGACAGTGAAGGGCGCGTCGGTGTTTGTGGGTGAGGACTGTCTTGAGTGCGGCTCTTGTATCTCCTGTGGCCCCGACCCCATCCCCTCCGCGCTCTCATAACCTGACACAGTTATATTCATATTGAGGTGGACGGGAAATTGACCGTTTCCTGTTCTTAAAGTCGTTATACCTCCCGACCAATCGGATTTCTCCGTTTCTCCGCATGTGGCCGGGATCTTCCATTACAAACACAATCAGCTCCGTCCAGGGGTCCCGGGCGATCGATACAGGAGTCATTACGGGCCCCTCGCTGTGGTCGATAGGTGAGAGGCTGACCCACTTTGGCCCTCATTATAAACACAAACTCTGCTCCATTACGGGGATGCGCTACACGTTAGTCCAGGTTTGGTTCTAGATCTCACTGAGGAGGGTCAGAGTGGACGTCCCCTGGGACAGACTCACACTTTTCTGTTTTCGCAGATCAGAGAATATCAAACCAGACGCAATAACCTGAGTATTATGAGTGTGTTCAGATAGTCAAATATCGATATGTCGAGATGCTAAGTTTGGTGATGCAGTATCGATATCGTGGGCTGCTCTGTTGATTAGGGTGGATTGTAAAAAAAACTCTTTTTTCCAGATCATTTTTGGATAGTGATAAAAAGTTGCCGACACATTCAGTGAGGAACATGACAATTACAATTTGACATTTTATCCAGTAATCAGTGCACGAAATTAGGCATCAAAATGGCCACACCGGCTCGTCAAAGCCTGATCCCGTCAGATCTCAGAAGCTCAGGGCCTGGTTAGTACTTGGATGGGAGACCACAAGGAATTCCAGGTGCCACAGGGGGGCGCCAGTGGCAAAAATTGTCGTAGTGTCCTTAGGCAAGACACATCACCCACATTGCCGAGTATGAAAGTGGTGTGTGCGTGAGTGTTGGTGGTGGTCGGATGGTGCAGATTGGAGCCTCACTTCCGTCAGTCTGCCCCAGGGCAGCTGTGGCTACAATAGTAGTTTACACCACCGGGTCTGGAGTGAATGAATAATGCTCTGTAAAGCGTCTTTGAGTGTCCAGAAAAGCGCTGTATAAAACTGATGCATTATTATTATTAAAATGATACATCTACAGTGGAAATAGGCGTTTAATCAGTTATTCAGCGCATTACGTATGATTCACCCTGTTTATGGTGCGGAGTACGAGCCTGTAGTGTTTTATTCAAGACCCCAGGTCCGAGACCAAGGCCAGTCCGAGACCACAGAGTCCCGAGGCAAAACCAGGACCTTTGAGGGCCGAGACCAAGACAAGACCAAGGCCACGGCCCATCAAGACCAAACCGAGACCATCTTTGTCATTTTCAACATTTACTTTATTTGCGTTTGAGTTATTTTCCACGTGTACATCAAACGAGCGCACAGGCCGCAGTCAGAGGCTGGTGCAGGTTTATTTCCGACAGCGGCGGCCGTAATGAAATATGCAGTAATCCGTCGAGTATCAGACCTTGAGTTCTTGACAAGACCGAGTTCAAGACCGAGACAAGACTGAGTCCAAGTGCACTCGAGTCCGAGACGAGTCCAAGACCATAAAACCCGGTGTCAAGGCCAGTTTAGAGGGAACATAGGGACTAGGTGAGACGTGTAAACATGTTAATATGTTGTTCTGGGTGAGTATAACATTATAACATGGTGATGTAAATATGTGACGCGTTACAGTGAATACCCCAGAGAAGTCACATACCCCCTCTTTAATACCCCACAGAAGTGTAATACCTCTTTAAAAAGTCCAGTGTGTACAGTGAACCCTGGTTTATCGCGGGGGTCATGTTCCCCAAAGAACCCGCGACAGGCGAAATCCGTGAAGTATCAGCTTTATTTTTTTACATTTTTTTTACACTTTTTATTTATTCTACAATCCAATACTGAACTATAGACTGAAACCAAAGATCCAAACCTGTTTTCAGGCCCAAGCTTCTGTTTAAGAAATAAAAATATAAAGGTTTTCTTACAAATAACTCTGATAGTTTTTAAAAAATAGTGTAAAATAATCATGTTAATAGTGAACAGGAGGTTGGACACTGTGACTCAGGCGTATTTCTCAGTCCCTCTGACTGAGCCTCTTCGTCCTGACTCCTGTAGCGTCTCTTTCTACTGAAGCCTGTGGTGCAGGCGGCTTTTTCCGACAGCAGAACATGGTTATGGAGAGTTCTTGGCACTTTTTTTCTTCTGAGCAAGAAGATTCTTATAAACAGACATGCAACATTCGATTATATTTGAGAACTGTAATGAATGACATGGGCTCGATACTCCGTGAACACCCGCATCCTCCTCCTCTTCGCTGTCATGAATGTCGTCGCTGTCGGCAAAGGTTTCATAAATATTTTTAGCTTTTGTGCGGATAACGTTGGTCCAGCGTAATGTTCTTTTTCAGTCATTAATCCACAAAGCTAAAGCGACTCCATCCTTACCATGGTCTTGTTGCCTCCTTGTTCAAACTTATTGCTGTTATTTTCCTCCTTTATGGAAGGAAACGAAGATTCATTTATTCTGTAAAGGCGCCTACAGCTGCAGAGCTTCTACCTTCAGCAGGTCCAGAAGATTCTCTTTTTCTGTGATAGTTTCATCTTCCTCGGCCTTTTGCCTTTGTCCTGCAGAACGTTTCCTCCACATTGTGGCTTTTGTCCTGGAGAAAATTTGCAAAGGTAAATGTGTCGGGCTGAACAGAGACGAGGCTGAAACTGTGGACACTGGTGTGAGTAAAAGACCAATGTGACTTTTTCACTTCTAGACGACCTCAGCCTCAGGATTCAGAAAACAAGGCACTGTAAAAAAAAAAAACATAAAAAGGTTCACTGTATTGTATTCTTCACAGCGTTCTCTCTCTCTCTCTCGCTGTGCTGCTGTCTGTGCATTGATCTGCAGTCGGGGCAGGTGGACTGTGAGTCCATGTGAACAGGATCCACTGACCTGAGAGGACCTTTGGAGATTTGAGTCCAGCTGAAGCCGATCCACATCTTTATCCTAAAACACAAAACGGAAATGCACAGACCTGAGGAGTCCTGCAGCAGAAACACACTGGAATATTCCACAGCCTTAACGTTAATTAGACAAACTCAGATTTGTCCTCTCACAGTGAAAATGTACTGAGGCGTTTTTAAGCAGTAATAACGTCGTTTTCTGGGAATTGAAAACACGGAGACAAGCAGGTGGAGGACCCTCGACCAGAAATGTTACACAGTGCAGCTTTAACCCTCGAAGACCTACGACATCGTCTACGATACAGAGGAATATGTTTCTATAACCGCAGAACTTTAACGGTAAAAGACAGAAACGTCCTTTTCCCCTCTGAAAGTGCAGACATAGAGGTTTCCGTACATTTCTGCGGCTTTATCCTACGTCACACTCACGCTGTGTGATGACGGGAGCAAAACGAGTGTCCAATAGGAACTTTGTTTTCCCCAAACTCATGCGCTCCATCCATTTTGATCGAGCCAAACTTTGCCAAAGAGTGAAGTGAGTCAAGATGGTCGACTCCTCTGACTGTGTGTGTTTAGAACGAGGGAAAAAGTCGCTCTAAGTGGAGTTAATTCTCTCACACATGGAAAATGACACATCTTGGTGTGTGTAATTGTGCATCTCTTTCTATTTTTATTTAAAGGTTTATTTCAGTCCAAATGAACAAATCCAAATGTAATTTCCACCCTGGAAATGCAGAAGTGCTGTGGCTCTGGCCCTGGACCTGACAGGAGCTGTTTCCAGGACTGGACCAGGAAAGTCATGGAGTCACTGCACTTTTTTTGTTTTTAGGGCAATAAGGAGATTTTTTATTTACTTACAGACTTGAGATTTTGCATTTTTTAGCTAAGGCCCTAAATTAAGCATTTTTATGTCCAAAAAGTTGTTTCTACATGTTTGCTGTGGGTTTTGTATAAAAGAATGGGAATTTTATCTTCTGTTTTTTTTTTTTCATCTCTATTTCTGGTCCTGTAGCTTTTCTCACAGCCTCATGACACAACTACAGCAGCAGATTGTGAAATAACAGGTTGGACTGAACAAAAGGAGGTAGAACACTTCATTAGGGGTAAAAGGGGCAGTTTTAAAAGCAAAATTAAGACAAAAATCCAGGCGAGGAGAAATGTACTGAAATTGCCCTCAGTGTTCTGACTGGTGGGTGTTGTGTTTGCTGCCCCCTAGTGTGTGGAGAAGAGGAACGGGCGGGTGGTGCAGGGTTTCCCCCCCCTCACCGAGGCGCAGGTGGAGCGGGCCGAGGACGACGGGGACGGGACCCGACCCCAGAACAGGAAGTCCCAGCGACGGGCCCCGGACTCGGCTCTGAGCACACTGGACCCGGCCAGCCTCAGCCCCAGGTACGAGAATCCACCCGGACAACGGTGTCGGCTCTGCTTTACACTGGGAGAGTTAAATATTCTGTGTGTTCTAGAGCCTCACTGGAGCTGCAGGATGGACGGAATGAAAATAACAATAATAAAGATGTTTTCTGTTCTGTTCCACAGTCGTTTCCTCGTCACAAACAACAACGGAGTTGTGTTTTGTTTCATTCACAAATGACTCACAAACCTGCAGATTTAGGCTTAACCAGGTCTAAACCAGGACTAAACCAGGTCTAAACCAGGTCTAAACCAGGTCTAAACCAGGACTAAACCAGGTCTAAACCAGGGCTAAACCAGGGCTTAACCAGGACTAAACCAGGTCTAAACCAGGACTAAACCAGGTCTAAACCAGGACTAAACCAGGACTAAACCAGGTCTAAACCAGGTCTAAACCAGGTCTAAACCAGGTCTAAACCAGGGCTTAACCAGGACTAAACCAGGTCTAAACCAGGTCTAAACCAGGTCTAAACCAGGACTAAACCAGGTCTAAACCAGGTCTAAACCAGGTCTAAACCAGGTCTAAACCAGGACTAAACCAGGTCTAAACCAGGTCTAAACCAGGTCTAAACCAGGTCTAAACCAGGTCTAAACCAGGTCTAAACCAGGACTAAACCAGGTCTAAACCAGGACTAAACCAGGACTAAACCAGGACTAAACCAAGTCTAAACCAAGTCTAAACCAGGTCTAAACCAGGTCTAAACCAGGTCTAAACCAGGTCTAAACCAGGACTAAACCAGGACTAAACCAGGTCTAAACCAGGTCTAAACCAGGACTAAACCAGGACTAAACCAGGTCTAAACCAGGTTCTCTCAAACAGAAAAGTATCTACACTCCACTGTGTTTTTAAAGTCCACACACCTTCACTAGAATCTTCTGGATCATTTCAGTCCTGGAGTCGCCGACCTCGACTGAACTTAAGGTTCAAAGTTAAACTGTTCACAAAAACGACCAGCACTTCATGACATCACGAGGTGGAACAGGGCGTTTGGAGCTTTGGACACATAGACAGACTGATAATGAAGAGTTCCTCAAACATGTGGATGAAACAAAACACAACTCCAGCTGTTTCTGAACCTGAAAATAAATGTTTTATTCTGGAGAATTTACCTGATTTTAGACACGATTTCTTCATGACTTTGAGGAGCTGGGACCCGACTTTCTGTCCTTCCTCTGTCCTCCCTCTGTCCTCCCTCTGTCCTTCCTCTGTCCTCTCTCTGTCCTTCCTCTGTCCTCCCTCTGTCCTCCCTCTGTCCTTCCTCTGTCCTCCCTCTGTCCTTCCTCTGTCCTCCCTCTGTCCTCCCTCTGTCCTTCCTCTGTCCTTCCTCTGTCCTCCCTCTGTCCTCCCTCTGTCCTTCCTCTGTCCTTCCTCTGTCCTTCCTCTGTCCTCCCTCTGTCCTCCCTCTGTCCTTCCTCTGTCCTTCCTCTGTCCTTCCTCTGTCCTTCCTCTGTCCTTCCTCTGTCCTCCCTCTGTCCTTCCTCTGTCCTTCCTCTGTCCTTCCTCTGTCCTCCCTCTGTCCTTCCTCTGTCCTCCCTCTGTCCTTCCTCTGTCCTTCCTCTGTCCTTCCTCTGTCCCTCCTCTGTCCTTCCTCTGTCCTCCCTCTGTCCTCCCTCTGTCCTTCCTCTGTCCTCCCTCTGTCCTCCCTCTGTCCTCCCTCTGTCCTTCCTCTGTCCTCCCTCTGTCCTTCCTCTGTCCTTCCTCTGTCCCTCCTCTGTCCCTCCTCTGTCCTTCCTCTGTCCTCCCTCTGTCCTTCCTCTGTCCTTCCTCTGTCCTTCCTCTGTCCTTCCTCTGTCCTCCCTCTGTCCTTCCTCTGTCCTTCCTCTGTCCTTCCTCTGTCCCTCCTCTGTCCCTCCTCTGTCCTTCCTCTGTCCCTCCTCTGTCCTTCCTCTGTCCTCCCTCTGTCCTCCCTCTGTCCTCCCTCTGTCCTCCCTCTGTCCTTCCTCTGTCCTCCCTCTGTCCTTCCTCTGTCCCTCCTCTGTCCTCCCTCTGTCCTCCCTCTGTCCTTCCTCTGTCCCTCCTCTGTCCTCCCTCTGTCCTCCCTCTGTCCTCCCTCTGTCCTCCCTCTGTCCTCCCTCTGTCCTTCCTCTGTCCTCCCTCTGTCCTCCCTCTGTCCTCCCTCTGTCCTTCCTCTGTCCTCCCTCTGTCCTTCCTCTGTCCTTCCTCTGTCCTCCCTCCGTCCTTCCTCTGTCCTTCCTCTGTCCTCCCTCCGTCCTCCCTCCGTCCTCCCTCCGTCCTTCCTCTGTCCTTCCTCTGTCCCTCCTCTGTCCTTCCTCTGTCCTCCCTCTGTCCTTCCTCTGTCCTTCCTCTGTCCTTCCTCTGTCCTTCCTCTGTCCTTCCTCTGTCCTTCCTCTGTCCTTCCTCTGTCCTTCCTCTGTCCTTCCTCTGTCCTCCCTCTAATGGACGACTTCTGTGGGGTCATTTTCACCTTTCTGCTGCTGTAGTTTTCTCACTCACACATAAAAATCACATTTTAGCACATTTCTGCAGACGCCCTCAGAACATTTTCACAAACACGATCCAGTTTCACATGTTTTTGCAGCTGCCGTAAATCAAAACTCCGCCGTGTCGCTGTGTGGGACTTTTCACTCCAACAAAACGAGAGTCAAACGGCGACGCAAACGCTGCAAACAAACAGTTTCTCCTGGAGGAACCGGCAGAGCCACTTTAACACTGTTTGATTCACTTACAAAAGAATCATCCGGACGAGTTTGAGATTTACAAACGTAAGACGACAAAGCCACAGCAGCAAACACTGGAGGAGGCGTTTCAAAGAGAAAAGCCTCGAAATGGCGACAAGTCCAAGAAAATAACCCAGAGGATTGTCGAATTCATCGCTTTAGACGAACATTTAAGATTAACATTTAAGTTTAACATTAGATTATTTAGATTAACATTTAAGTAATCCTCAAGTGTCCAATAGGAACTTTGTTTTCCCCAAACTCATGCGCTCCGTCCATTTTGATCGAGCCAAACTTTGCCAAAGAGTGAAGTGAGTCAAGATGGTCGATGCTCTGAGCGTCTGTGTTCGTGATAATAGAAAAATGCCGCTCTAGGTGCAGTTTTTTCTCAAATAAATGGTAAATTACACATCTTGATCTGTGTAATTGTGCGTCTTTTGCTATTTCAGTTCAAATGTCCAAATCCAAATGTAATTTCCACCCTGGAAATGCAGAAGTGCTGTGGCTCTGGCCCTGGACCTGACAGGAGCTGTTTCCAGGACTGGACCAGGAAAGTCATGGAGCCACTGCACTTTTTTTGTTTTTAGGGCAATAAGGACAATATCACTTGATATTTTGCATTTTTGTAGCTAAGGCCCTAAATTAAGCATTTTTTTATGTCCAAAAAGTTCTACATGTTTGCTGTGTGTTTTCTATAAAAGAGTGTGAATTTTATTTTCAGTTTTTTTTTCATCTCTGTTTCTGGTCCTGTAGCTTTTGTCACAGCCTCATGACACAACTACAGCAGCAGATTGTGAAATAAAAAGATATAAAACACTTCATTAGGGGGTTAAAGGGGCAGTTTTAGTAGCAAAATTGAAAAAAATAAAAATCCAGGCGAGGACAGATGTACTAAAATTGCCGTGAGGTCTGGAAGGTTTGACTCAGAGACACTGAAGGACAAAAGGACAAATCTCAATATGACGACGGTAAAGTGCATCTTAACCTTAACTATAACCTCAGATAATTGTCAGATTCCACCCGAATGTTTATCTGCCTCTACAGGAATATCTCTGATCCCTTTGATTCCCAGAATGCACTTGTTTTTTGTTTGTGTCTTCAATTGTGTTTGGGCTCCGTCTCCTCCCGGACGTCTCCCTCAGATCTTATCTCCTCTAATGGTCCGTCTGGAATCGCCTCAGAATGTGAAACAGTCCTAATGTAAATGTGTCCTGCAGGATCGTGGACGGGACAGAGGACAGCGCCGGGACAGAAGCCTTCTCCTTCCTCTCCGCTCGGACCTCCAGCACCACAGCCCCCTCTTCAGGTACACAGTTAAACCGTCTCAGCATTTTCCCGGGTTTACGGTTTTACTGTGACTAATTCAGAATTATTCTGTATCTGCTCCTAAACCTTCAGAAACAGAGTCACAGTTTTATATTTGAAGATGAGGCACAAGTTCTGATCAAACCAAACTTTGCAGCTCGTTCGATCGCATCAGCATCAGCGCACGAGCTGTTTTTATCAGCGCTTATACTGTATGCAAATGAGCTGTATGCAAATGAGCCGTGAGGTTTGAAGTTTGGTTTGTGTAAAACGTAAACAAATGTGCCAAAGCTGCATTAAACACATTATTCCTCAGAGTCTAGAATGAGGAGGAAATGTAGAGCGGTGCAGAGGACCAATCACAGCCCTTATGTCTGCGGCGTTTTGAGGCGTCGTTAGAAAGTTCGGGAGGTGCAGGTCGGACGCTGTAGGAGCCGCACGTCCACACAAACACGTTTGGATCAGAACCGTTTTTTTCTTCTTCCTCGCTGCGTGTGGAGGGAAATCTCCGAGCGGAACCACGTTTGAAGAGGAGAGAGAGCGGAGGGAGAAAGTCCTGCTGTGGTTTTAGCTCCTGATGCAGATTTTTATAAAAATGGTGATGAAACTGATACTGATGATACTTTTTGATGCTGTGGGATACACTAGGGGTGTGTGATCTGACTATATTAAATCGTGAAGAATAAGAACGTCCAAAGTGCAGAGATCGTAAAGATCGCCTTGGGCACATTCTATAACCTGCAGTTCTACGCACATCGACCACAGATTGATTCTGCCTCTTATTTTTCCCAATGTGATTCTGATGTTGTCACTCACACAGACAGAGCGCACATACATGTCAGAGGAGCTGCACTTATGCTGTCTGGACCGACTCTGTGCCCGGGTCAGGCCCCCAGACCGCGGCGCTGGGACAGGAAACTGTTCCTCCCGCACCTCCGTACACGGGACCACAGGAGCAGGTGTGCGATCTGGGTGAGCGCGAGCGAACGGACCTGCGGACGGTCTGTTCACTCGGGCGAACGTCCGGGCTCGTCCCGACACTCAGAACCGCACGAAACTTGCCGCTGTCCGGGGTCCTGACCCAGCTGCCCCCTGCGTAATAAATGGACCAGAATCCACATCCCATAAGTAATTAATTAAGTTTTGAGAGTTTCAGCAATTTATGTTTTCTCAAATTATTTTTCAAATGTTTCCATAATCTGACTCCAGAACCACTCAGTACATTCATACAAAGACCAAACAGCAGCAGGACGACCAGAGGCACCTTAAACTATAAGTGTAAAATCGCCCAGTGCAGGACGTTATTTGGCGTCGGCTTCTCTTATAAGAGCTGTAAACTGTGGAACTCCCCACAGAAATGGTCCATCTGCGAGTTGAAACTGTTCACCTTTAAACTTAAATCTTTGCTCAAGATAAACCAGAGCTGTCCCCATGTGTAAACAGTGTTAGAATGAGTGAACGAATCAGCCGAGTGAGTGAATGAGTGAGTGTCACACGTCTTTGCACTGCTGTGTAGATGAAATTGTATTTTTTATATGTACTTTAGATTTTATGTCAGCGTAGAAAAGCTCAACCAGGGACGGGGTTTGAAAAGGAGCATCTGCTAAACTCTGTGTGCGTCACATGAGCTGCAAGTTCTGTTTTCTAACTATGTCCGACTGTCCCTGCCAAATAAAGAAATAAAGAAATAAAAATAAAAAATAAGATCGGGCACTGGAGTTATTTTTCAGAAAGCCTTGTTTTTTGGGGGGTTCAGAAAGGTTCTTTGGCCTAAAATGTCTGTTTTTCTTTTTGTGATTTTATTTTTTTTAAATCGTGATATGATATTTTACCCACCTCTAGTGTAGGTGTGGAAGTGGAGTGTGTGTGAGAGATGGTGGAGGTCGGAGGGGCCGATGGTGCTGATTGGCTTTCATTAACGTGCCCCTGGGCAGCTGTGGCTACAGGAGTTTACACCCCCGGGTCTGGAGTGAAAGAAGAATGTAATAATGCTCTGTAAAGTGTCTTTGGGGACATGTATATAAATAAAGGTCCCTTACCTCACTGAACTAAAGGTAAAAGGAGCTGTTCACCTCTTTTTGTCTTTTGGAGATGTCTAGACTAATACTAAACAATGACTAAAGCAGGTGAATGAAAGGAAACACAGCTCCAGGTGTGTTTTTGAGGGGGGAACATCAGAACATGTCTTTAAAGCTCACAGGAGTCGGTTTGTGTCATGTCGGACGTTTCTTTCATTTTCCATGTTTCCGTCGCGCTGGGCTGAGCCTCATTTCCTGTGTGCAGGAGCTCTGCAGGTGAGCACGGAGGAGCTGGCAGCCAAAGCCGAGGAGACGAGAGGACAGCTCCGGAGCCTGGGCCAGCAGGTGGGACACTCTGCGCTCCACAGATGGTCTGATATACGTGCAGGTCAAAGGGCGACGGGGAGGGGCTAAAAACACACGGACCAGGACAGACCAGGCTCAGAGGCCCAGGGAACGTCTCCAAATGCAGGAGCGTCGGTTTAGACGTGAACAGAGCTTTTCCGCAGCGGCTGAAGTGTCCCGCTGTGTTTGTGGAACTTCGGGTTAACGTTTTTCTGCGGTAAAATGTCTGTGGAAATGTCCGGCGTTTTCTCCACCAGCTTCATAAATCTGAAGATATTTTATTTTTATCCACACACTACAAAAAAGGATGTTCTAGCATAGTTAAACTGACTTGAATTAAGCAGATTCATCTTTAAAGATCAATTTAAAGATTTTTTTTTTTACTTAATAAGATGAGTTTTTTTACTTGTTTCAAGATATTCATCCTGATTTATCTTATCTCGATATTACAACTTATTCTAAGCACTTTTTATATTAACTCAGTCCAGTTTAAGCCTCTTTAACTTCCTCCTCAAACCAATAAGGGGAAAATCTTGCCATAAATACTTGAAACTCGTGTTTTCTGCTTAGAACAAGATTCATATTTTGTCTTGTTTCAAGAAAATTTGGTAAGTGAAAATTTCTTACTGCACTGGCAGAAAATTTCACTTAAAATAGGCATTTTTACCTCAAAATTTGTATTTTTTCTTATTTTTTGATAGGGCTTTTTGCAGTGCAACTATTGTTTTTATTTTATTTTAAAGTATAAAAAGACATTAACAGAGTCACAATATCAAACATGCAAATGAATGAAAAGGAGCAGAAAGAAGAAGAATCTCATGTTCTCTGCTCCTTTAACCTTTTCCAGACAAACATCAACACTGAGAATTACTTTGAAACTTTTCAAATCAGTGTCTTTCATTTCAGTCACAATTATTAATCAGTTGCAAACAGAAATCTTCACTTTTGTGCACAACAACTTTTCTTTTTCATACACTGCACTGGATGGCATGTGTTTTTATACAGCGCGTTTGGCGACGCGGTGGCTCAGTGTCACTCACGCCTCACAGCAAGAAGGTTCTGGGTTCAATCCCCGGGTCGCCCAGGCCTTTATGTGTGGAGTTTGCATATTCTCCCCGTGTCTGGATGGGTTTTCTCCATCAACCCAAAACCTGCAGCACCTTCACACTGCAAAAAACCCGATCAAAAAATAAGAAAAAAATACCAATTCTGAGGTAAAAATGCCTATTTTAAGTGAAATTTTCTGCCAGTGCAGTAAGATTTCTCACTTACCAAGTTTTCTTAAAACAAGACGAAATATGAATCTTGTTCTAAGCAGAAAACACGAGTTTCAAGTATTTATGGACAGATTTTTCCCCTTATTGGTTTGAGAAGGAAGTTAAAGAGGCTTAACCTGGACTGAGTTAATATAAAAAGTGCTTAGAATAAGTTGTAATATCGAGATAAGATAAATCAGGAGGAATATCTTGAAACAAGTAAAAAATCTCATCTTATTAAGTAAAAAAGTCTTGAAATTGATCTTTTAAGATGAATCTGCTTAATTCAAATCAGTTTAACTGTGGTAGAAAATCCTTTTTTGTAGCTCATAAACTGAAATGTAACAGAAAACACCAAAGTTCTTGTAGAGGTACAAATGTAAAGAGCAGCAACATAAAGGGGACAAAATTACATCGCACACTCAGATGGCCGATGTCCAAAAGTATTTTTATTTTAAATTACGTTTTGGCCAAAAAGCCTCAGATATTTTTGCCGAAACGTAATTCAAAATAAAACGGCTTTTGGACATCGGCCATCTGAGCGTGCGATGCAGTTTTCTCTCCTTTAAGCAGCCGTATGAAGGAACATCCAGGACCACGGGCCGTCCTCCTGCGGCTCCACTCACAGAGGGGGTTCAGGGGGGGTGCAGGGGACTGGGCAGAACAGCTGCCCCCACGACCCAGCCGGAGAAACAGGAAGAAGCTGGATGGAGGGAGCTTCCAGATTCCACATAGAGAGGATAGTTTCCAGATTGTTAATATAGTTTCCAGATATTTTAAAGGCTAATTATACTGATGCATGATGGTAAGTGCACATTGAGTATTTTTAAACAATAATGAAATTGATTATGAAAATTTGCATTATTTAATTTTAGATTTAGACTTAAACAAACTTTACTAATCGACAAGGGACATCGTTTGGACACAGGAGCCGCACACATCTCAATATAACATAATACCAACGACTGGGCGGTGAACGAGCAACACTAACGTTCTGGTCCTGAAGAAAACAGGAGGAGCTTGTTCAGACTGATTCTATGGAATTAAAATAAAATAAATGACGTCATGATGTGGATTCAAGGTTCAAACTTTAATGAGCCATTTGTAGAGCACAGATTGTACACATACATAGGAATTGCATTGCGTATTCCCATCGAGTCAATAATGAACAAGAGCTCCTCCAGCGGGGCAAAATACGCCCGTACTTTGAATTATTGTATATAGAATTAAGTTAGAATTTGTCAAACCCAGTTAAAGATGAATTGTTGGTGCAGTTTGGAAGTTTGACATTCCTAGGTGAGACGGTTGTCGAGTTAGAGCGCAGACAAGAAATTGTCCACAGACAGACGGACAGACGGACAGACAGACGGATGGATAATCAACAGGGAAATCTGGCTCTTGCAGTAGGAGTATGAGTATGACATCATCACATTCTAGAATCGGAATTTGCCTCTTCATGAAGACAACGCTTCAAAGCTTTGAAGTGTCCACAGATGGACGGACGGACGGACAGCGCCATACCATAATACGTCCCGTCTTACAACGGGCGTATAAATCATAACATCAACAAACGTCAATAAATCAATAAAAAAACACATGTAAGAATAATAAATATGAAGTATATAATAGTTTTTATGTAGTGGCCAAGAGTCTCCCTGTGGCTGGATAAAAACTGTTCTAAAAGCGTGCGGTGTGTGTGTGATGCTGTCGGCTCTTTCGTGTCTGCGGTGTGTGTGTGATGCTGTCGGCTCTTTCGTGTCTGCGGTGTGTGTGATGATGCTGTCGGCTCTTTCGTGTCTGCGGTGTGTGTGTGATGCTGTCGGCTCTTTCGTGTCTGCGGTGTGTGTGTGATGCTGTCGGCTCTTTCGTGTCTGTGGTGTGTGTGATGATGCTGTCGGCTCTTTCGTGTCTGCGGTGTGTGTGTGATGCTGTCGGCTCTTTCGAGTCTGCGGTGTGTGTGATGATGCTGTCGGCTCTTTCGTGTCTGCGGTGTGTGTGTGATGCTGTCGGCTCTTTCGTGTCTGCGGTGTGTGTGATGATGCTGTCGGCTCTTTCGTGTCTGAGGTGTGTGTGATGATGCTGTCGGCTCTTTCGTGTCTGCGGTGTGTGTGATGATGCTGTCGGCTCTTTCGTGTCTGAGGTGTGTGTGATGATGCTGTCGGCTCTTTCGTGTCTGTGGTGTGTGTGTGATGCTGTCGGCTCTTTCGTGTCTGAGGTGTGTGTGATGATGCTGTCGGCTCTTTCGTGTCTGCGGTGTGTGTGTGATGCTGTCGGCTCTTTCGTGTCTGTGGTGTGTGTGTGATGCTGTCGGCTCTTTCGTGTCTGTGGTGTGTGTGATGATGCTGTCGGCTCTTTCGTGTCTGTGGTGTGTGTGATGATGCTGTCGGCTCTTTCGTGTCTGTGGTGTGTGTGATGATGCTGTCGGCTCTTTCGTGTCTGCGGTGTGTGTGATGATGCTGTCGGCTCTTTCGTGTCTGCGGTGTGTGTGTGATGCTGTCGGCTCTTTCGTGTCTGCGGTGTGTGTGATGATGCTGTCGGCTCTTTCGTGTCTGCGGTGTGTGTGATGATGCTGTTGGCTCTTTCGTGTCTGCGGTGTGTGTGATGATGCTGTCGGCTCTTTCGTGTCTGCGGTGTGTGTGATGATGCTGTCGGCTCTTTCGTGTCTGCGGTGTGTGTGATGATGCTGTCGGCTCTTTCGTGTCTGCGGTGTGTGTGATGATGCTGTCGGCTCTTTCGTGTCTGCGGTGTGTGTGATGATGCTGTCGGCTCTTTCGTGTCTGCGGTGTGTGTGATGATGCTGTCGGCTCTTTCGTGTCTGCGGTGTGTGTGTGATGATGCTGTCGGCTCTTTCGTGTCTGCGGTGTGTGTGTGATGATGCTGTCGGCTCTTTCGTGTCTGCGGTGTGTGTGATGATGCTGTCGGCTCTTTCGTGTCTGGTGTGTGTGTGATGCTGTCGGCTCTTTCGTGTCTGCGGTGTGTGTGATGATGCTGTCGGCTCTTTCGTGTCTGCGGTGTGTGTGTGATGCTGTCGGCTCTTTCGTGTCTGCGGTGTGTGTGTGATGCTGTCGGCTCTTTCGTGTCTGTGGTGTGTGTGATGATGCTGTCGGCTCTTTCGTGTCTGCGGTGTGTGTGTGATGCTGTCGGCTCTTTCGTGTCTGCGGTGTGTGTGATGATGCTGTCGGCTCTTTCGTGTCTGTGGTGTGTGTGTGATGCTGTCGGCTCTTTCGTGTCTGCGGTGTGTGTGATGATGCTGTCGGCTCTTTCGTGTCTGAGGTGTGTGTGATGATGCTGTCGGCTCTTTCGTGTCTGCGGTGTGTGTGATGATGCTGTCGGCTCTTTCGTGTCTGAGGTGTGTGTGATGATGCTGTCGGCTCTTTCGTGTCTGTGGTGTGTGTGTGATGCTGTCGGCTCTTTCGTGTCTGAGGTGTGTGTGATGATGCTGTCGGCTCTTTCGTGTCTGCGGTGTGTGTGTGATGCTGTCGGCTCTTTCGTGTCTGTGGTGTGTGTGTGATGCTGTCGGCTCTTTCGTGTCTGTGGTGTGTGTGATGATGCTGTCGGCTCTTTCGTGTCTGTGGTGTGTGTGATGATGCTGTCGGCTCTTTCGTGTCTGTGGTGTGTGTGATGATGCTGTCGGCTCTTTCGTGTCTGTGGTGTGTGTGATGATGCTGTCGGCTCTTTCGTGTCTGCGGTGTGTGTGATGATGCTGTCGGCTCTTTCGTGTCTGCGGTGTGTGTGTGATGCTGTCGGCTCTTTCGTGTCTGCGGTGTGTGTGATGATGCTGTCGGCTCTTTCGTGTCTGCGGTGTGTGTGATGATGCTGTTGGCTCTTTCGTGTCTGCGGTGTGTGTGATGATGCTGTCGGCTCTTTCGTGTCTGCGGTGTGTGTGATGATGCTGTCGGCTCTTTCGTGTCTGCGGTGTGTGTGATGATGCTGTCGGCTCTTTCGTGTCTGCGGTGTGTGTGATGATGCTGTCGGCTCTTTCGTGTCTGCGGTGTGTGTGATGATGCTGTAGGCTCTTTCGTGTCTGCGGTGTGTGTGTGATGATGCTGTCGGCTCTTTCGTGTCTGCGGTGTGTGTGATGATGCTGTCGGCTCTTTCCGTGTCTGCGGTGTGTGTGATGATGCTGTCGGCTCTTTCGTGTCTGCGGTGTGTGTGATGATGCTGTCGGCTCTTTCGTGTCTGCGGTGTGTGTGATGATGCTGTCGGCTCTTTCGTGTCTGCGGTGTGTGTGATGATGCTGTCGGCTCTTTCGTGTCTGCGGTGTGTGTGATGATGCTGTCGGCTCTTTCGTGTCTGTGGTGTGTGATGATGCTGTCGGCTCTTTCGTGTCTGTGGTGTGTGTGATGATGCTGTCGGCTCTTTCGTGTCTGTGGTGTGTGTGATGATGCTGTCGGCTCTTTCGTGTCTGCGGTGTGTGTGATGATGCTGTCGGCTCTTTCGTGTCTGCGGTGTGTGTGATGATGCTGTCGGCTCTTTCGTGTCTGCGGTGTGTGTGATGATGCTGTCGGCTCTTTCGTGTCTGCGGTGTGTGTGTGATGATGCTGTCGGCTCTTTCGTGTCTGCGGTGTGTGTGATGATGCTGTCGGCTCTTTCGTGTCTGCGGTGTGTGTGATGATGCTGTCGGCTCTTTCGTGTCTGTGGTGTGTGTGATGCTGTCGGCTCTTTCGTGTCTGCGGTGTGTGTGATGATGCTGTTGGCTCTTTCGTGTCTGCGGTGTGTGTGATGATGCTGTCGGCTCTTTCGTGTCTGTGGTGTGTGTGATGACGCTGTCGGCTCTTTCGTGTCTGTGGTGTGTGTGATGATGCTGTCGGCTCTTTCGTGTCTGCGGTGTGTGTGTGATGCTGTCGGCTCTTTCGTGTCTGTGGTGTGTGTGATGATGCTGTCGGCTCTTTCGTGTCTGCGGTGTGTGATGATGCTGTCGGCTCTTTCGTGTCTGCGGTGTGTGTGATGATGCTGTCGGCTCTTTCGTGTCTGCGGTGTGTGTGATGATGCTGTCGGCTCTTTCGTGTCTGGTGTGTGTGTGATGCTGTCGGCTCTTTCGTGTCTGCGGTGTGTGTGATGATGCTGTCGGCTCTTTCGTGTCTGCGGTGTGTGTGTGATGATGCTGTCGGCTCTTTCGTGTCTGCGGTGTGTGTGATGATGCTGTCGGCTCTTTCGTGTCTGGTGTGTGTGTGATGCTGTCGGCTCTTTCGTGTCTGCGGTGTGTGTGATGATGCTGTCGGCTCTTTCGTGTCTGCGGTGTGTGTGATGATGCTGTCGGCTCTTTCGTGTCTGTGGTGTGTGTGTGATGCTGTCGGCTCTTTCGTGTCTGTGGTGTGTGTGATGATGCTGTCGGCTCTTTCGTGTCTGTGGTGTGTGTGATGCTGTCGGCTCTTTCGTGTCTGAGGTGTGTGTGTGATGCTGTCGGCTCTTTCGTGTCTGCGGTGTGTGTGATGATGCTGTCGGCTCTTTCGTGTCTGCGGTGTGTGTGTGATGATGCTGTCGGCTCTTTCGTGTCTGCGGTGTGTGTGATGATGCTGTCGGCTCTTTCGTGTCTGCGGTGTGTGTGATGATGCTGTCGGCTCTTTCGTGTCTGTGGTGTGTGTGATGCTGTCGGCTCTTTCGTGTCTGCGGTGTGTGTGATGATGCTGTCGGCTCTTTCGTGTCTGCGGTGTGTGTGATGATGCTGTCGGCTCTTTCGTGTCTGTGGTGTGTGTGATGACGCTGTCGGCTCTTTCGTGTCTGCGGTGTGTGTGATGATGCTGTCGGCTCTTTCGTGTCTGCGGTGTGTGTGTGATGATGCTGTCGGCTCTTTCGTGTCTGCGGTGTGTGTGATGATGCTGTCGGCTCTTTCGTGTCTGTGGTGTGTGTGATGCTGTCGGCTCTTTCGTGTCTGCGGTGTGTGTGATGATGCTGTCGGCTCTTTCGTGTCTGCGGTGTGTGTGATGATGCTGTCGGCTCTTTCGTGTCTGTGGTGTGTGTGATGCTGTCGGCTCTTTCGTGTCTGTGGTGTGTGTGATGATGCTGTCGGCTCTTTCGTGTCTGTGGTGTGTGTGATGCTGTCGGCTCTTTCGTGTCTGAGGTGTGTGTGTGATGCTGTCGGCTCTTTCGTGTCTGCGGTGTGTGTGATGATGCTGTCGGCTCTTTCGTGTCTGCGGTGTGTGTGTGATGATGCTGTCGGCTCTTTCGTGTCTGCGGTGTGTGTGATGATGCTGTCGGCTCTTTCGTGTCTGCGGTGTGTGTGATGATGCTGTCGGCTCTTTCGTGTCTGTGGTGTGTGTGATGCTGTCGGCTCTTTCGTGTCTGCGGTGTGTGTGATGATGCTGTCGGCTCTTTCGTGTCTGCGGTGTGTGTGTGATGCTGTCGGCTCTTTCGTGTCTGTGGTGTGTGTGATGATGCTGTCGGCTCTTTCGTGTCTGCGGTGTGTGATGATGCTGTCGGCTCTTTCCTGTCTGCGGTGTGTGTGATGATGCTGTCGGCTCTTTCGTGTCTGCGGTGTGTGTGATGATGCTGTCGGCTCTTTCGTGTCGGTGGTGTGTGTGATGATGCTGTCGGCTCTTTCGTGTCTGTGGTGTGTGATGCTGTCGGCTCTTTCGTGTCTGCGGTGTGTGTGATGATGCTGTCGGCTCTTTCGTGTCTGCGGTGTGTGTGTGATGCTGTCGGCTCTTTCGTGTCTGCGGTGTGTGTGATGATGCTGTCGGCTCTTTCGTGTCTGCGGTGTGTGTGTGATGCTGTCGGCTCTTTCGTGTCTGCGGTGTGTGTGATGATGCTGTCGGCTCTTTCGTGTCTGTGGTGTGTGTGATGCTGTCGGCTCTTTCGTGTCTGTGGTGTGTGTGATGATGTCGGCTCTTTCGTGTCTGTGGTGTGTGTGATGCTGTCGGCTCTTTCGTGTCTGTGGTGTGTGTGATGATGTCGGCTCTTTCGTGTCTGCGGTGTGTGTGTGATGCTGTCGGCTCTTTCGTGTCTCAGGCTGTGAGGTTCGTGTTTGGCTTTGATATTAGCGTAGATTTGTGCAGTTGGAACGTGAGGCATGTGATCTGTGAACATCTCTAGTGTTCAAACTGCACAAATCTGTCTATCTAGAATCTAGAAACAGCCTGAGTGAACAAGTTCCATCTGTTTTCTTCATTACCAGAGGCTGAGCAGACGTCTTCTTTTCCCCGGGACAGTCCCAGTCCTGAGTGTCCCCCTGTCCCAGCAGATTTATACAAAACCACTGATTTGTCCCAGTTTTTTTACAAGAAATGTCCCAGTGTCCCAATTTTTAACCAGTCTGATCCCTGCCAACAGTAAAGAGAGGCATTTATTTAAGTAAAATACAGAAAAGGCTCACATTTCAGTCATGAACGGGCAGAGTGCAGAACAGTTTTCCTTAATGATGCACTCCTCGTTTTTTCCTTTAAGTTTCCGTCTGTCTTCCCTTGATCGTTGTGGATAAATTCTTCCTGAAGAGTGTTTCTCTTTTGTCGACCTTGTTGGTTGAAGATTTGGTGATGGGGCAGATTTATGAAGCTGCTGGAGAATACGCCACATTCACACACACATTTACCACAGAAAAACATTAAATTCCGTTGTGAAAAAGGTCTGTTCCAGGGTAGAACAGACTCAGAGGCTCAGGAAACGTCTCCAGATCCAGGAGTGATGTGGTTTAGACATTAACTCAACTGTGGGAGTTTAGGGTTTGAGCGGTAATCCGGTGTCCTGTGGTGTCAGAAAATATCATCAGTATCAGTTTCATCACCGTCATTATAAAAATCTGCATCAGGAGCTAAACCCACAGCAGGACTTTCTCCCTCCGCTCTCTCTCCTCTTCAAACGTGGTTCCGCTCGGAGATTTCCCTCCACACGCAGCGAGGAAGAAGAAAAAAACCTGACTGACGCTTCGTGTGCGACGCTGAGCCCAAAAGTTTGTGATGGAGACGTTTTACTGAAGCCGAGAGTCGAGAGGGGACGAGGCTGAAGAGGAGAAAGTTCCCGAGGGCGAAGTCAGACTTTCACGGAGGAGACGGAAAAGAACAATTTATGATTCTGATCCAAACGTGTTTGTGTGGACGTGCGGCTCCTACAGCGTCCGACCTGCACCTCCCGAACTTTCTAACGACGCCTCAAAACGCTGCAGACATAAGGGCTGTGATTGGTCCTCTGCACCGCTCTACATTTCCTCCTCATTCTAGACTCTGAGGAATAATGTGTTTAATGCAGCTTTGGCTCATTTGTTTACATTTTACACAAACCAAACTTCAAACCTCATTTGCATACAGTATAAGCTCTGATAAAAACAGCTCGTGCTCTGATGCTGATGTGATCGAACGAGCTGCAAAGTTTGGTTTGATCTGAACTTGTGCCTCATCTTCAAATATAAAGCTGTGACTCTGTTTCTGAAGGTTTAGGAGCAGATACAGAATAATTCTGAATTAGTCACAGTAAAACCGTAAACCCGGGAAAACGATGAGACGGTTTCACGTGATCAAAATTTGGATACAGCCCAAACCTACTGGAGGTTCAATTTCACCTGCTGTCCTTGAGCAAGACACTTCACTCTCCTTTTGTGAGAGGTTCTCCGTGATGTAAAGAGGTTTAAGTGATGATTTAAATGTCCTGAGTTTCAGACTTCGGACTTTCCATTTTTACAGATAAAATGGTGATTTCATGTTTTATTTTATTTATTTATTTGATTATCTCACCAAAATTATTATTTTTTTCTAGTTTTGGTTCATTAACCCTGAGAATCTGCATAGTTTAGTCAGCATTTTTGAAATAACTCAAAAACCACGGAACGGATTCTAATGAAGAAAACTTTGTTCGGAAGCTTTACACTCTGGACGATCTACGACAAATATTTCCCTTCAAAAACATTTTCAGCACCAGTGTAAAGTCCAGCGTTATTTCCCGTGAGGTTGAATCCATTTTCGCCGCGGTCGGTTTGCAGAAACGTGATTATTTTTACATTTTATGATAAAACAAAGAGTAACTTTGCATCGACCTCCATTTTGATTTCTGATGTAAATAATGACGACGTCCTGTGACAGAGTCGGGCTCTCGGCCAATCAGAGCAGCCAAAGAGCGACTACAGGTTAGACACATGTAATGAAAACAACGGTGGGAATAATCAAGGAATAATGAGGCCAAATAACAAAAATATAAAGAAATAAACCTGTACACGCAGCCTGCACAATGACATGTACACAAACATTACACACATGCTCTACAAACTGTACTATGGTCTGAGTTTGGTGCACAAAAACGAGTGGAGGAAAAATGTAAATAGTTTCTGTTGTGTGTTAGAAAGTAGATTTTTTTCCCCCTGACAGCCCAGGACCTGTGAGAATTATATTTGAGAATCAAAAAGCTTATTCATTATTTATCTTTGTGTGTTTTTTTATCTAAATCTGTAAAAAATAATTTCTGTTTAGTTTTTTCTTCTCATTATATGACAGCCCAAGTCCTGAAAAAAATGACGTCTTTAACTTTTCTGTACTTGAAAAGGTTGAGATTCTATTTGCATTAATACACAGAAAGACCAGGACAAACACCAGCAATAAACTGCTCAGGTATTTAAGGGTTAAAATGAAGAATAATTATGCTTTTGTGGGAATGTTAGACACTGTGATTCACTGGGATTTAAAATTCTAAATCAAATGCTCTTCCGCACACACTTATGTCTTGTCTGGCCCCAGCTGCTCCCCTCAGCCTCTCCTCTGACTCACTGTCCTTTGGCCGGCCCCCGAGCACAACAGGAACTATCCCAGCATGCACCTGTACCCCGCTAATCTCCAATATCCCGTCCGCGCTGCGCCCACAGAGACCAGGACCCGAGAGGACCGGACTGTACCAGACCAGACTCACTGCACTTTATCCACTTTATGAATTGTTATATCATCTTAAAAAGTGTCACATATTTGTCTTCCTTGACTCAACTCGTCAGAAAATGTTAAATTTAGGCAACAAATGTTTAAAAGAAGAAGCTACGGCCCATTTACCTGAGTTTTCCCTGCAACACTTCACTTGTTTTTGGATTCAGTGACAGATTTGCTCGATACAGACGACGAGCGACGATCATATCAGACTGATTTAAGCATCTTTGAACTTATTCTCAAGCCATGAACACTAATCCTAAACCTGTTTTAAGTCTGTTTATCTAGAATTGAGGAGAATTTAAACCAGTTTATCTAGAATTTAGCATCTTTGAACTCATCATGAGGCTATGAACACTGATCCTAAACTGGTTTTAAGTCTGTTTATCTCAAACGTCGAGTCCATAAACTTATTTCCAGCCCGTAAACTCTCACAGAGACGCTTCATTCTCGTCTAGAGGTCGTTTATTTTCAGAGAACTTGTCCAGTAAAATGATCTTGCTGCATGAACAGATCATTTCACCACTTTAAAGTAATTTTCTGACAGATTTAAGTGTTTAGATTTTACATTTTGGTCGAGCTTTTGTGCAGTGTAACCGTCAGCAGGGTTCGAACAGGGCCCAGGAGAGATCACTAGATTACTTAAACATGCACGGATGACTCCAAAACGACTTTTGATGAGGGAACACGATAGAAAGCTCAAAAAAGTCACTATTGCATAATCCCGCCTCTTTAGGTAAACTAAAAGCCTTTGCTGTTTGTGTTGACGATAAAACTAACAGGAAATTTCAAATACTAGAAACAAAAAACAAACATTCACAAGGAAATAGACAGAAAAGGTGTTAGAAAACATTTACAATATGATTAACACTATCTAAAATTCCCACAAAACCATAATTAGTCTCATTTTAATAAACCGAAGCTATTAAAAAAATGATGTTGGTGACCTAAATCAAATGAAGAAATAAAACAACAAACATGAAATCAACATTTTATCTGTAAAAATGGAAATGTACCAAACTCAGGACATTTAAATCATCACTTAAACCTCTTTACATCACGCAGAACCTCTCACAAAAGGAGAGTGAAGTGTCTCGCTCAAGGACAGTAGGCGAAATTGAGCCTCCAACAGTGTAGAACCTCCTGCAGCACTCGCCCCACACGCGACAGCACGAAAAGCGCCTTCTGTGGATGGATTTGACCCGAACCTTTGGCTAATGGGGCTAATGAACTACAAATGTGCATGTTAGCAAAACGCAGACCTTTGACCCCCACCTCCTGTCCTCCAGCGGGAGTTCAAAACCCAGCGATAAAGGAAATAAAAGATGTCAGCAGCACAAACAGGAGCGCGGTGAGGATCGTGTAGCAGAGGGTAAATGCTCCTCGTGAGGCTAAAGCGCAAACCTTCTCAAACAGTGGGGAAGTGACCTCGGGGGAACCGGCTTTTTTCCGTACCAGAGTTTTCCAAAATCTCCACAGTTTTTAGAAAGATTTGTTTTCAGAGGCGAATTCTCCGTTTGCGTGTAAACGATGGGCACAAACGAAGGGAAATTTCTCCATCTTTAAAAATATCTGTGTACGAGTGAACGGGGCCTAAACCTGCTTTTTTTTCCCCCGTACTAGAATAAGTGTAATTGCACATCCTCTACAGTAGATGGCAGTGACGCTCTCATTGTCAGAGTGGGCGTAGGGAGTATTATCGCTGTAGTGTCGGGTTTTTTACACTGAGAAAACACACAGCACAGAGCAGGAGATCTGAAGAGCAGAGAACAAACTAAAAGCGTCTGTAGCGCTCGGCTTCACTGTGACTACGGCAGAAACGAGGAAAGAGCGACGTGTTTACTGTGTTTAAAGTGTCGGCGGCGACAGCGTGAAGCCAAATAAATGATGGCGTTGCTTAAAAACACTACGCCCCGATCGCGCTGATGAGACACTTGAGTTTTTTCAGTGAAAACGTGCAGAATATCACTGACAATCCTCCCGCTTTGTGAATGCTCCTTCAGTAAAGCAGCAGCACTGAGAGCGTCATATAAGGAGGAGCAAACACAGAGGAGCTGATCCTGCTGCAGCTGCAGACGTGGATTCTGTCACTGGATGAAGCGAGTGTCCTGAACTATAACACGGACTTCATCTTTAACCCCCGAAGACCTAAGGGCAGTTTTAGTACATTTCTACTCACCTGGATGTTTTTCTTAATGTTGCTTTTCAAACTGCCCCTTTTACCCCTAATGAAGTGTTCTACCTCCTTTTGTTCAGTCCAACCTGTTATTTCACATCTGCTGCTGTAGTTGTGTCATGAGGCTGTGAGAAAAGCTACAGGACCAGAAATAGAGATGAAAAAAACAACTGAAAATAAAATTAACACTCTTTAATACAAAACCCACAGCAAACATGTAGAAACAACTTTTTGGACATAAAAAATGCTTAATTTAGGGCCTTAGCTACAAAAGTGCAAAATATCAATATCCTCCCCAGACACTTCCTCCAGCTCCTCCTGGACCCCGCGGTTCCCAGGCCCAGAGACAGAGTCCCTCCTGGGTCTGCCCCGGGGCCTCCTCCCGGTGGGACATGAACACCTCCCGAGGGAGGCGTCCAGGAGGCATCTGGACCAGATGCCCTCCCCTCAGCTGCTCCTCTCCACGTGGAGGAGCAGTGACTCTACTCCGAGCTCCTCTCATGTGACCGAGCTCACCATATCTCTAAGGGAGCGCCCGGCCACTCTGCGGAGGAAACTCATTTCGGCCGCTTGTATCGGCGATCTCGTCCTTTCAGTCACTACCCAGAGCTCATGACCATAGGTCCTACCCTCACCTATGGTCACTGAAATAAACTTTTAAATAAAAAATAGAAAGGGTTGCGCAATTACGCAGACTAAGATGCGTAATTTGCTTAATTATTTGAGAAAAACTGCACTTAGAGCGTCTTTTTCAGTTAACGTTATAAACGTACAGGCTGGAGAGGAGTCGACCATCTTGACTCACTTCACTCTTTGGCAAAGTTTGGCTCCATCAAAATGGACGGAGCGCATGAGTTTGGGGAAAACAAAGTTCCTATTGGACACTCGTTTTGCTCCCGTCATCACACAGCGTGAGTGTGACGTAGGATAAAGCCGCAGAAATGTACGGAAACCTCTATGTCTGCACTTTCAGAGGGGAAAAGGACGTTTCTGTCTTTTACCGTTACAAAGTTCTGCGGTTATAGAAAACACATGCTCTGCTTTGGAACATGTGCCAAAAATAAGGAGTTGTGCAGAGGCAAAAGGCAATAACTGTGTCTGTTTCTGCCTTTTGCGTTTGCACGACTCCTTATTTTTGCCACACGATACAAAGGCAGAGTACAGGAACTGCCAAATAAGGGTCAAAGGTCCATGTTGAGCTCAATATTTTTCTCGATATTTATTCACATGATAAAGGAGGTCACATCATTTCTGGAACTCCGAACTCTAGACAACAGAATAAATGATCTTTGGCTCAAACCCTGAGCGACTCTGGCACCTGTCTGCGGCAGGGCACAGCACCCGACAGGTGCGGACGAGGCAGACGGGTGCAGGGTGTCGTTTAGCTTTGGCACTAAACTGCAGCCAAAAAACAGCGAGTAAACGTCCGAACACATGTCCAGTATTGTCCTGGCGGTTTCTGACCTCGTGCAGCTGAACGCCTTTCCTGCTCTGAGTCATTTTTTGTCATGTATTATTTTGATGGCCAACTTTGTGCACTACTGTGGATAATGGTTTATGTTTTATCGGCGTCTAACTGTACCTCATTTATGGCTCCGAAACGAGTCGTTCTCTGGCATTTTCGCTTTGTAAAGGAGCTCACTGGAGGAAAAAGGTTGGAAGCCTCTGGTCTAAAGTGACAAAAGTTTTATGAGACGATTAGGGACGTGACAATAACGTAAATCTGGTGATGTCGTATCGTCAAAGGTCTCACAATAATATCGTGGAGCATCACAATATATCAAATCCCAAGTGCCTTTGCTTAAATGAACAGTTTTGATGCAGAAATAGCTAAAAAGAACTACATAGACCATGATCCTTTGCTCTGTTTCAGTGCAGACGACATGAAGAAATAACTGTTCTAAGCACTTTTACATCTTCATTCTGTGGATTAAGTCTGTGAAGCATTTTTAGAGGAAAAAAGAGTTTTATATTGGAATAAATCTGGTACAGTGAGATGGAATATGGAATATGAATGAAAGAAAGGAAGAACAAAAGAATAAATGAACATAACAAGGAAGGAAGAAACAGACGAAAGAAAAAATGAAAGAAAAAACTAAAAGAACTAAAGAATAAAAGAACAAACGAATGTAAGAAACAACAAAATAGAGCAGAAGAACGAAGGAACGACTGAAAAGGGACAGAAGAACGAAACAAAGAACAAATAAACAAAGGAAAGAAAGGACGAAAAAGGAAGAAATGAACAAAAGAATGAAAAAATGAAAAAGAACAGAAGAAAGAAAGGATGAAAGAAAGAAAATATGGTGTAAATCTGGTCCAGAGAGATTTGGATTTGGTTCCATCCCTAATGATGATAAATGTTGCACCAAATGACATAATGAGGACCCTGGTTTATTCCTGGTCAAAGCCTTTTAGAGTCAGTCTTGTAGAATATCGTAATATCGTGAGATTTCCCACCACCCCACGGTGACTCCGCACATTTACAGCTGCGCTAACACACGTTGATTAATGTGCACCGCCCCGTATTTAATAAATACACATAGACGTAAAGACGTGTGAATGAAACAAACACAACTGCAGGTGTGTTTTTGAGGAGGAAACATTAGGACACGACTTAAAGCTCACAGGAGTCCATTTTGTTTAACTTAGACCCTTTAAAATCTGTTGTCAGTCGTGCCTTATTAACGGCTCCTCTCACTGCTCAAATACTATTCACTAGAGTGTGTGTCGGGGTGTGTGTGTGTGTGTGTGTGTGTGTGTGTGTATGATTCCCGGTGATGTGCTGCTGTCTGTCTCTGTGCTGTGGGTGGACACGGTGTCAGATTGGACTGTCCTCCGGCTCTCGCTCCTGTTCTATTTATGTCTGCGCTCTGGAGACGGACACAAACCGAGGAGCCAAAAGCCAGATGCCCGTCCGGCCCCGCGGTGCCACGCCGCTCTGCCCGTATGCTAATAAGAGCGGCTAATTGCTGAATTGCCTGGAGCGGGCATGTTTGAGAAAACTCAGAGGGCTGGCGAGGCTCTGTGGAGAGGCTCTGTGGTGAAGCTCTGTGGAGAGGCTCTGTGGAGAGACGCTGTGGTCAGTGCGATAATGATGCCGAGGCTGAGGCTGGGTTATCGTGGACGCCCTTAAATCGCTGTTGCCGTTTCGGGACAGTCACATTTAACCCCTTCATAGTCCAACAAGGTCCGTTTGGTCCTCAGATAGTTTATAGGTTGTATTAGGTTGTTTTGTCAGACCCAGAGTTAGTCCCGGTTTAGTCCTGGTTTAGACCTGGTTTAGTCCTGGTTTAGTCCTAGTTTAGACCTGGTTTAGACCTGGTTTAGTCCTAGTTTAGTCCTAGTTTAGTCCTGGTTTAGACCAGGTTTAGACCTGGTTTAGTCCTGGTTTAGAGCTCATTTAGACCTGGTTTAGTCCTGGTTTAGTCCTAGTTTAGACCTGGTTTAGACCTGGTTTAGTCCTAGTTTAGTCCTAGTTTAGTCCTGGTTTAGACCAGGTTTAGACCTGGTTTAGTCCTGGTTTAGAGCTCATTTAGACCTGGTTTAGTCCTGGTTTAGTTCTGGTTTAGACCTGGTTTAGACCTGGTTTAGCCCTGGTTTAGTCCTGGTTTAGCCCTGGTTTAGACCTGGTTTAGCCCAGGTTTAGTCCTGGTTTAGACCAAGTTTAGACCTGGTTTAGTTCTGGTTTAGTTCTGGTAAATTCTTCATGGACAGAATCTGTTCTTTGTTCCTTGTTGGATGAAGATTTGGTGTTGGGGCAGATTTATGAAGCTGCTCAAAAACATGCAACACTTTTCCACAGGGATTTTTAGTCTTTTAAGGTTAAAATGAGGTGTTCACTTGAAGATTACTGCTTCATGACATGTTTTTGAGGAGGGAACAACATTCTAACATGACTTTGATTAATAAAGGACCCTTTCTTAATGATTCCTTCGTCGTCTTCTTGGGGTTTTGTTGACACAGGCGGGGCAAAGGCCGGCAGAGGGCGCTGTAGAGTCACATTATACCGAGACTGTGGCGGCTCCACTTTACGCTGCAGTGGTTTAATGACACGTGTGAGGGCTCCCGCTCGTTATCCAATCACACGCCGCCCGACCGGTGACCGTCTGTCTGCGGGGGCCCCTGAGCGTGTCCGGGGGCCCTCAGGTGTGTGTGTGTGATGAACGGGCAGCAGCAGATGGACGGAGAGCCGGGGCACTGTGGTGTAGGGACTAATCTGACCAGCAGGGGGCACGTGATAACAAATGAACTACAGCGTACCTGGTTTACACCGTCCATCATGTGGCTTTAGGTGTCAAAAATAGTCCAAAAAAACGGACACTAATCGATACTAAAACTATTATCGAAACTGGGGACTCGTTTTTCGCAGATATCGATACTAAAACACTGACACACTGACATGACAGAGCGGAACCTTTCCTGGATGTGTTTAGAACGATCTGAACAAGTATAAGAACACAGAGACGAGTGTACGCCCATGGACCTGGTTTAGACCTGGTTTAGACCTGGTTTAGACCTAGTTTAGACCTGGTTTAGACCTGGACCACTGAGGGATGATACAGATATGAGGGCACATGGGAACAGAAAAGAAAGTTCTATGATTTACCAGATTTTTCGGACTATAGGTCGCATGTTTTTCGTTGTTTGGGTCCTGCGACTTATACTCAGGTGCGACTTATAGATACATATATAATTTTACATCTTAACAGGAAATAGCCCTCACTGGAAAATGTAAACTTGGGCAAGGTACAAACCCGAGGCACTGACTGAATATATTAAAAGTCCTTTATTGCATCGAGGGACACCAACGTGTTTTGACCAGCGAGATATAATTTCACATGTTGGTTATTTTCACATTTCCAGCGGAAGCAACAAGTGAAGATCGACTACTGACGGTGAAGAAGAGAAACTGAAAGTTGTTGAAAGAAAATGGTTTGGGAATGTATGTTTTTTGTATGTTTTTTAGCGCTTTTCCAAATATATAATTCACTGGTAAATAAACGGGATCAGAAACGACATCGGCGATCAAGTCTTTTGGGCTTTGGCCTGTGCAGTGGGAAATCAGCAGAGGGAAGTGTGAGGTGCTTATAAAGTTGTTTTCTAACGTTTCCAGAGTGAACCAGGTAGAGCGTTTTGTTTGTTAGACTCGTGGCTGTTGTCAGATGGGTTAAAGTGGAGTTAAGCTTCTTCAGTGTGAAGCAAATTGGCGTTTTACGTGGAAGTTCAGAACTTGCCCCCATCACTACACTAGTTTGTTGGCTTGACAGACTCACTGCCACAGTGAGATCTCCGCTGAGGAAACACTGATCTGTGCCGTTTTTTGGCTTCTGACAGAATTCCACCACCTCTAGCGACGGACTTTAGCTTCAGACGAGCCCGAGTTCAACTTTAAATACAGGAGTTTCGTTATCTCTGGAGCGGGGGTGGGTGAGGGTGGAGGAATGAACCATTTCATCACCGACCGAAACACCAGAGTCAGAACGAGGCCTCAGGTCAGATGTAGTAACATTATTTTCAGGCTGATTTTGGCCCAGAGCGTCTTATAATGTTTGAACTTTTATTCACACAAAACGGTTCAGTCGTGATGTGAAGGATAAACAACAGTTATGTAACACTATTGGATTTCTTGTGTAATAACTAAACTGCGTTTTAAGGGGAAAAAAATGTCGATGTTCTGTCCTTGCACTGGTATGGGTAATATCAGTGTCAGCAGATCCCTGGTGAAGGTTATGCAACTGTAACTGCACCTGTTTAGTTTACACAGACAATACCAGGATGTGAAAGCTCAGACTATAGTAAAAGTAATAAACAAACATGTTAAACAACTCATTAAAACAGATCATATCAATACCAGCAACACATAAATAAAGCCACAGCTCGATAACCAACAGGACGCTGCGTTTGAGTTGAACCTCCTCCCTTCTGGCCGGCGTCTGAGAACGTCCAGGGTCAGAACTCAGAGCTCAGACGTGTTTTATTTCTGAAGCCATAACCAGGATGAACGCTCTTAGAGCTCGGATCAGTCATGGTGAAACGCATTTCTCACCTTCCACGGTGGTTGGTCTCTCACCCTCATCAGCTCAGGTTCTACCAGAGGCCTGGGAGCTGGAGAGTTCTGCACAGTATCTTTGCTGTTCCCAGTACTGCACTTTTCTGGACTGACTGGACTGACATCTTTTTTACTTTTATTCATTTATTTAAAGGACAGGGCACAGTTAAACATAATGCCAAGGCAAAAATGTCTGCACCAGATTATAACCAGATTGCTAATTTCCATCTGTAGTCCTTAAACATACAATTATCATTTCATCAATACACATAAATAACAATAAAATTTACACGATAAACTCATCTGTATTGAATCTTATTAAAACTACATAAATAGTCATTCATTATCATTATTTCCCGTAAAAAAGAAAAAAAAAATTATCATCAAACCCTAATATAAAATTTCACATATTATTTCCTTAACATCATTCACAGATAAAAAACTATATACAATAAACACTGTATCAGCAATAAGACTCCCTTCTACAAAAAAAAGAAAAAAAAAGAAGTTATCTTTTTTATATCTCTTTCTCTATACTAAAATAACTACAACTAACTATCCATCCATCCATCCATCTTCTCCCGCTTAATCCAGCTGGGTCGCGGGGGCAGTTTGCTGCCCAATCCTCATAGCACCTGACCTTCCCATGAACCCCTCTGCAGGTGGTGAGCCCACAGGAGGGTGGACAACATGGACAACTAACTACTACAGAGAAAAAGAAAGAAAATAGAGGATGTTGTACCAAATGACTGGTCTTGTTATTCTGTAGAGCAGAAGTGCCCAGTACGTCGATTGCGATGTACCAGTCAATCGCCAAGGTATATCGTAGTGCAGTACTCGAGACTGGACTTGGTCTCGAGACTGTTTCTTTACAGCTTGGACTCGGTCTTGAAGGAGCTTGGACTTGGTCTTGAAGGAGCTTGGACTTGGTCTTGAAGGAGCTCGGTCTTGAAGGAGCTTGGACTTGGTCTTGAAGGAGCTTGGACTTGGTCTTGAAGGAGCTTGGACTCGGTCTTGTCTCAGACTCGAGGTCTGACTCTCATCGAGTGTGATCATATTTCATTACAGCAGCTGCTGTCGCCAATAAACTTGTACCGGTGTGCAGGAGTGCACTCTCTCTGCGCTCGTGTGGAGCTCGGGGACACTGTGCGACACATCACCACTGCACACCAGCACTCGCAGCTTGTCCATAACAGCTTGTACCCTCACGTAGCAGTGTGTATCACAGGGCAGGTTAAACTTCACGTCACATATCGTGACGCTGTAATATCGTATTGTGACACTTTCATATCCTATCATGACCCTTTAATATTGTATCGTGACACTTCCATACCGCATCGTGAGGCTTGGATATCATATCGTGATACTTTCATATTGTATCGTTACCCTTTCATATCGTATCGTGACACTTTCATACCGTATCGTGAGGCTTGGATATCGTATCGTGACGCTTTAATATCGTATTGTGACACTTTAATATTGTATCGTGACACTTTAATATTATTGTATCACGACACTTCCACACCGTATCGTGAGGCTTGGATATCATATCGTGACGCTGTAATATCGTATCGTGAGGCTTGGATATCGTATCGTGACGCTTTAATATCGTATCGTGACACTTTCATACCGTATCGTGACACTTTCATATCGTATCGTGACACTTTCATATCGTATCATGACACTTTCATACCGTATCGTGACACTTTCATATCGTATCGTGACTTTCATATCGTATCGTTACCCTTCCATATCGTATCGTGGCACTTTCATACCGTATCGTGATCCTTCCATATCGTATCGTGACACTTTCATACCGTATCGTGATCCTTCCATATCGTATCGTGACACTTTCATACCGTATCGTGGCACTTTCATATCGTATCGTTACCCTTCCATATCGTATCGTTACCCTTCCATATCGTATCGTGATCCTTCCATATCGTATCATGACACTTTCATACCGTATCGTGAGGCTTGGATATCGTATCGTGACGCTTTAATATCGTATCGTGGCACTTTCATATCCTATCATGACCCTTTCATATTGTATCGTGACACTTTAATATCGCATCGTGACCCTTTAATATTGTATCGCGACACTTTCACATCGCAACGATTTAATATCGTATCGTGAGGCTTTCATATCATATCATGACGCTTTAATATCGTATCGTGACCCTTTAATATTGTATCGTGACACTTTCATATCCTATTGCGACACTTTCATACCGTATCGTGAGGCTTGGATATCATATCATGACGCTGTAATATCGTATTGTGAGGCTTGGTTATCGTATCGTGACACTTCCATACGGTTACCCTCTAACCTCTGTGTCTGCTCCGTTTGTGCAGGTGAACTCTCTGGGGAAGGAGGTGTCGGACCTGGGTCAGCTGATGGCGAGGATGGCGCAGCTCATGGACTCCTTCATGTCCCGAAGCCACGCCCCCTCGGTCTGCCCCACCCACTGCTCGCCGCACCACGCCTACCTGCCCCACCCGTCGCCGCCCGGCCCCCCGCCCCCCCCCGGCACCGCGCTCTGGACGGACACGCCCACCTCGCTGCCCTGCTCGCCGCACCGGCCGCATGAGCTGCACCTGGCCTTCGCCGGCGTCACCCGCTCCACGCCGTCCCCCGCGCCGCACATACACCTCCAGCCCCACCCCCTCATCGCCGCCGCCGACCCCGCCCACGCACACCTCCAGCCCCGCCCCCTCGCCACCGCCGACCCCGCCCCCCTCGCCGCTCACAGCCTGATGCCTTGCCCGTCCCTGTACACGGACGACGCCCTCTGGGAGCACAACCGGAGCGCCACCTTGTAGCACACGACTCCTCTGGCTCCGCCCACGGGAATATGCAGGACTTTAATGTTATTTATGATATTTATAACAGAGGAAACTTGACTTTATTTATCGGACCTTAAAAACTGAAGGACAGGAATGCAGCTCATATCTTTTGTGACTTTTTTTTTTTTTTTTTTTTTAAGGCACGATTCCAAGCCAAGATGCATGAAGTTCCAGACGGCTTAGGTATGTTAGCTTTACCCTATAGAGATGTAGTTTTGTAGAGGCATGGATCGCCCACTAGGCCCGGTCCACTTGCATCCCTTTAACCCCGCGCCGCCGGAGGCCATAGAAGAAGAAGAAGAAGAGCAAGGCAACGAGCTCGTGGCCATAGAAGAAGAAGAAGAATCCCGGGTTTGGTCCCTACCTGATTTGTACCTTTATCAAACTGTGCATGCCCAGATAGTTTTTCGCACTTGCTCTGAAGTTGCTATGGTAACATTACTAAGTCGTCTTTACAAAAGCCTTTTCACGACAGAGCAGTTTTTTCTACCGTTACGCACTCGCTCAAGGTCCACACGAATATGTTTTCAAGCAGTGAGCAAACCGAACTATGCAGAATAATCACGCGTCTGATTTCTTTTCAAACTAAAGCCGAGGCTGCGTCCGTATCCCCCACACTCGCCACGTTTACATGAGAGCTTTAATTCCTAATAAATATAATTGAATTCTAAATAAAGATAATTTAATTCTGAATAACAATAAATTCCTCTTTAAAAAGTCCATGTAAACACTTCATTCTAATGAAACTGATTCTTGTGAGTTAAACTTAATCCTGAAGTCAGTGGGTTTATTCTGATTTTAAAGCTGAATGAATTTCTTCCTGGATCATGTAAACGTTTCTTCTTCTTCAAAATAATCCCGGTAGTTGGTGCTCGTTGGCTCGTCCTTCGATCCGGCTCCTCCAGTCGTCTCTTGGGACTTTCCTCCACGTCTCTTTGGATTTGTGAGCGGGATGTGGGAGTGGGCTGAGGTGTGGCAGCCTCAGACTCAGTTTGTCTTCTTCCTCCTCCTCCCACACTCTTCCCTTCTCCTCCTCAGCTCACAGACGGAAAGCGTGAGGAGAGAATTCTCCAGCTGCTGCTTCATTATCATCAGAACCACTGCGGAAAAGTTTGGATCGTGTTTGTGTCGGCGGCGAAACGACAAACCGAGATGACAGAAAAGCCGGGAGCAGCTGAAGTGTGGGTTTACTTCCCAAAGACGGAAATACGTTTGTGTCGCTGTCCAATCAGCACCTTCCCCACCCCCAGACACTGAGAACTATTAAATAAAGACCATTTAACCTGTTTCCATGGAAACCTCAGTTCACAATTATTATTTCTATGGAAACTCCGAGGAGAAGATTTTAATTCAGAACTATTTAATTTGGAATTAAAAAACCTCATGTAAACGTGGCCACAGTTCTCTTTACAGGGCACTATTTAGGGTCAAGCCATTTACACTGGTGTCCAAATGTCACACAGTGCGCACTCGAAATTACCCACAATGCACCTCGAAAAGTACAAAGCGACGGGTGCTATGGGTGAGCGTAGACCACAATGCACTGCAAGAGACATAAACACAACATCGGACAGGGACAGGTCTTTAACTGGACACAAAACGTTCGAAAAAAAGCAGAAAGCTCTCTATCTCAAACAGAAAAAAAAACTCTGCTCCACCTTGTGATGTCATGTGGTGATACAGGAAGTGCTCCGCTGTGATTTTAAACTCCATCCACCTTCAGTAACATCATTTGGATCATTTCAGCCCTGGAAATGCCGGTCTCGACTGAACTAAAGGTAAAAGAAGCTGCTTAAAGGAGCGTGAAATCCACCACTTCATGACATCACAAGGTGGAACGGGGCATTAGGAGCTTTGGAGATGCAGACAGAATAACAAAGAGTGACTCAAACATGTGTGAATGAAACAAAACACAACTCCAGGTCTGATTTTGAAGAGGTGGCGACATTAGAACATGATTTAAATCCCGTAAGAGTCATTTTTGTGTAATACAGAACATTTAAAGCTGCACTGTGTAACTTTCCCCCATGGAGACGTCACTTTGCCTGTAATTTTTCACAGTATGATACAGGCCAATTTACAGGTTCGATCTGTGGAGAGGCGGTGTTGTTTTACTGTAAAAAAAAAACATCTATAATTACATAATGAGCCCGTTTAATGACACCAGGGAAGTAACGATATTTATGCCACATGGTACGATACTATTACGATTTTTATTTGACGATACGATATTTACTGCGATATTGTGGAGATGCTAAAAGAATTGATGAAATTTTCCTTTTAAAAGTCTTAACTTGGGGCTAGATGAGTGTCAGTCCGACGAATAAAGACAGAAAAGTTCTTTAGTACAGTTCATTCTTCATGTTTTCTGCATTGAAACGGAACAAAAGATTTTTACCTCTGTAGTTTCTTCCATTTTTTCAAGCTATTGTTGCAGTAAAACTACTCGTTTCTGTGAAGACTCTGCACACCTGACGGGGCGACAGGTGCGTTGGAGGAGAGGCGCTGAGCTGTTTTTCAAGAAAACCCGCCGCACACCGTCTCACTCCTGGTTTTTCTTTTATTGATGCGACGGTTCGGTCCCTCAGAGCTTCTGTTTCCGTTACGTTAAGAGACTCTTGCCCCTCAAGAGTCATCGTCCAATCAGAACAGTGAAAAATCATTTACAATTAGACCCCAATAAACTATACACGAGTCTCCTGTGAAATGAAACACCTGGAAAACAATTAGAAAAATACAAATGATCAGCATCAAAAGATGTTTCCATTGCATTATAATAATAATAATAATAATAATAATAATAATAATAATAATAATAATAATAATAACAATAATAATAATAATAACACATCGGTTTTATATATCGCTTTTCACGGTAACACAAAGACGCTTCAGAATGAGTTAACAATAAAGCAAGGACAGGACAGACAACACAGTAATGAGGAGCGGTCAAGTGTGGGGACTGTAGGCTCTGAGGAAAAGTTGAGTTTTGAGCAGTTTTTTTGAAGGTGTTAAGTGAGTCTGGGTTTCTGATGTGAAGGGGGAGAGAGTTCCAGAGGGCGGAGGCAGCAATGGCAAAGGCTCGGTCCCCCAAGATTCGGTGCTTTGATTTGACTGTGGGAGTGAGGAGGTTGGAGTCGGCTGATCGGAGGCGGCGGGAGGGACGGTGGGGCTGGACCAGGTCTGTGAGGTCTGGAGGGGCCTGGTTGTGGAGGAGCTTTGTAGGTGATCAGGAGGATCTTGAAATTGATGCACTGTTGGATGGGGAGCCAGTGGAGTTGTTGCAGAACTGGGGTGATGTGGTCTTGTGAGCGGGTGTGGGTGAGGAGGCGGGCGGCAGAGTTTTGAACAGACTGAAGTTTTTGAAGGTCAGTGGAGGGAAGACCGTAGAGGAGGCTATTGCAGTATTATACAGACAGAGTTTAATCTGAGCCTCCCTCATGGCTCAGAGGGACAGCGTGTATCTGCGTTCTTCAATATAACAAATCTTTAATGCTGATAAAAATATGTTATCCAGGTCTAATTGTAAGTGTATGATTTTTCACTGTTCTGATTGGACGATGACTCTTGAGGGGCAAGAGTCTCTTGACGTATACAGTATAAGGGGAGCAGAAGGGGCTGTGCTCAGACCTGAGGAACTGAAATGTCGTATCAATAAAAGGAGTGAGACAGTGTGCAGTATATAACTATATATAAGTTATATATAACTATAGCCAGTCTGGCGCCCCCTAGTGCCTCCGCTCAGTTTCGTGTCTCTCCAGCGACTCGTCAGGAATCAGAAAACAGTCGGCGGTTTGAACTCCAGAAGCTGTAGTCGGCGTTCCAGCCAATCAGTGAAGCCAGAACCAACCCGAGGTGCGACAGCGACTGCAGACACTGTCCTCCTTTGTCAAATAATAACTTTGCATTTTTTATCGTACCTTTAATTTGCAACTTCACCTCACAGAAATGACGATGCTCCTGACAGACATGTTCACGCTCTGCCGTGTTTGCTTGGACCCCACTGAACGTTCCGGCGCATTACAGACGTCACCTCCAAATAGCGGCGACTGGTTAAATCAAAAAGTTCCCGCCGACCGTCGAGCGAACCAATCCTAACGCTGTGAGGTCAGACCGTTTCCACCAAGAGAACCCGGCTCATGAACCAGGCTAAAAAAACAATGCATTTGAGCAAAGAATCTTATAATTCAGTTTATGGTGGCAGCCCACGCTATAATTGTGAGAACTTTGACCATGCAAAATCACAATATTGTGTTTATTGTTACATCCCTGTGTCATACTGTGCTACATTCCACGGAAAATAATTCTCCATGGACACAACCGGGTGCAGGATTTGTACCAGAAAGGTTCCGCAGTGCGCCATTAAGCTTCTAATGCCTGACATGCAGGAGTGTAATGATATCCAAGTGTCACGATACGTTATGGTCACGGTCTGAACCTCAAAGCACAATATTTACGTGTGGTGATACGGTGGGAAAGTTCACGATATTACGATATTCTACAGAATAACAAGACTGACTCTAAAACGCTTTGCCCAGTCATTTGGTGCAACATTTATTGTCATGAGGGATGTAACGAAATCCAAATCTCTCTGGACTTTTTTCATTCTTTCTTACTTTAGTTTTTTTCTTTCATTCCTTGTTTCGTTTATCCGTTCTTTCTCTTTCTTTCGTTCGTATTCGATATCCATCTCACGTTCCACTATTTATTGCGATATTTAAAACTGTGAATCTGCTCCTTTTTCCTCTAAAAATGCTTCACAGACTTAATCCACAGAATGAAGATGTAAAAGTGCTTAGAACAGTTATTTCTTCATGTCGTCTGCACTGAAACGGAGCAAAGGATCATGGTCTATGTAGTTCCCTCTGTTTTTAGCTGTTTCTGCATCAGAACTGTTCATTTAAGCAAAGACACTTGGGATTCCAGATATTGTGATGCTCCACCAGATTATTGTGACACCTTTGACCAGACCATAGCACCATATTTTTGTTATTGTTACTGACATGGTGAAAATGTGGTTCGAAAAGCAGCTTTCCAAATAAATCTCCGGAGAAAAGTGGGACCACATGGCCTGAAACGCCGCTCCACCGTTTCCCCCTCATATTTACATTCAAACCCGTTTGTGAAATAAGGCGGGTTGTCCAATTAGTGACCTCTGCCTTGTTTACCGCCGCTCGCAAAGCATTCTGGGACACCCGCGTTCATATAGAGACAGTACGGCGGTGAAAGGGGGGGGCGGGGTCTCCTCTGGGGGCACTGGAGCTGAAAGAGTGTCCGTGGGCAGTGACAGTACCATCCATCAGACCATTACCGCCACCTCCTCCTCCTCGTCCTCCTCTACGGCCTCTTCATCACCTCATTTGGAGCGGTTGTGGACATCGGCGGAAAGCGTTTTACCTTTTCAGAGCTGTTCCCAGAGCCTGTGTTCGGCTAACACGTTGTTACATGCTTTAACGTTGTTGTGTTTCTAAAAAATACCTGGAGTCTGGTCATTTTTCCACAAACCTGACGTCGTATTTATAGTTGGCTGACCAGACGTCCCTATTTACCCGGGACAGTCCCAGTTTTGAACCCTGTGTCCCCCTGTCCCAGCAGATTCATCCAAAACCAGCGATTTGTCCCAGTTTTATACAAGAAATGTCCCAGGTGTCCCTATGTGTGACCAATTTGATCCCTGCCAACAGTAAAAAGAGGTTTCACTTGTAATTTGTTTCGGTAAAATAAAAAATCTGCTTAAAAACGACCAAAACCTAAAGAAAATTAGACTATATTGACACATTTTAGTCAAGAATAGTCTCTGCAAAACAATTTTCCACTTGTTTCATAATTTCATATTATCAACCACCAAAAAAAAAAAAATGCTCTGATTGGCCGAGAGCCTGACTCTGTCACAGGACGTCATCATTATTTACATCAGAAATCAAAATGGAGGTCGATGCAAAGTTACTCTTGGTTTTATCATAAAATGTAAAAATAATCACGTTACTGCAAACCGACCGCGGCGAAAATGGATTCAACCTCACCGGAAATAACGCTGGACTTTACACTGGTGCTGAAAATGTTTTTGAAAGGAAATATTTGTCCCGAGCCCATCGTAGATCGTCCAGAGTTTTCTTCATTAGAATCCGTTACGTGGTTTTTGAGTTATTTTTAAAAATGCTGACTGAACTACGCAGATTCTAAGGGTTTTTCTGTAGAATATCGTAATATCATGAGCTGTCGCAATAAATATCGCACCGTGAGGTTCAGACTGTGACCGTATCGTATCGTGACAGTTGGATATCGTTACACTTTTGATCCGTGTTAGAACGTTTTCGTCCAAAAGATTCCTGGAGTTGTATTTTGCTTCATCCGTGCTTGTTTCATTAAAAGCTGCACTGCGTAACCTTTGGGCTGGGGTCCGTCACCATCATCACCCGTTTGTTTCTATGGATACGTCACTGCTCTGCCTGGAATGTCCCACAGTGTGACATTAAACAGCTCTAACTTGTTTCTTCAATCACAGGTGGTTTTAAAGCTCAAAAATACACAACAAAAAAGGATTTTCTAGCATAGTTAAACTGTTTTTTTTTTTTACTTGCTTCAAGATATTTCATCCTGATTTGTCTTATCTCGATATTACAACTTATTCTAAGCACTTTTTATATTAACTCAGTCCAGGTTAAGCCTCTTTAACTTCCTTCTCAAACCAATAAGGGGAAAAATCTTGCCATAAACACTTGAAAATTGTGTTTTCTGCTTAGAACAAGTTTCATATTTCATCTTGTTTTAAGAAAATTTGGTAAGTGAAAAAATGTTACTGAAAATTTAACTTAAAATAGGCATTTTTACCTCAATTGAAGTATTTTTTTCTTATTTTTTGATAGGCCTTTTTTGCAATGTACATAGAAACTTGGTCTGGTTTGGTCTCCATGGACAGAGAAAGGTTTAATGCCATACTGTGAAATATTCCAGACAAAGCAATAACTTAATCTAGATCGTAACCACCAAACATCAGAAACACGACGATCACAGCCGATAAAACAGAGCGTCAGGGCCAGAGGAGCGACGGACACAGAGACGCAAGATACAAACTCGGGGAAAAAGAGAAAATACTGTTCAGGCTTTGCTCCTCACCTCCTGTAGTACAAGTGCAGCCCGGACTCGTAGCGGCTTCACGTGTCTTTGCGTTATAGATCACAGGGGGAAATGTCATGTCAGCAGCACCTTTAGAAACACACGGACCGAGAATAAATGGAGCTGAGCCTCTGTTCAGACGCCGGCCGTCAGAATGGAGGATTTATCCATCGTTTAAACCCGGAACTTTCCTGGTGGCCTGTTCCCGTGGAGATGTCTTTGTTCTGCGTGGAATTTTCCACAGCACAACATTGAACATGTCCCGATCCGGAAAAGCAACCAGGCGACACTTTTTTAAAAGTACCTAAAAAATACCAGAAAAGTCGCACATTGCAGCTTTAAAGACTCGTTAAAGAAGATGTTAAATTTGGACGTAAAAGTAACATAAATCTGGTGATATCGTATCGTCAAAGGTCTCACAATAATATCGTGGAGCATCACAATATATCGAATCCCAAGTCTCTTTGCTTAAATGAACAGTTCTGATGCAGAAATAGCTAAAAACCAGAGGGAACTACATAGACCATGATCCTTTGCTCCGTTTCAGTGCAGACGACATGAAGAAATAACTGTTCTAAGCACTTTTACATCTTCATTCTGTGGATTAAGTCTGTGAAGCATTTTTAGAGGAAAAAGTTGTAGATTCACCAAAAAATATTGCAATAAATCTGGTCCAGTGAGATGTTTATGGAATATTAACAAAGAAGAAAGAAAGAACATAAAAGAAAGAACTAAAGGCCGCTGCACACTACGGGAGAATTTGCCCGATTTTGCCTGCGATTTCTTCTCCCCGAGACCCGACTTTTTGTCTCCATGTGCGATTCTGAAGCCGCTGCTCCTCATGTGTGGAGTCAGTGTCGGATCAGAACCACCGAACATCAGCAACGCCACGGAAACAGACGATAAAACAGAGTCAGGGGCAGAGGAGCGACAAACAAACTCAGGAAATAACGAAAATAATGTTCAGACTTTATTCCTCTGGTAAAGTGTTAAATTTAAAGTGCAGCGTCTCATCCACATTGTCCATAGAATTTGTCCTCCGCAAATAATGACATCCAGACCACAAAACCGCGCCATTAATCCAGTTTGAAGCGTTCCTTAAAAGTAAAAAGGCGAAAGTTGTTCCTCGCATGTGTTTGTTTACGTCCACAGAGCGAAAAGCTGCAGATCAGTGACAGTGACTCCACTTCCTGTGGCCTTTATCTCCTCTTTTCTGCTTTAAAAATCCTGGATCTGAAGTGTTGCTCCACATTTCACACATAATAATCCCACAGTTTGACTTGTGTCTAAAGTGGAAGTGCAGAGTCTGATCTTTGAACACTTCAGAGTCTCAGAGCGACTGGTTTTACTGTAGACAGGAAACAGCTGAGGCCATCGCAGCCTCACAGCTTTAGATCCTGTGCTCCTCTAGTGTGTGGCGGCCTTTAGACTCTCAAAAGGACACACTAAATTTTGCAAAAATCAAGGTGGATTTCAAAAACGAGCAGTAAAAAGTACTTCTGCGGTATTCGGTGGCATTTAAAATTCAGAACTAATGATCATCCAGTGCAGCTCATTTCAGGAGTTTTTTGGTCCAGGTTCCTCGTCTTTGTCTCTATGGTCGCCCCCCTGCCCCATATACCCCCCGCCCCCCCCATCCCCACATACCCCCTTGCCCCTCCCCCTGCATGTAGCCCTCCCCCCACGGCCCTGGCGTTTTTCACTCCCTCTATTTAAAGAAGCGTTCCTTCAAATAGCTCCCGATGACATTTCCCGCGCGTATATGCGAGTAAATAAGCACAACTAAAGGACTAGATTAAACCTCACAAAAACAGAATGCACGAAAATATCTAAGAATCCGAAAGCACATGTAACATACACAGTCATGGTGTGCAGGACAAACAAGTGAATCAATTCAAATACTTGGGTTACTTGTTAACATCTGATGGGAAATGCACTAAAGAAATATACAAACGCATAGCAACAGCCGAAGTCACCTTTCAAAAATCGTCATCAATCATGACCAACAGAGAAGGACCACTTCATGACATCACGAGGTGGACCAGAGCGTTTGGAGCTTTGGAGATGCAGACGGACGAATAGCGAAGAGTTACTCAAACATGAATGAAACAAAACACGACTCCAGCTCTGTTTGTGACGAGGGAACATTAGGACGCGCCTTAACGCTCACAAGAGTCAATTCCGCGTAATACGGGACCTTCAGTTTCCATGGCGACAGTCCACATTTTACCAAACATGGACACTTCCTTGTCCCCCGTAGGGAAATCCGTCCTCCGCGTTTGACCTATGCGGGTTGTGCGTATTATCGGCTGCTCTCCGAATGTAATATTTATCCACAAATGTCAGGACGATCACAGAGCCGGTATTTACGGGCGGAAATGCCGTTGTGCCCTCGGGCCTCGCACCCCAGCGTGTCCCTGAGCCTGTGTTTGGATTGTGTACTGACCTGTTCCGAGGAGGCCGCACGCACAAAATGTCAGGACTTTCTCCGTCAGCTTGCCCCGGGGCAGGCGTGGCGGACTAATGCCACCGTCGGAATTTAAAGCTGCACTGTGCAACTTCCCCCCCCCCGCGCGCTCGTCTCCATGGAGATGTGATCCGCCTTACGTTTATTCGCCTCCATGAAGTCGCCCCATCAAACGCAAACCTACACAAAAACAATGTCAATCGTTTGTGCTGCAAAAAGTTTCATTTGTGCTTCTTTAGTTTTGGAGAAATTAACGATTCTTTTACAGGTCAAACTGGGCTCAGACCCACAGGAAGAAGAAAAATGCTCGAAAACGCCCAAAATGGAGTCAGTCATTTGTGCTTCATTTGTGCTGCAAAAAGTTTTGTTTGTGTGATTCTGGTTCTTCAGATATTTGCAGTTATATTTGCAGTAGTAATTTCCGCTCAGTTGACAGCGACAAACTCCACAAAACTAGTGAAGAGAAACGACCTGAGGCTGAGGAAAAGTCTGTGTTATTCTATAAAATCTGAATCAAAAGCAAAAGACTAAAGACTGAAACAGACTTTTCCTCAGCCTCAGGTCGTTTCTCTTCACTAGTTTTGTGGAGTTTGTCTCCGTCAGCTGAGCGGAAATGACGTCCTGTAATTACCACAGAAATAATAATTAATAATTTTAGAAATAAACTCACACAAATGAAACTGTCACAGCACAAAACAGCACAAACCAAATACAAACGTTTGACATCATTTTCTTCCTGTTTTGAGGCTGTTTCACATTCTGAGGTTCTGGACGACGTCATCGACCAAAATAAAACTGTGAATATCTGAAGAACCAGAATCACACAAACAAAACTTTTTGCAGCACAAACGACTGACATAGTTTTGTGTAGGTTTGCGTTTGATGGGGCGACTTCACGCATGTTTAGTTTATGTTTAGTTTATTAGTTTATTTGACAGGGACAATGCACATAAAAACACTGACCTACACAAAAGAGGTAATATGTTTGTGCCAGGTTATAGCAAATATGCTAATTTCCTCCTGCAGTCCCTGGACAGGTTGATATAAAATGGCAGATCTGCCAATAAAATACTGTGAAAAACAACTTACAAAATGGTCACTCAGTCACTGAGATAAGATCAGTCACATATATACATTTCATATTTCTGCATTCACACAGTTCATTCATGTGGACATGTTTGAGTGGATAAAAGCCATCGTTTGGTCAGACGTGCAAACATTGCATAACTTGTGCATGAGACTATTTCAGACGGCAGCGTGTTCCAGAGGCGAAAAGAGGACTGACCAAACGAGGTTCTAAACGTCATTTATTCATATTAGTGTTTGTCACGATACTAAAGAAACAAAAAAATAAAAACATGCTTTGTCACTGTGAGCGGAAATAAAGCTCAGATTAAAGTCGCACAGAGCTTCAGACAGAGCAGTGCCTCCAGTTAGCGTCACACCCCCAGGGAATGTTGATGAAATCCGCTGTAAAGTCTCAGTGAGTGCATTTCCGTACACATTAGTATCCCGGTTATAGTGCTCTGGATGTGCTGTTTACATGAGCGCTGAGAAACCGGGATACTCATGTCCAAATGTTTATCCCAGGTTCTTGACATAATCTTACAAATGTGCAAGTGCAAAAATGAAATATTTAATAAACCAGGAAAAATACAAACTACCATGAAAAATACAAACTAGCATGAACTCCTTTAGCATATGAGTGGACAGAGCTAAAGCGTTAGCCGCCGCGGATGGATGGATGTTTTGTTCCTACATTAAGATATGAACATAAATAATGGACCAATCAGACGCCTTCATTCCCCGAGGCCCCTCCCCCTAGCGTTAGCGACAGGTTTGATTGACAGCTTGTGCGTTACGTTGCTAAGTAAGTTCCCTTCCCGCTTTCCTGCCCCGACTGACAATTTTTGAAATAAAATGACAAAATATCTCAAACAATATCTAACGTTACTAGAATCTGAACGAGCAGAATTTAACGAGCAGAAAGTAAAGTGAATTTAGTTAAATTGTGACTCTATTGTTGTTCGTACGTAACAGAACAAACATCATAAATCAGTGACTTAAACTATTTAAAGTTTGATGATAAAAGCTCAAAGTTTCCTTCTTATTTTGAAGAATCAGGTAAATCCAGCGGTTTGTGCAGGTGCAGAGTGTCACCGCTCTGAGGAGGGCGCCACATTTAACCTCCTCACTCCTGATTGGCTCTTGTGTTGCTATGATGCTCGCGGGACGATATCCAAATTTGGACCTGGCTCCAGATTCGCTCCTGTAACCGTGGGAGGTCACACTCACTTAGAACACTCATATATACGGGATATGGGTTTCCCACAATCCACAGCGAAGATCAAACCCGACACTGTTGTCCAAGTTCTGCACTGCAGCAGATTCTTCAGTCAAACCTGCAGAAATAAACTTTACAACACAGAAACCAGAACCACGACAGAGCCACATGAGCCCGTGTGAGATCCGAATGTCTTTAATGTAGCTTTGGCACATTTGTTTACATTTTACAGAAACCAAACTTAAGACCACATGGCTCATTTGCATAAACTATCAAGGCTGGGGGGAAAAAAGCAGCTCTCTCGCCCTGATGCTGAGTCTGTTTTAAGATACTTCAGGTTAAACTTTCCAGCGCAGCTCTTTATTGAACAGTGTTTTCACTCATGCACAGTCACTGTAAAATACACTAGGGGGAGGCTGTGTAATGATGTGCTTTATTAGGATTCCACAGGGACAGTTTAGGGATAAATGTATATTAAATAAGATATGAAAGTGTACAACTATACAATAATAATACACATGGAAATAATAGACAAAACTCTTAAACATAACAGAAAACAATAATAGAAATATGTAAAAGGCAGTAACAAACACAATCCAACAGTACTGCACCTTTAAGAGGAGCCGTAACCCGATTCACGCCGCATCTCCACATCAGATCGACTCTATATAACAAAGTCAACGTCAGAACAGTTTCCCGCAACAGGTAATGCAAACGCACACATAATAATAGGCCAGCAGTTAGCACGTAATAAACACAATAAAATCGGAATCTCCCAGCTACATGATCCCGGGTACTATCGGAAGATCCCAGATACATTATCCCCGGTACTATCGGAATATCCCAGCTACATGATCCCGGGTACTATCGGTATATCCCAGCTACATTATCCCGGGTACTATCGGAAAATCCCAGCTACATTATCTGGTTACTATCGGAAAATCCCAGCTACATTATCCCCGTTACTATCGGAATATCCCAGCTACATTATCCCCGTCACTATCGGAATATCCCAGCTACATTATCCCGGGTACTATCGGAATATCCCAGCTACATTATCCCGGGTACTATCGGAATATCCCAGCTACATTATCCCGGGTACTATCGGAATATCCCAGCTACATTATCACCTGTACTATCGGAAAATCCCAGCTACATTATCTGGTTACTATCGGAAAATCCCAGCTACATTATCCCCGTTACTATCGGAATATCCCAGCTACATTATCCCCGTCACTATCGGAATATCCCAGCTACATTATCCCCGTCACTATCGGAATATCCCAGCTACATTATCCCGGGTACTATCGGAATATCCCAGCTACACTATCCTGGGTACTATCGGAATATCCCAGCTACATTATCCTGGGTACTATCGAATATCCCAGCTACATTATCCTGGGTACTATCGGAATATCCCAGCTACATTATCCCAGTTACTATCGGAATATCCCAGCTACATTATCCCGGTACTATCGGAATATCCCAGCTACATTATCCCGGTACTATCGGAATATCCCAGCTACATTATCCTGGGTACTATCGGAATATCCCAGCTACATTATCCCAGTTACTATCGGAATATCCCAGCTACATTATCCCGGGTACTATCGGAATGTCCCAGCTACATTATCCCGGTACTATCGGAATATCCCAGCTACATTATCTCGGTACTATCGGAATATCCCAGCTACATTATCCCCGTTACTATCGGAATATCCCAGCTACATTATCCCCGTCACTATCGGAATATCCCAGCTACATTATCCCGGGTACTATCGGAATATCCCAGCTACATTATCCCGGGTACTATCGGAATATCCCAGCTACATTATCCCGGGTACTATCGGAATATCCCAGCTACATTATCCCGGGTACTATCGGAATATCCCAGCTACATTATCCCGGGTACTATCGGAATATCCCAGCTACATTATCCCCGTTACTATCGGAATATCCCAGCTACATTATCCCCGTCACTATCGGAATATCCCAGCTACATTATCCCCGTCACTATCGGAATATCCCAGCTACATTATCCCGGGTACTATCGGAATATCCCAGCTACAGAATTCTGGCTTATTCGGGATGCAGTGACCGGAATACTCAAGAAGCCCGATCATGTGGAGGTAAACACGTAATGACATATCATGGAACATTCTAAAGACAAAGCAATAACATCTCCATGGAAACAAGCAGCAGGGGACAGGCGCTACACCCGGAAAGTTCCACAGTGCATCTTTAAATTTAGTATTAATAGAAAATCATGTGAAATCCTCATATTTAATGCTCACAAATGTCATTTTTTGTGTTTTTTGTAAATGTTTTGACGCCACTGACTCCCTGAATGCCCCTGTCAGCAGCTGCCACCGAGCGCCCACTGAGGACAGGAGGCTGTGTGCTTTGCCCGAGGGCACGGTGGAAGAGGGCATCAAACTGCCAGCCTTTAGTTTACTCTTACAGACTGCCATTACATCACATTCCACTGAAAAAAAAAATCACAAAATGCTGATTTCAGACGGGAGGAGGTGTACCTAATATTGTGGCCAGTACGATCTGTTACGTTTAAAGCTATAAAGTAAAAAAAAGTGCAGAAATCATATGCCGCCGTTTCCTCGCGCTAAACAAAAGCAGGGCCGTGATTGGTTCTCCCGCTGCAGTGGGCGTGGCTTGTGCACTCGCCGTTTCCGTGGTAACTGCGCGAAGGCAATACTCCTCCGAAAAAGCACAATGAAACTCGCCGAAGCTTTTATATTTCTGTGAATGTATGAACTACTCTAAAGATGTATTTTTGTACCTCAGAGGAGGCAGCGGGGCAGGGGCGCTCCTGTCTGCTCCTGTCTGCTCCTGTCTGCTCCTGTCTGCTCCTGCGACGGAATGTACTGTACCTGACACTTTGAGCATTACCTTTTATATTTATTAGATACAAAATGATATGCCAATAAACCAGTAACACGAGCACGGCCCCGCCTCGTTCTTCAGCACCAACAGCAGACTCAGGGTACGACACGTGACGCGGAAAGAAACACGAAGAAACACGAAGAAACACGAAGAAACACTAAACATGAAGAAACACGAAGAAACACTAAACATGAAGAAACATGAAACACGAATGTGAAACACGAACATGAAACACGAACATGTTCTCATGTTCTCTCATGTTCCCTCATGTTCCCTCATGTTCCCTCATGTTCTCATGTTCTCTCATGTTCCCTCATGTTCCCTCATGTTCCCTCATGTTCTCATGTTCTCTCATGTTCCCTCATGTTCTCTCATGTTCCCTCATGTTCCCTCATGTTCTCATGTTCTCTCATGTTCCCTCGTGTTCTCATGTTCTCATGTTCCCTCATGTTCTCATGTTCTCTCATGTTCCCTCATGTTCTCTCATGTTCCCTCATGTTCCCTCATGTTCTCATGTTCTCTTATGTTCCCTCATGTTCTCTCATGTTCCCTCATTTTCTCATGTTCCCTCATGTTCTCTCATGTTCTCATGTTCTCATGTTCCCTCATGTTCTCTCATGTTCTCATGTTCTCTCATGTTCCCTCATGTTCTCTCATGTTCTCTCATGTTCTCTCATGTTCCCTCATGTTCCCTCATGTTCTCTCATGTTCCCTCATGTTCTCTCATGTTCCCTCATGTTCTCTCATGTTCTCTCATGTTCTCTCATGTTCTCTCATGTTCCCTCAAGTTCTCATGTTCTCTCATGTTCTCTCATGTTCCCTCATGTTCCCTCGTGTTCTCATGTTCTCTCATGTTCTCATGTTCTCTCATGTTCCCTCATGTTCTCATGTTCTCTCATGTTCTCATGTTCCCTCATGTTCTCTCATGTTCTCTCATGTTCTCATGTTCTCTCATGTTCTCTCATGTTCTCTCATGTTCTCTCATGTTCTCATGTTCTCTCATGTTCTCTCATGTTCTCTCATGTTCCCTCATGTTCTCTCATGTTCTCTCATGTTCTCTCATGTTCCCTCATGTTCTCTCATGTTCCCTCATGTTCTCTCATGTTCTCATGTTCTCTCATGTTCTCTCATGTTCTCTCATGTTCTCTCATGTTCTCATGTTCCCTCATGTTCTCTCATGTTCTCTCATGTTCTCTCATGTTCTCATGTTCCCTCATGTTCTCTCATGTTCTCATGTTCTCTCATGTTCTCATGTTCCCTCATGTTCTCTCATGTTCTCATGTTCTCTCATGTTCCCTCATGTTCTCTCATGTTCTCATGTTCTCTCATGTTCCCTCATGTTCTCTCATGTTCTCTCATGTTCTCATGTTCTCTCATGTTCTCTCATGTTCTCATGTTCCCTCATGTTCTCTCATGTTCTCTCATGTTCTCATGTTCTCTCATGTTCTCTCATGTTCTCTCATGTTCTCATGTTCTCATGTTCCCTCATGTTCTCTCATGTTCCCTCATGTTCTCTCATGTTCTCATGTTCCCTCATGTTCTCTCATGTTCCCTCATGTTCTCTCATGTTCTCATGTTCTCTCATGTTCCCTCATGTTCTCTCATGTTCTCATGTTCTCTCATGTTCTCTCATGTTCTCTCATGTTCTCTCATGTTCCCTCATGTTCTCTCATGTTCTCATGTTCTCTCATGTTCTCTCATGTTCTCTCATGTTCTCATGTTCTCATGTTCCCTCATGTTCTCTCATGTTCTCTCATGTTCTCATGTTCCCTCATGTTCTCTCATGTTCTCATGTTCCCTCATGTTCTCATGTTCCCTCATGTTCTCTCATGTTCTCATGTTCTCTCATGTTCCCTCATGTTCTCTCATGTTCTCATGTTCTCTCATGTTCTCTCATGTTCTCTCATGTTCTCTCATGTTCCCTCATGTTCTCTCATGTTCTCATGTTCTCTCATGTTCTCTCATGTTCTCTCATGTTCCCTCATGTTCTCTCATGTTCTCTCATGTTCCCTCATGTTCTCTCATGTTCCCTCATGTTCTCTCATGTTCTCATGTTCTCTCATGTTCCCTCATGTTCTCTCATGTTCCCTCATGTTCCCTCGTGTTCTCATGTTCCCTCGTGTTCTCTCATGTTCTCTCATGTTCTCTCATGTTCTCTCATGTTCCCTCATGTTCTCTCATGTTCTCTCATGTTCTCTCATGTTCCCTCATTTTCTCTCATGTTCTCTCATGTTCTCATGTTCCCTCATGTTGTCTCATGTTCCCTCATGTTCTCTCATGTTCTCATGTTCTCTCATGTTCTCTCATGTTCTCTCATGTTCTCATGTTCCCTCATGTTCTCTCATGTTCCCTCATGTTCTCTCATGTTCTCATGTTCTCTCATGTTCTCTCATGTTCTCATGTTCTCTCATGTTCTCATGTTCCCTCATGTTCTCTCATGTTCTCATGTTCTCTCATGTTCCCTCATGTTCCCTCATGTTCTCATGTTCTCTCATGTTCTCTCATGTTCTCTCATGTTCCCTCATGTTCTCATGTTCCCTCATGTTCTCTCATGTTCTCTCATGTTCCCTCATTTTCTCTCATGTTCTCATGTTCTCTCATGTTCTCTCATGTTCTCATGTTCTCTCATGTTCTCATGTTCTCTCATGTTCTCTCATGTTCTCTCATGTTCCCTCATGTTCTCATGTTCCCTCATGTTCTCTCATGTTCCCTCATGTTCCCTCGTGTTCTCATGTTCCCTCGTGTTCTCATGTTCTCTCATGTTCTCTCATGTTCCCTCATGTTCTCATGTTCTCTCATGTTCCCTCATGTTCTCTCATGTTCCCTCATGTTCCCTCATGTTCTCATGTTCTCTCATGTTCTCATGTTCTCTCATGTTCTCATGTTCTCTCATGTTCCCTCATGTTCTCTCATGTTCCCTCATGTTCTCTCATGTTCTCATGTTCCCTCATGTTCTCTCATGTTCTCTCATGTTCTCTCATGTTCTCTCATGTTCTCATGTTCCCTCATGTTCTCTCATGTTCTCATGTTCTCTCATGTTCTCATGTTCTCTCATGTTCTCTCATGTTCTCATGTTCTCTCATGTTCTCATGTTCTCTCATGTTCTCTCATGTTATCAAGTTCTCTCATGTTCCCTCATGTTCTCATGTTCCCTCATGTTCTCATGTTCTCTCATGTTCCCTCATGTTCCCTCATGTTCTCATGTTCTCTCATGTTCCCTCATGTTCTCTCATGTTCCCTCATGTTCCCTCATGTTCTCATGTTCTCTCATGTTCCCTCGTGTTCTCATGTTCTCATGTTCCCTCATGTTCTCATGTTCTCTCATGTTCCCTCATGTTCCCTCATGTTCTCATGTTCTCTCATGTTCTCTCATGTTCTCATGTTCTCTCATGTTCTCATGTTCTCTCATGTTCTCTCATGTTCTCTCATGTTCTCTCATGTTCTCTCATGTTCTCTCATGTTCTCATGTTCCCTCATGTTCTCTCATGTTCTCATGTTCTCTCATGTTCTCATGTTCTCTCATGTTCTCTCATGTTCTCATGTTCCCTCATGTTCTCTCATGTTCTCATGTTCTCTCATGTTCTCTCATGTTCTCTCATGTTCTCTCATGTTCCCTCATGTTCTCTCATGTTCTCTCATGTTCTCTCATGTTCTCATGTTCTCTCATGTTCCCTCATGTTCTCTCATGTTCTCTCATGTTCTCTCATGTTCCCTCATGTTCTCTCATGTTCTCTCATGTTCTCATGTTCCCTCATGTTCTCTCATGTTCTCATGTTCTCTCATGTTCTCATGTTCTCTCATGTTCTCTCATGTTCTCATGTTCCCTCATGTTCTCTCATGTTCTCATGTTCTCTCATGTTCCCTCATGTTCTCTCATGTTCTCTCATGTTCCCTCATGTTCTCTCATGTTCTCTCATGTTCTCTCATGTTCTCTCATGTTCTCATGTTCCCTCATGTTCTCTCATGTTCTGGGAGGATGGGGAAGCACCCGGGCACAGGCAGAACATGCAAACCGCACACAAACACCTCAGTGCAGGAGCTTTTCTGCTGCGAGTCCTGAAATCCCTCGAGAGTGAAACATTCCATGTCCTGGACTCATTTATTTATGTGTTTCTTCTCTGTGTGGCTGGAGCTCTGACGTCAGCAGGAGGAACATTCTGCACAGAAACACAACACTTTAGGCAGAGACGTGATTCCAGATACTGTGATGCTCCACGATATTATTCTGAGACCTTTGACGATACGATGTCACCAGATTTACTTTACTGTCACATCCCAAGTAGAAAATAAATC
>CM060669.1:35703280-35708280 GCA_030686955.1 Odontamblyopus rebecca
AAATGAAATGTTTGTGTTTCTAGCCTGAGGCACTGCAGAGTCTGTGCTGATACGAACATGAAACCAGAGCTACACCGTCTGAACCGGTTTAGAGGAAATGAAGCTCGGATTTCTCTGGCCAAACTATATATATTTATATATATATATATATTTATATATATATATATATATATATATATATATATATATATATATATATATATATATATATATATATATATATTTATATATATATATATATTTATATATATATATAAATGAAGGTAAACAGAGCGTCACTGAGCTGCGCTGATGTGACGTCAGGACGTGTTATACTCAGGACAATGGCGCCCTCTGCTGGCGCTCACGGGAAAAGCAGCAGAGATCAGTGACTAGTTTTAAGGCTCCATTTGCCTTTTTATAATTTCTCCGTCCACACGACATGTAAAAAAGAACTAAAACGCCTCTGAGACTTTATTAAAATCACGTTTTAGTCTGGCAAACACTAAAATATAACAGGATATATTTGAGAACATTTTCATTTAAAGCTTTAACTGTATTATATGAAATGTATTTATAAAAACAAAATAAATAGGTACAAAATATAGAAATATATTGTAATTTAAAAACACCATAACATCACCTTTAAAAATGCAAAGAATTATGAAGTGATCCTTAAAACAGGAGCATTGAACATTTGGAGCATACGGCCCAGTACACGTATATTTACCTGTACATACACAGTACACGTATATTTACCTGTACATACACAGTACACGTATATTTACCTGTACATACACAGTACACGTATATTTACCTGTACATACACAGTACACGTATATTTACCTGTACATACACAGTACACGTATATTTACCTGTACATACACAGTACACGTATATTTACCTGTACATACACAGTACACGTATATTTACCTGTACATACACAGTACATGTATATTTACCTGTACATACACAGTACACGTATATTTACCTGTACATACACAGTACACGTATATTTACCTGTACATACACAGTACACGTATATTTACCTGTACATACACAGTATATGTGTATATTTACCTGTACATACACAGTACACGTATATTTACCTGTACATACACAGTACATGTATATTTACCTGTACATACACAGTACACGTATATTTACCTGTACATACACAGTATATGTGTATATTTACCTGTACATACACAGTATATGTGTATATTTACCTGTACATACACAGTACACGTATATTTACCTGTACATACACAGTACATGTATATTTACCTGTACATACACAGTATATGTGTATATTTACCTGTACATACACAGTACACGTATATTTACCTGTACATACACAGTACACGTATATTTACCTGTACATACACAGTACACGTATATTTACCTGTACATACACAGTACACGTATATTTACCTGTACATACACAGTATATGTGTATATTTACCTGTACATACACAGTACATGTATATTTACCTGTACATACACAGTACATGTGTATATTTACCTGTACATACACAGTACACGTATATTTACCTGTACATATACAGCACATGTATATTTACCTGTACATACACAGTACATGTATATTTACCTGTACATACACAGTACACGTATATTTACCTGTACATACACAGTACATGTATATTTACCTGTACATACACAGTATATGTGTATATTTACCTGTACATACACAGTACACGTATATTTACCTGTACATACACAGTACACGTATATTTACCTGTACATACACAGTACACGTATATTTACCTGTACATACACAGTACACGTATATTTACCTGTACATACACAGTATATGTGTATATTTACCTGTACATACACAGTACACGTATATTTACCTGTACATACACAGTACACGTATATTTACCTGTACATACACAGTACACGTATATTTACCTGTACATACACAGTACGTGTATATTTACCTGTACATACACAGTACGTGTATATTTACCTGTACATACACAGTACGTGTATATTTACCTGTACATACACAGTACACGTATATTTACCTGTACATACACAGTACACGTATATTTACCTGTACATACACAGTACGTGTATATTTACCTGTACATACACAGTACACATATATTTACCTGTACATACACAGTACGTGTATATTTACCTGTACATACACAGTACACGTATATTTACCTGTACATACACAGTACACATATATTTACCTGTACATACACAGTACACGTATATTTACCTGTACATACACAGTACGTGTATATTTACCTGTACATACACAGTACACGTATATTTACCTGTACATACACAGTACATGTATATTTACCTGTACATACACAGTACACGTATATTTACCTGTACATACACAGTACGTGTATATTTACCTGTACATACACAGTACACATATATTTACCTGTACATACACAGTACACGTATATTTACCTGTACATACACAGTACGTGTATATTTACCTGTACATACACAGTACACGTATATTTACCTGTACATACACAGTACACATATATTTACCTGTACATACACAGTATATGTGTATATTTACCTGTACATACACAGTACACATATATTTACCTGTACATACACAGTACACGTATATTTACCTGTACATACACAGTACGTGTATATTTACCTGTACATACACAGTACACGTATATTTACCTGTACATACACAGTACACGTATATTTACCTGTACATACACAGTATATGTGTATATTTACCTGTACATACACAGTACACGTATATTTACCTGTACATACACAGTATATGTGTATATTTACCTGTACATACACAGTACACATATATTTACCTGTACATACACAGTACACGTATATTTACCTGTACATACACAGTATATGTGTATATTTACCTGTACATACACAGTATATGTGTATATTTACCTGTACATACACAGTACACATATATTTACCTGTACATACACAGTACACGTATATTTACCTGTACATACACAGTATATGTGTATTTACCTGTACATACACAGTACACATATATTTACCTGTACATACACAGTATATGTGTATATTTACCTGTACATACACATTACACATATATTTACCTGTACATACACAGTATATGTGTATATTTACCTGTACATACACAGTATATGTGTATATTTACCTGTACATACACAGTATATGTGTATATTTACCTGTACATACACAGTATATGTGTATATTTACCTGTACATACACAGTACACATATATTTACCTGTACATGCACAGTACACGTATATTTACCTGTACATACACAGTACACGTATATTTACCTGTACATACACAGTATATGTGTATATTTACCTGTACATACACAGTACACGTATATTTACCTGTACATACACAGTACATGTATATTTACCTGTACATACACAGTACACGTATATTTACCTGTACATACACAGTATATGTGTATATTTACCTGTACATACACAGTACACGTATATTTACCTGTACATACACAGTACATGTATATTTACCTGTACATACACAGTACACGTATATTTACCTGTACATACACAGTATATGTGTATATTTACCTGTACATACACAGTACACGTATATTTACCTGTACATACACAGTACGTGGATCCAGGCGGCTGACAGTTCAGGTCACAGATAATACTCCCTACAACTGTACAGCAACTCTTCCTTATGCATGGAGATTAGCATGTGGTGAAAAAAGTTCCGCAGTGCACCTTTAGGCTGTGTCTTCGGTGAAGGTTTGGGTTCCGCTCCTGACCTCTGGAGGAACGGTTACTATAGCAACTGCAGCGCCACACGAACTGGGCATGCTCAGTGTGAAAAAAGGGACAAGTTCATTTTAAGTAATTTACTTATTTTTTCTTAAAATTTGATGAATATTTACAAACAAATGCTTACAAAGTAAAAAAGAGACACAAATATGAATATTTATAAACCACATTGGCTTTATTCCACTTACAACAGTCAGTGAATACAATAAATGATGCTAATGATGCTAATGAAGCTAATGAAGCTAATGATGCTAATGATGCTAATGATGCTAATGAAGCTAATGATGCTAATGATGCTAATGAAGCTAATGATGCTAATGATGCTAATGAAGCTAATAAAGCTAATGATGCTAATGATGCTAATGAAGCTAATGATGCTAATGAAGCTAATGAAGCTAATGATGCTAATGATGCTAATGATGCTAATGAAGCTTCAGATCTGAACTCGTCTCACTCTCTGCCGGGGCCTCTCTCTAGCGCCGCCTCTGGCCCTGACCTGAAACAACAGGACACAGCACAACAACAGGTCAGAAACCGGGACTACACCAGGACTAGACCAGGACTACACCAGGACTACACCAGGACCAAACCAGGCCTAAACCAGACCTAAACCAGGACTAAACAAGGTCTAAACCAGGACTAAACCAGACCTAAACCAGGACTAAACCAGGACTAAACCCGGACTACACCAGGACTACACCAGGACTACACCAGGACTACACCAGGACTAAACCAGGGCTAAACCAGGACTACACCAGACCTAAACCAGGACTAAACCAGGACTAAACCAGGCAGAAAAAAGACCTAAACCAGGACTAAACCAGGTCTAAACCAGGAATAAACCAGACCTAAACCAGGGCTAAACCAGGCCTAAACCAGGACTAAACCAGACCTAAACCAGGACTAAACCAGGACTAAACCAGGATTAAACCAGGCCTAAACCAGGACTAAACCAGGACTAAACCAGGACTAAACCAGGACTAAACCAGGACTAAACCAGACCTAAACCAGGACTAAACCAGGACTAAACCAGGATTAAACCAGGACTAAACCAGAACTAAAAAAAAAGGCCTAAACCAGGACTAAACCAGGCCTAAACCAGGCCTAAACCAGACCTAAACCAGACCTAAACCAGGACTAAACCAGAATTAAACCAGGCCTAAACCAGGACTAAACCAGGCCTAAACCGGGACTAAACCAGGCCAAAACCAGGCCTAAAC
>CM060669.1:35718280-35773280 GCA_030686955.1 Odontamblyopus rebecca
AAAAGCACAACCTGATAAGCTGGGAAAACCCTCATCAGCAGTCATCTCCTCCACTGTCTCAGTTTATCAAGATCAGAACCACCACAGCGACCCACTCGAGGGGCAGCCCGTGGAGACTGTGTCGTTCCCCTGAGGAAAAGTGCATTCAGCCAGAGTGCCTTTTCCGTCACAGCCTCTCAGGAGTGGAGCTCAGTCCCTGCAGCATCAGAGACCTGACCTCTCACAGTCTATTCAAAAATCATGTTAAGGACTGGTTAATAACTCATCAAACCTGCGATCATGAAGGTGCCGCCCTCCCTACCTGAGCAGGCTTCTGTCTGTGTGCTCTTGTGTGTGTGTTTCTCATTGTGTACATTGTGGTTATGGTTCTTAGTGTCTGTCTGTATTCTCATTGCTGTTTAATTCGACTGTTATGCACAATTGCACCTTTTGTAAAATTTCTTATTGTGTTTTTAGGCTGAACATGTTTACCATCTGTCCAGGGACTACAGATGAAAAATAGCCTCTCTGGCTAATTCTGGTACGTTTACAGAAATCTTGATTAATGTACACTGTCCCCGCTACATAAACCACATAAATAAATGTAAGATCAGACTTTTACCTGAACACTTCACCTTCAGACCCCAGGGAGAGGAGGATGAATCATAGACACATCCTCTCACTGAAGACGTCTTCACACAGTCAGGTGAGACCCACCACACAGAACTCTGTGGAAAATCCCGTCTCTCTTCTCCATAAACAGCAGAGCCACAGTCCAGGTCTCTGCACACACCAGCTGTGGCCTCCTGGTCCCAGAACATAAAGGGCACCACCCGTCTCCACTCTCCTCTGTGTTTCACCTCCACAGTCCCAGCACAGCGACTGGCCCCTCCCACCAGCCTGAGCGGCTCTGAACAGACAAGACACAGAGTGAAGCCCCGCCCCTTTACCTGTGCACTGAAGCCCCACCCTTTTACCTGAGCACTGAAGCCCCGCCCCTTTACCTGTGCACTGAAGCCCCGCCCCTTTACCTGTGCAGGTGAGGGTGACAGCAGCTCCAGAGGAGCAGGTCCTTGAGTCGGAGCGGGGACAGTCCATCAGAGCAGACTCATGGCCCTCACAGTGGAACGTCTGCCCCAGAGGAGAGAGCGCCCCCTGGAGGAGAGAAGCCCCACAGCCCAGCTCCCTGCACAGCACCTCTGCCCCCCGCTGGCCCAAGTCCCCGTCACAGACCCCGGTCCAGGACCCATTCCAGATCTGCACTGATCCTGAGCACAGAGCGGACCCCGAGACCAGCCGCACTGAGTCTGTGGACACACATGAGACATCATGTCAAATTTCAGCATGGTTCAGTCCTGCCTCAAACTCAACATCAGCAAAACACTCTCAATGTTCTTCTCCAAATCCACCGTGACAAACACCTGCACATGTTCTTGTGGCTGCTGAAAAGCTTCAGGGTCCTTGGTAAAACAATAGACTCAAAACTCACACTCAAGTCTCAAATAAAAGTATTAACTCATGTAAGATTCAATATGTGAAACTTCTGTTCCATCAGATCCCACCTTTCTCTGCAGGCTGCAAAAATCTTCATGCATTCAATGGTCCTATCACACGTCACTTACTGTTTAACAACCTGGTCTGAGGCACAAAGCCACCCTAAAACCAACAGAATCACTATACAAAGAGACACTAAAAATATTGGACTAAAAGCCCATGAAATATCACCACTGCAATATTCTACAAAAGCACAACCTGATAAGCTGGGAAAACCCTCATCAGCAGTCATCTCCTCCACTGTCTCAGTTTATCAAGATCAGAACCACCACAGCGACCCACTCGAGGGGCAGCCCGTGGAGACTGTGTCGTTCCCCTGAGGAAAAGTGCATTCAGCCAGAGTGCCTTTTCCGTCACAGCCTCTCAGGAGTGGAGCTCAGTCCCTGCAGCATCAGAGACCTGACCTCTCACAATCTATTCAAAAATCATGTTAAGGACTGGTTAATAACTCATCAAACCTGCGATCATGAAGGTGCCGCCCTCCCTACCTGAGCAGGCTTCTGTCTGTGTGCTCTTGTGTGTGTGTTTCTCATTGTGTACATTGTGGTTATGGTTCTTAGTGTCTGTCTGTATTCTCATTGCTGTTTAAATCGACTGTTATGCACAATTGCACCTTTTGTAAAATTTCTTATTGTGTTTTTAGGCTGAACATGTTTACCATCTGTCCAGGGACTACAGATGAAAAATAGCCTCTCTGGCTAATTCTGGTACGTTTACAGAAATCTTGATTAATGTACACTGTCCCCGCTACATAAACCACATAAATAAATGTAAGATCAGACTTTTACCTGAACACTTCACCTTCAGACCCCAGGGAGAGGAGGATGAACCAGAGACACATCCTCTCACTGAAGACTTCTTCACACAGTCAGATGAGACCCCCCACACAGAACTCTCTGGAAAATCATCTCTTTGTTCTCCATAAACAGCAGAGCCACAGTCCAGGTCTCTGCACACACCAGCTGTGGCCTCCTGGTCCCAGGGTCCATAGGCCTCCACCCGTCTCCACTCTCCTCTGTGTTTCACCTCCACAGTCCCGGCACAGCGACTGGCCCCTCCCACCAGCCTGAGCTCTGAACAGACAAGACACAGAGTGAAGCCCCGCCCCTTTACCTGTGCACTGAAGCCCCGCCCCTTTACCTGTGCAGGTGAGGGTGACAGCAGCTCCAGAGGAGCAGGTCCTTGAGTCGGAGCGGGGACAGTCCATCAGAGCAGACTCATGGCCCTCACAGTGGAACGTCTGCCCCAGAGGAGAGAGCGCCCCCTGGAGGAGAGAAGGAGCCCCACAGCCCAGCTCCCTGCACAGCACCTCTGCCCCCCGCTGGCCCAAGTCCCCGTCACAGACCCCGGTCCAGGACCCATTCCAGATCTGCACTGATCCTGAGCACAGACCGGACCTCAAGACCAGACCGGACCCTGAGTCCAGACCGGACCTCGAAACCAGCCGCACTGAGTCTGTGGACACACATGAGACATCATGTCAAATTTCAGCATGGTTCAGTCCTGCCTCAAACTCAACATCAGCAAAACACTCTCAATGTTCTTCTCCAAATCCACCGTGACAAACACACCTGCACATGTTCTTGTGGCTGCTGAAAAGCTTCAGGGTCCTTGGTAAAACAATAGACTCAAAACTCACACTCAAGTCTCAAATAAAAGTATTAACTCATGTAAGATTCAATATGTGAAACTTCTGTTCCATCAGATCCCACCTTTCTCTGCAGGCTGCAAAAATCTTCATGCATTCAATGGTCCTATCACACGTCACTTACTGTTTAACAACCTGGTCTGAGGCACAAAGCCACCCTAAAACCAACAGAATCACTATACAAAGAGACAATAAAAATATTGGACTAAAAGCCCATGAAATATCACCACTGCAATATTCTACAAAAGCACAACCTGATAAGCTGGGAAACCCCTCATCAGCAGTCATCTCCTCCACTGTCTCAGTTTATCAAGATCAGAACCACCACAGCGACCCACTCGAGGGGCAGCCCGTGGAGACTGTGTCGTTCCCCTGAGGAAAAGTGCATTCAGCCAGAGTGCCTTTTCCGTCACAGCCTCTCAGGAGTGGAGCTCAGTCCCTGCAGCATCAGAGACCTGACCTCTCACAGTCTATTCAAAAATCATGTTAAGGACTGGTTAATAACTCATCAAACCTGCGATCATGAAGGTGCCGCCCTCCCTACCTGAGCAGGCTTCTGTCTGTGTGCTCTTGTGTGTGTGTTTCTCATTGTGTACATTGTGGTTATGGTTCTTAGTGTCTGTCTGTATTCTCATTGCTGTTTAATTCGACTGTTATGCACAATTGCACCTTTTGTAAAATTTCTTATTGTGTTTTTAGGCTGAACATGTTCACCATCTGTCCAGGGACTACAGATGAAAAATAGCCTCTCTGGCTAATTCTGGTACGTTTACAGAAATCTTGATTAATGTACACTGTCCCCGCTACATAAACCACACAAATAAATGTAAGATCAGACTTTTACCTGAACACTTCACCTTCAGACCCGAGGAAGAGGAGGATGAACCAGAGACACATCCTCTCACTGAAGACTTCTTCACACAGCCAGATGAGACCTCCCACACAGAACTCTCTGGAAAATCCTGTCTCTCTTCTCCATAAACAACAGAGCCACAGTCCAGGTCTCTGCACACACCAGCTGTGGCCTCCTGGTCCCAGAACATAAAGGGCACCACCACCCGTCTCCACTCTCCTCTGTGTTTCACCTCCACAGTCCCGGCACAGCGACTGGCCCCTCCCACCAGCCTGAGCTCTGAAGAGACAAGACACAGAGTGAAGCCCCGCCCCTTTACCTGTGCACTGAAGCCCCGCCCCTTTACCTGTGTACTGAAGCCCCGCCCTTTTACCTGTGCACTGAAGCCCCGCCCCAAAAACACACACAAACATACACACTCCTCTCATTAAGGAGGTTGTGGGTTAGACTCCCCACACACACAAACACTCACACAGATGTTCTGTATGAGTGTGTTGCTGAGTGGTTCTTACCTGCTGAGCTGTTGTTTGCTCCCAGGACCCCTACACACAGGACCCCTGCACACAGAGGTTATGTTACAAAATGGCGTCTGTTGGTCACATGACATAGAGCTGTGCACAAAATGGCCGCTGTTCTGAGCCTTAAACCACAGGGAGAGGAAGAGACTGTGGTGCATTGTGACACCGCTGTGCTTCACACACACTTTATCTCAGAGGAAAAAGCACGTTTTACTCACTTCTCTAATTTTTTACTTGGCCACACAGTGATGTCACACAGTGATGTCACACAGTGATGTCACACAGTGATGTCACACAGTGATGTCACACAGTGATGTCACACAGTGATGTCACACAGTGATGTCACAGGTCTCCCTGGGCTCACATAGAAACACAAATGTGGCTTTAATCCATAGACCGTATATGTGAGTGGACTAAGCTAACCCGTTAGCCACCGCGTGCCAAACAGGAAGTGCTCCAGGAGGCTCTTCCGGCTCCTTCTCTCCCTTTTTCCCATTGACTCACATTAGGATCTTATCGCCCCTCTCTCTGTACTTGTTACACTGAGCCTCGTAATGTTGGTCTTAAAATATTCGCATGAACCCGCTCGACATGATCCTGATTTTTTTCCCGCTATTTCAACAGTCAAAAAAAATCCTATTCATAACACAGAGCCTGGCTCTAAATTCGCTCCTGTAACTGTGGCATCGTGAGCCTCATTTGAGCAGCGCTAAACGCTATGGGTGACGTCACACTCACTTAGTCCACTTCTTTTATACAGTCTATGCTTTAGTCGTGCTCTGCTCATTTCCCCACAGGGAAGAACAAATGTATTACATGTTTTTCATCATGTTTTCATATAAAAAACATCCATCCATCTTCTTCCGCTTATCCGGGGCCGGATCGCGGGGGCATCAGTCTAAGCAGAGGCTCACAAGCTTCCCACTCCCCAGCCCATGGACACGCCCACCACATGTGGATCTAGAAACAGAAGATCTAGCCTATTTATTGTGTTCACAGCAAGATGCTGTGTAATATTTCCCTCTGGGTGATTGTGTCAAAATCCCTACCATGGCAGCAAACTGTGTGAAATACATAATTGTGCACATTATGTAAATCTATATGTGTACATAAACACTTCACCCCTGACAGTGAAAACACAGACAACATTTTGATTCTAGGGATATGGCACCTGTCACAGGGAGCGCCTGAAGCAGCGGCCACATCAAGTCGTTGAGCACTTTCCTGCGCAACATTTGCTACTTCAAACACCAGGTCTTTATGGGAACATGTGCCGGATACATTTGGATTATTCTGCCAAGGAAATAGTACAGCACGATAAAGAAGTAAACGTGACAATACAGCTCCAGCAGTTTTGTATCTCTCGATAGGAATGAACGGAAGCCGCGAAGGCATCACCAAGCTCGCAGATGTGGCTCCGCCTTTACCAGTTAAGCTGATCGCCAGACGATCCGGAACACCGGCAGCAAGTGTTTGGCGTCTTAAACTTTGTATAATTGTGCGTGTTTTAAGTGTCTAAATGTGTATGATGTGGTGACACTCAAGGTTCTGAGACGGATACTCTCACTAAGGCTTTGAAAATGGATATTCACCTCTTTATCGCGGAGTGGCTTTTACTTCTTTTCCTCCTTGGGAACGATGAAAGCGTGGCTGCCAACCCGGGGACGAGCTACACATACTCCAGAGATGAACTGCTGCAGCTGAATAAAGCCGATCATACGGGGATAGTGCCCCCTGATTTTATCCTAAGAGATCACAGTCATGAGCTGGACTGTATTAAGCGGAATTCTACAAAAAGGGCAAAGTGGGGTCAGAGAGGTGGCGTAAAGAGACTTGGTTCACGGAAGAGGACCAGGACGCACAACTGCGCATCGATGGATTTACTGCTCCTTTTTGTCTGGACCGCGACGCGGGCGCAACAGGCAAATCCCAAGGAGGAGGGGTTTGTCTCTATGTGAATGAGCGATACTGTAAAGCCGTGACTGTCAGAGAAAGAATCTGTACGGAAGATGTTGAGCTGTTGTCAGTGTCGCTCTGCCCCTTTTACCTTCAGCCTGAGTTTCCTCAACTTTTCATCACAATTGTGTCCATTCATCCAAAGGCAAATGCTGTCTCTTCCTCCAGCACAATCTTTGAAGTCATTCAGAAATTGCAGTCCATATCACCTGATGCTCCTAATTTCATATTAGGTGATTTTAATCATGTCAAAATGAAAAAGAGTCGACCAGGCGTGACAGGATCTTGGATTTGTGCTATGGGTCGGTAAAGGACACATTCAAATCTCTTCCTCCACTGGGAAATGCTGATCACAACTGTGTGCATCTTGTCCCTACATACAAGACTGTTCTTAAAAGGGAGAAGATCCAAACTAAGGAGGTGAAAACCTGGAGTGAGGACTCTGAGCTCTCTCCAGGAGTGTTTCTATTGCACTGACTGGGACATGTTCCAGCAGACATGTGACAATTTAGATGAGCTTACTGATGTTGTTTGTTCATGTATAACATTTTGCAGGGACATGCTGGTGACCAGTAGAAAGATTAAGGTTTACCCTAATAACAGGCCATGGGTAACTAAAACTGTTAAGTCCTGCCTTAATAAAAAGTGAGCTTTGTTTAACAAAGGAACAGCATCAGAGCTTCACATAGCCACGAGACAGGTCAAAGTAGAAATTGAAAAGGCAAAACAGAATTATTCTTTTGTGAGCCTCCTTCAAGGAGATGAAAATGGTCATGGCCCTATTGTAGCACAGTTTGTTCAGTGGTGTGAAGAGTCCAACCTGAAACTGAACACAACAAAAAACAAAGACTTGACTTTGACCATTGACTTTAGAAAGAAAAAGGACACACCAGAGGCCACCACCATCCTGGGACAAAATGTTGAGCCTGTGCAGAGCTACAAATATCTGGGAACTGTAAGTGTCAGCTCACTCAGTTTTGAGGAAAATTCTGAAGCTGTGTACAAAAAAGGAAACCAGCGCCTCTTTTGCCTCAGAAAACTGTCATATTTTAACATAGACAAGACAATGCTGACTCTCTTTTACAGATCTTTTATAGAATCAGTTTTATCTTTTACTTTGGTGGCCTGGTCTGGCAGCCTGGCACTGAAAGATAGGAATAAACTCAGTCAGATCACTAAATGGTCCAGTGGGCTGATTGGTGAGCCCCAGCTGAGTGTTGAGGCCCTGTACACCAGGCAGGTGCAGCGTGGAGCCTCCAACACTGTGAGCTCTGACTCCCACCCTCTGTCTGAGGAGTTTCACCTCCTCACATCAGGGCAGGTTCCAAGTGCCAAACTGTAGAACAAAGCGTTACAGGAGCAGCTTTGGCCCATCAGCTCATCCTCCTGAATAAATTATAGGAATTTGTATTTTTATCTTTTTTACGTATTTATTAATATCCCATTTTGTGAGCCAATGTGAATGAGTTGACTGTTTGCCATGTTATTTTTATTTTTATTGTTCATGTGTTGATGCCAACCTGGAAACTGCTGCACAACAAATCTACGGGTACAAATAAAGTAAACTGAACTGAAACTGAACTGAACTGGGAAGACTGAAAGTTCCCATGTTTATAGGAAGCTTCCACAAAGGCCAAGTTCATTTAAAATGACCCTTTCTAGAAAGCAGTGGAAAAAAATGGCACCAATAAAAGGTTTGCAAAACTTTCTCCTCCATGGATCCAAACAGTGTATGATGAAATCTGTAAAACACATCCAAGCTGTGTGTTAAGATTCACCTACAGTCATGTGCATAAGCCCGGTAGTTGAAAAAGGAAATGCCCTTATTGGAGAGTCGTGCAAAGTGCACAGATTCAACATGCAAGGCCAGGTTTTGATAAAGATGGAGCGAAGCCCGGGACACTCCAGGAAAGTGAAAATGGTTGTACAGCACATCAGAGATGAATCAAGGTTAAGATCTGGGACTCATCCCAAGCAAGGCCATATCACCAAAGTCCTTTCTGAGGGTGTTAGCTCTGCTCCACTCTCTGAATGGACAGCTGGTAATTTGTCTAGTAGTCTGACAAAAAGTTTACTTGGTGTTATCGCATGTGAGAGAAAACTACATGAAAATGTACTTCCTGAATGTCATTTAAGGAGGAACATTATGAAGGAATGTGATGAGAAATATCAACATGTCCCAGGCTGTATACAAGATCTACAGGTTACACCCATTTGGTGTACATCTGTACACAGAAACAGGCCTATCCATTTTGATTTACCATCTATGAACAAAGGCCAAAGTGGCACCTTGGCACAACAGGAGATGTGGTCAGAAGAATAAAAGGATATTTTACTGTGCACTTACTCTGCCAGGTGGGGGAATAGATGCCCCTCCTCTCCCAGTGTGAGACGGTCACTAATGATCACAACGTCCCAGCACTGACATATTGGCTGAGTCAGTTTTTGTACGCTGTAGCCAAATTCACATCTATGTGGATCATGAAAGTCAAGACTGACTATAGTTGGACAATAATTCAAGCCACTTTGTTTCCTTTAACAAAGTGAACGTGGAGGCCTACCTGCTGCAGACCTCTATGATTGTCACTCGAAAGAAACAGTTGGACTAAATCAAGGGCACTACCACCCTGCATCTGTGCTCAGCACACAGAATGAAGGCTGTCAGCAACAGCCTCATCAGAACAACTGATGGGCCTAAGAGAATTTGTTTCTTTTGTGTTTGCCAGAATGCAAAACACACCTTCTCTCCAGGCCGCCCAGGAGATCTTCAGAAACCTGTGCGCAGATGATCAGAGAAAGGCCACTATTACAAATAGTTCGCCATATGCTCATTTCTTCCAAGAAGCCCTTCAGGAAGCCCAGATGCATGTGAAGGCAAATCAGGGGGTCAATGCAAATCCACTGCCCTGGAATTGTAAAGATTTTTGATGAGTACATACATGGCTAACTACCCACTATGGAGTGGCATAATGTTGGGGGCTCTTCAGAGATGTACCTCTGACAGAAAGCCAAACCCCAAAGTTTCATGCCCAATGACACACGACACCGATTGCCATGTGGAAAGATGGTTTGGTATTGTCAGAAACAATATATTCATGAAAAAGAGAACCTTAGGCCTGCTGAGTTTATCCAAAATTGCAGGGTCGATACATGAACATTGAATCACAAATAATATTCCAGAGAAACCTTTAAAATAATCTTCAGCAAAGGATAAGGCACCAGAAGAGAGTTGGGCAAAAGAAACAAAAGCAAAATACTACAGCACACCAGCAGCCATTCCCACTACAAAAAAAAAAACTACAGGAAAAACAAAAGCCGCTCCAAACTGACCAGACAAAATCAGTGACAGAACAGTTGTTGCCATTGAAAAGAAAAAGCCAGTTTGCCTGGATGTCAGCTTATAAAAGGTGGTATTAGAGTGATTTTTTTCTATAATGTATATGGGAGCATTTAATAACATTTCTTTTATAGGTAGAGAACCTCTGGAAACACAAAGAGACGTGTGGTGTGTGTGACTGCATCAAAACACCACAGAGTTCATGACACTACGTCCAAATCAGCTCATCTGCAGTGACGTCAGTATCTTAATATTTTGATCTGCTTTGAAAAAAGAGCTTGGAAACAAAAATGTAAAAGCTTCTGTGATTTTCAACTTTGCATTTATGAAGTACATTATAAACAAATAATAAAATGTCACAAATCTCATGGTTTTAGGTTATTGAAGCCTATATCCAAACAACATTGAACAGGTGTCAGGCACAGAGAATATATAAATAGATCACTGCACCGATGGAATAATCCCAGGTGGTTCAAGGGACCAGAGGGTCAAGAAATCTCCTGAAAAAGGTAAGATACAATACTTTATATACATTTCAAACACTGGGCTTCTGTAAACACAAACCAATAGACGCTCTGGCAATTAAAATGACTTCTCAGGTTAAGTCCCATTAAAGCAAATCTCCTGAATTTATGAGGAAGGATTTCACATATATTTAATTTAAATGTACATCTCAGTCCTGAATCTTGTATCTGGGATAATTCAAAGCTTCTAATACATAAACAGTGTGTTGTGTGGAAGGATCGGCTCATTAGTGGAATCACTAAACTGGCAGATTTGTATGAGGGAAATGCATTGAAATCATTTGGAAAAATTGACACTTGAATTGAAGCTGCCAAAAAACTATTTCTGGAATTATGTAGAACTTCGGAGTCTACTCAGTACGGTTATTGGAAAAGACTTTCTCACCAGTCAACTTTTCTATCACAAATAATTTAAAAAATGGGATCGGGACATGAGGCATCTTTTTATTACGGTCTGATTTTTCAAAATAAACGTCCGATGCTCTACACGGTGAAATCAGTCTGGGCATCAGGTTTTAACGTCAATCTGACAGATGATGACTGGAATAAAATATGTGAAAAGACAATCTGCAAAAAACTGAAAACAATGACAGATTATAAAAAAGCACTGGCCCTCCACCTGTTAATGACCAAGACCTCCCAGATAAGTTAAATAACTTCTATGGGAGGTTTGAGCAACTGCCCCACTCCCTCCTAGACCCCTCCGTTTCCCCTTCCAGTACCACCCTTCTACATCCAGGAGGAGGAGGTGAGAGCTTCTTTTTACAAGAACAACAAGAGCTCCTCCAGCGGGGCAAAATACGCCCGTACTTTGAATTTAATGAGGTAATGTGTAGTTGTCTTGTATTCTCTCTCTCCCGTTGCCTAGCAACCGCTGCAGCTGGAACTGTGTGTCACCTTTGAACTTTAAACTTCAAAGCTTTGAAGTCTTTGAAGCTTTGTCTTCATGAAGAGGCAAAACATGTGGGGCATGCGCCGATATATATATATAAGGTGACCTTGACCTTTGACCCTGTGACCTTGAAATCAATAGGGAACATCCTTGACCCATGGGGTGTCCAGCCATGAAGTTTGACATTCCTAGGTGAGACGGTTGTCCACAGACGGACAGACGGCCGGACGGACGGACGGACAGCACCATACCATAATACGTCCCGTCTTCAAAACGGGCGTATAATAATATTAATAAAACACAGTGGAAGGTGAGGAACACATTTTACTTTTATTGAATTGAATTTTGAATGCAAGCCAGAATGAATTGATATTAACAGGGCGACAACCCTCAATCTGCACAGAAAAATGCTCTTTTGCACAGAAATGTTTGATTAAATTGAATAGGAAATCATCAGGATTGGTCTCCTTCCCGTCTCCCGACATAGAATTCTAGAATCGGAATTCCACCAATCAGATCGCAGCAACAGAACTTAAAGACACTACAAAGCTTTAATGTGTCAAAGCTCAAAGAAGCAGAGAATGTGGGTTGTTCTCACTTTCAGCAGCAGAACATTTGAGAAGAGAGTTCAGATCTTTCATGAAGACAAAGCTTCAAAGACTTCAAAGCTTTGAAGTGTCCACAGACGGACTGACGGACGGACGGACGGACAGCGCCATACCATAATACGTCCCGTCTTAGACAACAGGCGTATAAAAAGGGGAAAGCAGCTGGACCTGATGGGGTAAACCCAACTGTTCTAAAACATTGTGCATCCCAGTTAGCCCCAATATACACCACTATCTTCAACTATTCTCTCCATCAGTGCTTCGTACCAAAGTGTTTCAAGGATTCTGTCATTATTCCTTCCCCGAAAACTAATAAAGTAACTTGCCTCAATGACTGCAGACCAATTGCTCTCACATCTGTTGTCATGAAATCATTTGAACGCATCATACTCTCTCATCTCAAAGACGTCACCACACACCAAATGGACAGTCACCAGTTTGCCTACCGAGCTAATAGGTCAGTAGAGGATGCGGTGAACCTGGCTCTTCACCGGATACTACACCACCTATGCCCGTGTACTGTTTCTGGACTTTAGCTCCGCCTTCAACACCACTGACCTGGTCAAACTCTTCCACAAATTGTTGGACATGAACATTCCTCTCACCCTATGCCACTGGATCAGGAGCTTCCTGTCCAGAGGAACGCAGCAGGTCAGGATGAGTGGCCTCTCATCCCAGCCTCTGACCCTCAGCACCGGTGTTCCTCAGGGTGTGTCCTCTCTCCCCTGGCTGTTCTCTCTCTACACCAACTCACTGACATCCACCCACAACTCTGTATCTTTATTCAAATATGCTGACGACACAACAATAATTGGACTCATCTCTGACAATAATGAAAGTCATTACCGTAAGCAGATTTCTCATGTAGCTCCTGGTGTCAAAAGTAACAACTTGCTCCTCAATACATCTAAAACAAAGGAACTCATAATTGATTTTGCACGCTCCCCTTCACAGAAAAACACCAATCACAATTGATAATGAAAACGATCATCCACTACAGAGACCGTCAAATTCCTTGGTACCCACATCAATTACTCACTAAAATGGAAACAGCATTCAAACGAAACATACAAAAAAGCCAATAAAAGACTGTTTTTCCTCAGACAATTGAAAAAATTCAGAATCAGACACAACATCCTTCTCCACTTTTACACAGCAATAATTGAAAGTGTTCTCACTTCATCAATAATAGTCTGGTTCGGTAATTTGGACTCACACTCACATAACAAACTTCAGCGTATTGTAAATAAATCATCTAAAATCATCGGTCCCACTCTCCCCTCCACAGACACTTTATCACAGACGCATCACACAGAGCCAAAAGAATCACCTCAGACCCCACACATCCTGCCAATAATCTGTTCAAACTCTGCCCTCTGGGAGGCGCTACAGGTCCATCATATCCACATCTGTCAGATTTAAGAATAGTTTCTTTCCCGTTGCCATTCGGAGTCTAAACCAATCCCGTTCATAACTGGATCTTTATCTGTTGTGTGTGTTGTATCGTGTAAGTGTGTTGTAAATTTGTTTTGTTCTGCAACAGACACAGAAGATGTGAGCATTTCTTCCTGTACTGGAAACAAATTCCACCAACTTGTTGTGTGGCCATTAATAAATGATTCTGATTCTGAAAACACATCTAGAGATGTAAAAATCAAGGTAATTAATTTGAAAATCCTAAATCACAACTACTGAACTCCACCTGCGTGAAGTCGCCCCATCAAACCTCCACAAAACTATGTCCTTTGTGCTTTGTTTGTGCTGCAAAAAGTTTCGTCTGTGCAGTTCTGGTTCTTCAGATATTTGGAGTTTTATTTTGGGCCGATGACGTCGTCCAGAACCTCAGAATGTGAAACAGCCTCAAAACAGGCAGAACATTACAGAAAACGTTTGTGTTTCGTTTTGTGCTGTGACAATTTTCATTTGTGCGAGTTTATTTATAAAATTAATTATTATTTCTGTGGTAATTATAGGACGTCATTTCTGCTCAGCTGACGGAGACAAACTCCACAAAACTCGTGGCGAAAACGACCTGAGGCTGAGGAAAAGTCTGTGTTATTCTATAAAATATGAATCAAAAGCAAATGACTAAAGACTGAAACAGACTTTTCCACAGCTTCAGATCGTTCATCGGCACAAGTTTTGTTCAGAAATAATAATTAATAATTTTAGAAATAAACTCGCACAAATGAAAATTGTCACAGCACAAATGAAATACAAACGTTTTCTTTAATTTTCTTCCTGTTTTGAGCTTTATTTAACATTTTGAGGGGCTGGACGACGTCATCGGCTGAAAATAAGCCGGTGTGTGGCCACACTGGCTCGTCAAAACCTGATCCCATCAGATCTCAGAAGCTCAGCAGGGCCTGGTTAGTACTTGGATGGAGACACTGGGAATTCCAGGTGCCACAGGGGGGCGCCAGGGGCAAAAAACTGGTGTTGTGTCCTTAGGCAAGACACTTCCCCCACATTGCCTAGTGTGAAAGTGATGTGTGCAGGGCAGGACTCCCTTGAAAAAGAGATTAGTGATCTCAATGGGACTTTCCTGGGTAAATAAAGGTTTAAAAATAATAATAATAAAATAAAAATAAATAAAACTCCAAATATCTTAAGAACCAAAATCGCACAAACAAAACTTTTTGCAGCACAAACAACATAGATTTGTGTAGGTTTGCGTTTGATGGGGGAACTTCACGGAGGTCTAGACTCTATCACGGTTATTTAGACTCAGAGAACTGCTGGAAATGGTGAGCTAAAGGAACTCTTACGCAGCTCCTCTGGGACTGTCCTGGGATTCAAGACGACTGGAGGAAGATCGAAACACTTTTGAATTCACTCCTCAGGTTTATGTTTTGAATGATGCAAAAATGACCACTTGATGTTCATCATCAGAGTTTCTCCAAACTAGTATCTGATTGTAATACGAATAACAGGGGAAGGACTCAGAGGAGCGCTCCATGAGCGGCTCACAGGACTCGCTAAAGTGGCTTCTTATGAACGGACGCCTTTTAATACGTCAGATCGAAACTTACACAAAAAAAAAAGGAAAGCCTCCTTGTACTATGTTAACCCCCGAAGACCTGAGGGCAATTTCAGTACATTTGTCCTCATAATTTTGCTTTTCAAACTGCCCCTTTTACCCCTAATGAAGTGTTCTACCTCCTTTTGTTCAGTCCAACCTGTTATTTCACAATCTGCTGCTGGAGTTGTGTCATGAGGCTGTGATAAAAGCTACAGGACCAGAAACAGAGATGAGAAAAGAAAACGGACACTCTTTTATACAAAACACACAGAAACATGTTTAAACAACTTTTTGGACATAAAAATGCTTAATTTAGGGCCTTAGCTACAAAAACACAAAATCTCAAGTCTGTAAGTAAATTAAAAATCTCCTTATTGCCCTAAAAACAAAAAAAGTGCAGTGGCTCCATGACTTTCCTGGTCCAGTCCTGGAAACAGCTCCTGTCAGGTCCAGGGCCAGAGCCACAGCACTTCTGCATTTCCAGGGTGGAAATTACATTTGGATTTGTTCATTTGGACTGAAATAAACCTTTAAATAAAAATAGAAAGAGATGCACAATTACACACACCAAGAGCAGCTTTTTCACTTATTATAAACATAAATGCTGGAGAGGAGTCGACCATCTTGACTCACTTCACTCTTTGGCAAAGTTTGGCTCCATCAAAATGGACGGAGCGCATGAGTTTGGGGAAAACAAAGTTCCTGTTGGACACTCGTTTTGCTCCCGTCATCACACAGCGTGAGTGTGACGTAGGATAAAGCCGCAGAAATGTACGGAAACCTCTATGTCTGCACTTTCAGAGGGGAAAAGGACGGTTCTGTCTTTTACCGTTAAAGTTCTGTGCGGTTATAGAAACATGTTCCTCGGAGTCGTGTACGATGTCGTAGAGTCTTCGAGTGTTTGCTGTAACAGTGATGGGGAAAATTACACTGTATGAAGTGTGGAGTAACTGTAATGCAAAATGTGAAGGATTTCAGTGGTTGTGTATTAAAAAAAAGACTTACATGGAGAAAATAAAAACAGTGTATGAATTGCAAATTTAAAAAAAGAAAAGGACTGCTGTACAGGGACCCGGGGTGAGTCACCACCAGGGGGCGCCAGACGCACAGGGGAAAAATGATAATCAGACATTCTGTAGTTTTGTGTCGAACTCTTTGTGTCGCAACTTTTAGAATGAGGCAGAGAGAAAATTATTTGACATGTATTTATTTGTCCAACAGTGATGGACTGTGAATAATAAAGAATCATTAAATAATTGTTGTTTATGTTGTTGTTTGGCGACCTTGGGTGTCCAGAAAGGCCCCTAATAAATAAAATGTATTATTATTAATAAGAAAAGTAAAACAACAAACAATATTATTATTGTTTTTAGTATTATTATTGTTCACATCTCTGTTGTACCAATAAATGCATCTGAAATCTGTTTTTACTGATTCGGTCGTATATTTTCAGCGATGAACAGATGTACATGATGAAGGTTTTACAACATTAGGACGAAAAATAAACAACAGTTTTAAATTTCCAAGGTTCACAATTCCACACACGGTTACAGACCCACAGAAAACAGAAATGCTGCTGCGATACCAGCGCCGGGAGAACACCGAGGAGCCAGGTCAGAGTGGAATATTATTTTATTTTAATTATGTGAAGAACTGTCTTAAGACTGACAGAAAAGATTTCTTCTTTTCTTTTTTTTTATAAAACCACTTCAAAATGGCAGATTGTGTGTTTTTATACAGGACAAATTTTACATCAAAAAGTCAAAAAGAAAAATCTAAATCAAGAAACAAAATCAAGTTTTTTAATGCAGTTGTTTCTCACATGACAAACTGCATGACAAGCTGGGCCTCAGCAGGCAGAACCACTCTGAAACCAACTGGAATATAGCATATAATAGTATAGAAACAAGCTCTCAAAAGTTTGGACACAAAACTAAAGACCCGTCACTGTATTAGTTAAAAAGAATCAGAACAGATGAACAAGAGCGAGCTCCAGACGTGACTGTATAAAACGGTGAAGGAAAAGTGCCTTTGGACAAAGGCTGTTTTCTTTCTGCGCCTCTCAAACCTGGAACACCGTCCCTGTGACTGTGTGCGAGCTGCTACACTCAGCTCCTTCTCTGCTCCACTTAAACCACGACTATTGGACAGATCTGTCCACACAGCTGAACTCAAACAGTTCAACCTTCTGCACCGGGTCTGCGCTCACATCTGTACATTTGCATATTTGTGTGTAGATCTGTAAACAGATGTTAGTGCTGTGCATGTGGAAGTAATGAGAGTTTTATGTCCTGGACATTTTAATACTGACGCTGCACAAGTGGGTTTTATACTAACAAACGAGTGTGTTTTATACTAACAAACGAGTGTGTTTTACACTAACAAACGAGTGTGTTTTATACTAACAAACGAGTGTGTTTTATACTAACAAACGAGTGTGTTTTATACTAACGAATGAGTGTGTTTTATCCAGTACTAACAAACGAGTGTGTTTTATACTAACAAACGAGTGTGTTTTACTACGAACAAACGAGTGTGTTTTATACTAACAAACGAGTGTGTTTTATACTAACAAACGAGTGTGTTTTATACTAACAAACGAGTGTGTTTTATACTAACAAACGAGTGTGTTTTATATCAACAAACGAGTACTAACAAACGAGTGTGTTTTTATACTAACAAACGCAGTGTGTTTTTATACTAAGTGTGTTTTACAAAACGAGTGTGTTTTATACTAACAAACGAGTGTGTTTTATACTAACAAACGAGTGTGTTTTACACTAACAAACGAGTGTGTTTTATACTAACAAACGAGTGTGTTTTATACTAACAAACGAGTGTGTTTTATATCAACAAACGAGTGTGTTTTATACTAACAAACGAGTGTGTTTTATACTAACAAACGAGTGTGTTTTATACTAACAAACGAGTGTGTTTTATACTAACAAACGAGTGCGTTTTACACTAACAAACGAGTGCGTTTTATACTAACAAACGAGTGCGTTTTATACTAACAAACGAGTGTGTTTTATACTAACAAACGAGTGTGTTTTATAATAACAAACGAGTGTGATTTAAACAAAAAAACGAGTGTGTTTTATACTAACAAACGAGTGTGTTTTATATCAACAAACGAGTGTGTTTTATACTAACAAACGAGTGTGTTTTATACTAACAAACGAGTGTGTTTTATACTAACAAACGAGTGTGTTTTATACTAACAAACGAGTGTGTTTTATACTAACAAACGAGTGTGTGTTACACTCTCAACAAACGAGTGTGTTTTATACTAACGAACGAGTGTGTTTTATATTAACAAACGAGTGTGTTTTATACTAACAAACGAGTGTGTTTTATACTAACAAACGAGTGTGTTTTATACTAACAAACGAGTGTGTTTTATACTAACAAACGAGTGTGTTTTATACTAACAAACGAGTGTGTTTTATACTAACAAACGAAAGTGTGTTTTATACTAACAAACGAGTGTGTTTTGATACTCAACAAACGAGTGTGTTTTATACTAACAAACGAGTGTGTTTTATACTAACAAACGAGTGTGTTTTATACTAACAAACGAGTGTGTTTTATACTAACAAACGAGTGTGTTTTATACTAACAAACGAGTGTGTTTTATACTAACAAACGAAAGTGTGTTTTATACTAACAAACGAGTGTGTTTTATACTAACAAACGAGTGTGTTTTATACTAACAAACGAGTGTGTTTTATACAAACAAACGAGTGTGTTTTATAATAACAAACGAAAGTGTGTTTTATACTAACAAACGAGTGTGTTTTATACTAACAAACGAGTGTGTTTTACACTAACAAACGAGTGTGTTTTTATACTAACAAACGAGTGTGTTTTATACTAACAAACGAGTGTGTTTTTATACTAACAAACGAGTGTGTTTTATACTAACAAACGCAGTGTGTTTTATACTAACAAACGAAAGTGTGTTTTATACCAACAAACGAAAGTGTGTTTTATACTAACAAACGAAAGTGTGTTTTATCCTAACAAACGAGTGTGTTTTATACTAACAAACGAGTGTGTTTTATACTAACAAACGAGTGTGTTTTATATTAACAAACGAGTGTGTTTTATACTAACAAACGAGTGTGTTTTATACTAACAAACGAGTGTGTTTTATACTAACAAACGAGTGTGTTTTATACTAACAAACGAGTGTGTTTTATACTAACAAACGAGTGTGTTTTATAATAACAAACGAGTGTGTTTTATACTAACAAACGAGTGTGTTTTATACTAACAATCGAGTGTGTTTTACACTAACAAACGAGTGTGTTTTTATACTAACAAACGAGTGTGTTTTATACTAACAAACGAGTGTGTTTTACACTAACAAACGAGTGTGTTTTATACTAACAAACGAAAGTGTGTTTTATACTAACAAACGAGTGTGTTTTATACTAACAAACGAGTGTGTTTTATAATAACAAACGAGTGTGTGTTATACCAACAAACGAGTGTGTTTTACACAACAAACGAGTGTGTTTTACACTACAACAAACGGCAGTGTGTTTTATACTAACAAACGAGTGTGTTTTATACCTAACAAACGAGTGTGTTTTATACCAACAAACGAGTGTGTTTTACACTAACAAACGAGTGTGTTTTATACTAACAAACGAGTGTGTTTTACACTAACAAACGAGTGTGTTTTTATACTAACAAACGAGTGTGTTTTACACTAACAAACGAGTGTGTTTTATACTAACAAACGAGTGTGTTTTATACTAACAAACGTGTGTGTTTTATGCTAACAAACGAGTGTGTTTTATACTAACAAACGAGTGCGTTTTATACTAACAAACGAGTGTGTTTTATACTAACAAACGAAAGTGTGTTTTATACTAACAAACGAGTGTGTTTTAAACTAACAAACGAGTGTGTTTTATACTAACAAACGAGTGTGTTTTATACTAACAAACGAGTGTGTTTTATACCAACAAACGAGTGTGTTTTATACTAACAAACGAAAGTGTGTTTTATACCAACAAACGAGTGTGTTTTATACTAACAAACGAGTGTGTTTTATGCCACTAACAAACGAGTGTGTTTTATACAACAAACGAGTGTGTTTTATACTAACAAACGAGTGTGTTTTATACCAACAAACGAGTGTGTTTTATACTAACAAACGAGTGTGTTTTATACTTCAACAAACGAGTGTGTTTTATACCAACAAACGAGTGTGTTTTATACTAACAAACGAGTGTGTTTTATACTAACAAACGAGTGTGTTTTTATACTAACAAACGAGTGTGTTTTATACTAACAAACGAGTGTGTTTTATACTAACAAACGAGTGTGTTTTTATACTAACAAACGAGTGTGTTTTATACTAACAAACGAGTGTGTTTTATACTAACAAACGAGTGTGTTTTACACTAACAAACGAGTGTGTTTTATACTAACAAACGAAAGTGTGTTTTATACTAACAAACGCAGTGTGTTTTATACTAACAAACGAGTGTGTTTTATACCAACAAACGAGTGTGTTTTATACTAACAAACGAGTGTGTTTTATACTAACAAACGAAAGTGTGTTTTTACACTAACAAACGAAAGTGTGTGTTTACACTAACAAACGAGTGTGTTTTACACTAACAAACGAAAGTGTGTTTTATACTAACAAACGAGTGTGTTTTACACTAACAAACGAGTGTGTTTTTATACTAACAAACGAGTGTGTTTTATACTAACAAACGAGTGTGTTTTATACTAACAAACGAAAAGTGTGTTTTATACTAACAAACGAGTGTGTTTTATACTAACAAACGAGTGTGTTTTATACTAACAAACGAGTGTGTTTTATACTAACAAACGAGTGTGTTTTATACTAACAAACGAGTGTGTTTTATACTAACAAACCAGTGTGTTTTATACAACAAACGAGTGCGTTTTATACTAACAAACGAGTGTGTTTTATATCAACAAACGAGTGTGTTTTATACTAACAAACGAGTGTGTTTTTACACTAACAAACGAGTGTGTTTTATACTAACAAACGAGTGTGTTTTATACTAACAAACGAGTGTGTTTTATACTAACAAACGAGTGTGTTTTATACTAACAAACGAGTGTGTTTTATACTAACAAACGAGTGTGTTTTATACTAACAAACGAGTGTGTTTTATACTAACAAACGAGTGTGTTTTATACTAACAAACGAGTGTGTTTTATACTAACAAACGAGTGTGTTTTAGACTAACAATCGAGTGTGTTTTATACTAACAAACGAGTGTGTTTTATACTAACAAACGAGTGTGTTTTATACTAACAAACGAGTGTGTTTTATACTAACAAACGAGTGTGTTTTACACTAACAAACGAGTGTGTTTTATACTAACAAACGAGTGTGTTTTACACTAACAAACGAGTGTGTTTTATACTAACAAACGAGTGTGTTTTATACTAACAAACGAGTGTGTTTTATACTAACAAACGAGTGTGTTTTATACTAACAAACGAGTGTGTTTTATACTAACAAACGAGTGTGTTTTATACTAACAAACGAGTGTGTTTTATACTAACAAACGAGTGTGTTTTATACTAACAAACGAGTGTGTTTTATACTAACAAACGAGTGTGTTTTATACTAACAAACGAGTGTGTTTTATACTAACAAACGAGTGTGTTTTATACTAACAAACGAGTGTGTTTTATACTAACAAACGAGTGTGTTTTACACTAACAAACGAGTGTGTTTTATACTAACAACCGAGTGTGTTTTATACTAACAAACGAGTGTGTTTTATACTAACAAACGAGTGTGTTTTACACTAACAAACGAGTGTGTTTTATACTAACAAACGAGTGTGTTTTATACTAACAAACGAGTGTGTTTTATACTAACAAACGAGTGTGTTTTATACTAACAAACGAGTGTGTTTTATACTAACAAACGAGTGTGTTTTATACTAACAAACGAGTGTGTTTTATACTAACAAACGAGTGTGTTTTATACTAACAAACGAGTGTGTTTTATACTAACAAACGAGTGTGTTTTACACTAACAAACGAGTGTGTTTTATACTAACAAACGAGTGTGTTTTATACTAACAAACGAGTGTGTTTTATACTAACAAACGAGTGTGTTTTATACTAACAAACGAGTGTGTTTTATACTAACAAACGAGTGTGTTTTATACTAACAAACGAGTGTGTTTTATACTAACAAACGAGTGTGTTTTATACTAACAAACGAGTGTGTTTTATACTAACAAACGAGTGTGTTTTATACTAACAAACGAGTGTGTTTTATACTAACAAACGAGTGTGTTTTATACTAACAAACGAGTGTGTTTTATACTAACAAACGAGTGTGTTTTATACTAACAAACGAGTGTGTTTTATACTAACAAACGAGTGTGTTTTATACTAACAAACGAGTGTGTTTTATACTAACAAACGAGTGTGTTTTATACTAACAAACGAGTGTGTTTTATACTAACAAACGAGTGTGTTTTATACTAACAAACGAGTGTGTTTTATACTAACAAACGAGTGTGTTTTATACTAACAAGCGAGTGTGTTTTATACTAACAAACGAGTGTGTTTTATACTAACAAACGAGTGTGTTTTATACTAACAAACGAGTGTGTTTTATACTAACAAACGAGTGTGTTTTATACTAACAAACGAGTGTGTTTTATACTAACAAACGAGTGTGTTTTATACTAACAAACGAGTGTGTTTTATACTAACAAACGAGTGTGTTTTATACTAACAAACGAGTGTGTTTTATACTAACAAACGAGTGTGTTTTATACTAACAAACGAGTGTGTTTTATACTAACAAACGAGTGTGTTTTATACTAACAAACGAGTGTGTTTTATACTAACAAACGAGTGTGTTTTATACTAACAAACGAGTGTGTTTTATACTAACAAACGAGTGTGTTTTATACTAACAAACGAGTGTGTTTTATACTAACAAACGAGTGTGTTTTATACTAACAAACGAGTGTGTTTTATACTAACAAACGAGTGTGTTTTATACTAACAAACGAGTGTGTTTTATACTAACAAACGAGTGTGTTTTATACTAACAAACGAGTGTGTTTTACACTAACAAACGAGTGTGTTTTATACTAACAAACGAGTGTGTTTTATACTAACAAACGAGTGTGTTTTATACTAACAAACGAGTGTGTTTTATACTAACAAACGAGTGTGTTTTATACTAACAAACGAGTGTGTTTTATACTAACAAACGAGTGTGTTTTATACTAACAAACGAGTGTGTTTTATACTAACAAACGAGTGTGTTTTATACTAACAAACGAGTGTGTTTTATACTAACAAACGAGTGTGTTTTATACTAACAAGAGAGTGTGTTTTATACTAACAAGCGAGTGTGTTTTATACTAACAAACGAGTGTGTTTTATACTAACAAGCGAGTGTGTTTTATACTAACAAACGAGTGTGTTTTATACTAACAAGCGAGTGTGTTTTATACTAACAAGCGAGTGTGTTTTATACTAACAAGCGAGTGTGTTTTATACTAACAAGCGAGTGTGTTTTATACTAACAAACGAGTGTGTTTTATACTAACAAACGAGTGTGTTTTATACTAACAAACGAGTGTGTTTTATACTAACAAACGAGTGTGTTTTATACTAACAAGCGAGTGTGTGTTGTAGTCTAACAAACGAGTGTGTTTTATACTAACAAACGAGTGTGTTTTATACTAACAAACGAGTGTGTTTTATACTAACAAACGAGTGTGTTTTATACTAACAAACGAGTGTGTTTTATACTAACAAACGAGTGTGTTTTATACTAACAAACGAGTGTGTTTTACACTAACAAACGAGTGTGTTTTATACTAACAAACGAGTGTGTTTTATACTAACAAACGAGTGTGTTTTATACTAACAAACGAGTGTGTTTTATACTAACAAACGAGTGTGTTTTATACTAACAAACGAGTGTGTTTTATACTAACAAACGAGTGTGTTTTATACTAACAAACGAGTGTGTTTTATAATAAGCGAGTGTGTTTTATACTAACAAACGAGTGTGTTTTATACTAACAAACGAGTGTGTTTTATACTAACAAACGAGTGTGTTTTATACTAACAAACGAGTGTGTTTTATACTAACAAACGAGTGTGTTTTATACTAACAAACGAGTGTGTTTTATACTAACAAACGCAGTGTGTTTTATACTAACAAACGAGTGTGTTTTATACTAACAAACGAGTGTGTTTTATACTAACAAACGCGAGTGTGTTTTATACTAACAAACGAGTGTGTTTTATACTAACAAACGAGTGTGTTTTATACTAACAAACGAGTGTGTTTTATACTAACAAACGAGTGTGTTTTATACTAACAAACGAGTGTGTTTTATACTAACAAACGAGTGTGTTTTATACTAACAAACGAGTGTGTTTTATACTAACAAACGAGTGTGTTTTATACTAACAAACGAGTGTGTTTTATACTAACAAACGAGTGTGTTTTATACTAACAAACGAGTGTGTTTTATACTAACAAACGAGTGTGTTTTATACTAACAAACGAGTGTGTTTTATACTAACAAACGAGTGTGTTTTATACTAACAAACGAGTGTGTTTTATACTAACAAACGAGTGTGTTTTATACTAACAAACGAGTGTGTTTTATACTAACAAACGAGTGTGTTTTATACTAACAAACGAGTGTGTTTTATACTAACAAACGAGTGTGTTTTATACTAACAAACGAGTGTGTTTTATACTAACAAACGAGTGTGTTTTATACTAACAAACGAGTGTGTTTTATACTAACAAACGAGTGTGTTTTATACTAACAAACGAGTGTGTTTTATACTAACAAACGAGTGTGTTTTATACTAACAAACGAGTGTGTTTTATACTAACAAACGAGTGTGTTTTATACTAACAAACGAGTGTGTTTTATACTAACAAACGAGTGTGTTTTATACTAACAAACGAGTGTGTTTTATACTAACAAACGAGTGTGTTTTATACTAACAAACGAGTGTGTTTTATACTAACAAACGAGTGTGTTTTATACTAACAAACGAGTGTGTTTTATACTAACAAACGAGTGTGTTTTATACTAACAAACGAGTGTGTTTTATACTAACAAACGAGTGTGTTTTATACTAACAAACGAGTGTGTTTTATACTAACAAACGAGTGTGTTTTATACTAACAAACGAGTGTGTTTTATACTAACAAACGAGTGTGTTTTATACTAACAAACGAGTGTGTTTTATACTAACAAACGAGTGTGTTTTATACTAACAAACGAGTGTGTTTTATACTAACAAACGAGTGTGTTTTATACTAACAAACGAGTGTGTTTTATACTAACAAACGAGTGTGTTTTATACTAACAAACGAGTGTGTTTTATAGTAACAAGCGAGTGTGTTTTATACTAACAAGCGAGTGTGTTTTATACTAACAAGCGAGTGTGTTTTATACTAACAAACGAGTGTGTTTTATACTAACAAGCGAGTGTGTTTTATACTAACAAACGAGTGTGTTTTATACTAACAAACGAGTGTGTTTTATACTAACAAGCGAGTGTGTTTTACACTAACAAACGACTGCGTTTTATACTAACAACCGAGTGTGTTTTATACTAACAAACGAGTGTGTTTTATACTAACAAACGAGTGTGTTTTATACTAACAAACGAGTGTGTTTTATACTAACAAACGAGTGTGTTTTATACTAACAAACGAGTGTGTTTTATACTAACAAACGAGTGTGTTTTATACTAACAAACGAGTGTGTTTTATACTAACAAACGAGTGTGTTTTATACTAACAAACGAGTGTGTTTTATACTAACAAACGAGTGTGTTTTATACTAACAAACGAGTGTGTTTTATACTAACAAACGAGTGTGTTTTATACTAACAAACGAGTGTGTTTTATACTAACAAACGAGTGTGTTTTATACTAACAAACGAGTGTGTTTTATACTAACAAACGAGTGTGTTTTATACTAACAAACGAGTGTGTTTTATACTAACAAACGAGTGTGTTTTATACTAACAAACGAGTGTGTTTTATACTAACAAACGAGTGTGTTTTATACTAACAAACGAGTGTGTTTTATACTAACAAACGAGTGTGTTTTATACTAACAAACGAGTGTGTTTTATACTAACAAACGAGTGTGTTTTACACTAACAAACGAGTGTGTTTTATACTAACAAACGAGTGTGTTTTATACTAACAAACGAGTGTGTTTTATACTAACAAACGAGTGTGTTTTATACTAACAAACGAGTGTGTTTTATACTAACAAACGAGTGTGTTTTATACTAACAAACGAGTGTGTTTTACACTAACAAACGAGTGTGTTTTACACTAACAAACGAGTGTGTTTTATACTAACACGAGTGTGTTTTATACTAACAAACGAGTGTGTTTTATACTAACAAACGAGTGTGTTTTATACTAACAAACGAGTGTGTTTTATACTAACAAACGAGTGTGTTTTATACTAACAAACGAGTGTGTTTTACACTAACAAACGAGTGTGTTTTATACTAACAAACGAGTGTGTTTTATACTAACAAACGAGTGTGTTTTATACTAACAAACGAGTGTGTTTTACACTAACAAACGAGTGTGTTTTATACTAACAAACGAGTGTGTTTTATACTAACAAACGAGTGTGTTTTATACTAACAAACGAGTGTGTTTTATACTAACAAACGAGTGTGTTTTATACTAACAAACGAGTGTGTTTTATACTAACAAACGAGTGTGTTTTATACTAACAAACGAGTGTGTTTTACACTAACAAACGAGTGTGTTTTATACTAACAAACGAGTGTGTTTTACACTAACAAACGAGTGTGTTTTATACTAACAAACGAGTGTGTTTTATACTAACAAACGAGTGTGTTTTATACTAACAAACGAGTGTGTTTTATACTAACAAACGAGTGTGTTTTATACTAACAAACGAGTGTGTTTTATACTAACAAACGAGTGTGTTTTATACTAACAAACGAGTGTGTTTTACACTAACAAACGAGTGTGTTTTATACTAACAAACGAGTGTGTTTTATACTAACAAACGAGTGTGTTTTATACTAACAAACGAGTGTGTTTTATACTAACAAACGAGTGTGTTTTACACTAACAAACGAGTGTGTTTTATACTAACAAACGAGTGTGTTTTATACTAACAAACGAGTGTGTTTTATACTAACAAACGAGTGTGTTTTATACTAACAAACGAGTGTGTTTTACACTAACAAACGAGTGTGTTTTATACTAACAAACGAGTGTGTTTTATACTAACAAACGAGTGTGTTTTATACTAACAAACGAGTGTGTTTTATACTAACAAACGAGTGTGTTTTATACTAACAAACGAGTGTGTTTTACACTAACAAACGAGTGTGTTTTATACTAACAAACGAGTGTGTTTTATACTAACAAACGAGTGTGTTTTATACTAACAAACGAGTGTGTTTTATACTAACAAACGAGTGTGTTTTACACTAACAAACGAGTGTGTTTTATACTAACAAACGAGTGTGTTTTATACTAACAAACGAGTGTGTTTTATACTAACAAACGAGTGTGTTTTATACTAACAAACGAGTGTGTTTTATACTAACAAACGAAAGTGGGTTTTATACTAACAAACGAGTGTGTTTTATACTAACAAACGAGTGTGTTTTACACTAACAAACGAGTGTGTTTTATACTAACAAACGAGTGTGTTTTATACTAACAAACGAGTGTGTTTTATACTAACAAACGAGTGTGTTTTATACTAACAAACGAGTGTGTTTTATACTAACAAACGAGTGTGTTTTATACTAACAAACGAGTGTGTTTTATACTAACAAACGAGTGTGTTTTATACTAACAAACGAGTGTGTTTTATACTAACAAACGAGTGTGTTTTATACTAACAAACGAGTGTGTTTTATACTAACAAACGAGTGTGTTTTATACTAACAAACGAGTGTGTTTTACACTAACAAACGAGTGTGTTTTACACTAACAAACGAGTGTGTTTTATACTAACAAACGAGTGTGTTTTATACTAACAAACGAGTGTGTTTTATACTAACAAACGAGTGTGTTTTACACTAACAAACGAGTGTGTTTTATACTAACAAACGAGTGTGTTTTACACTAACAAACGAGTGTGTTTTATACTAACAAACGAGTGTGTTTTATACTAACAAACGAGTGTGTTTTACACTAACAAACGAGTGTGTTTTATACTAACAAACGAGTGTGTTTTATACTAACAAACGAGTGTGTTTTACACTAACAAACGAGTGTGTTTTATACTAACAAACGAGTGTGTTTTACACTAACAAACGAGTGTGTTTTACACTAACAAACGAGTGTGTTTTATACTAACAAACGAGTGTGTTTTACACTAACAAACGAGTGTGTTTTATACTAACAAACGAGTGTGTTTTATACTAACAAACGAGTGTGTTTTATACTAACAAACGAGTGTGTTTTACACTAACAAACGAGTGTGTTTTATACTAACAAACGAGTGTGTTTTACACTAACAAACGAGTGTGTTTTATACTAACAAACGAGTGTGTTTTACACTAACAAACGAGTGTGTTTTATACTAACAAACGAGTGTGTTTTATACTAACAAACGAGTGTGTTTTATACTAACAAACGAGTGTGTTTTACACTAACAAACGAGTGTGTTTTATACTAACAAACGAGTGTGTTTTATACTAACAAACGAGTGTGTTTTACACTAACAAACGAGTGTGTTTTATACTAACAAACGAGTGTGTTTTATACTAACAAACGAGTGTGTTTTACACTAACAAACGAGTGTGTTTTATACTAACAAACGAGTGTGTTTTATACTAACAAACGAAAGTGTGTTTTATACTAACAAACGAGTGTGTTTTATACTAACAAACGAGTGTGTTTTATACTAACAAACGAGTGTGTTTTATACTAACAAACGAGTGTGTTTTATACTAACAAACGAGTGTGTTTTATACTAACAAACGAGTGTGTTTTACACTAACAAACGAGTGTGTTTTATACTAACAAACGAGTGTGTTTTATACTAACAAACGAGTGTGTTTTATACTAACAAACGAGTGTGTTTTATACTAACAAACGAGTGTGTTTTATACTAACAAACGAGTGTGTTTTATACTAACAAACGAGTGTGTTTTATACTAACAAACGAGTGTGTTTTATACTAACAAACGAGTGTGTTTTATACTAACAAACGAGTGTGTTTTACACTAACAAACGAGTGTGTTTTATACTAACAAACGAGTGTGTTTTATACTAACAAACGAGTGTGTTTTATACTAACAAACGAGTGTGTTTTATACTAACAAACGAGTGTGTTTTATACTAACAAACGAGTGTGTTTTATACTAACAAACGAGTGTGTTTTATACTAACAAACGAGTGTGTTTTACACTAACAAACGAGTGTGTTTTATACTAACAAACGAGTGTGTTTTATACTAACAAACGAGTGTGTTTTATACTAACAAACGAGTGTGTTTTATACTAACAAACGAGTGTGTTTTATACTAACAAACGAGTGTGTTTTATACTAACAAACGAGTGTGTTTTATACTAACAAACGAGTGTGTTTTATACTAACAAACGAGTGTGTTTTATACTAACAAACGAGTGTGTTTTATACTAACAAACGAGTGTGTTTTATACTAACAAACGAGTGTGTTTTATACTCACAAACGAGTGTGTTTTATACTAACAAACGAGTGTGTTTTATACTAACAAACGAGTGTGTTTTATACTGACAAACGAGTGTGTTTTATACTAACAAACGAGTGTGTTTTATACTAACAAACGAGTGTGTTTTATACTAACAAACGAGTGTGTTTTATACTAACAAACGAGTGTGTTTTACACTAACAAACGAGTGTGTTTTATACTAACGTTGTCAGTGTCTTTTACATTATCTTGTCTTTAAATTTTTCACTGCCCTTTAATAAAGAAATAAATGCAAATACAAGAGCCAGAACTCACCCCAATACTGGAGGGACACGAGCAGCACCCTGAGGAACATGTCTGTGAACCAGGTCTTTACCAGGACTGAAGCAGGTCTGAACCAGGACTGAAGCAGGTCTGAACCAAGACTGAAGCAGGTCTGAACTGGGACTGAAGCAAGACTGAACCGTGAGTAAAGCAGGACTGACCCAGGACTGACCCAGGACTGAAGCAGGGCAGAGTCTTCTCTTTGAGCATCCTGTTTTCTAACACATTCTTATGTCTTGATCCTTTGTGGTTTTTATGTCGTTTATCGTTCTGTCTCACATTGGTCCAGTCACCACCCCTACCCCTCCCTCCCCCGTCTTCTGTGGCAGACGCAGCTCACACCTCAGACGACAACTGTCTGTCACTGTCTGTCACTGAGGAGCAGGTGAGGGGTCAACTGCAGAGACTGAAGGCCGGGAAAGCACCAGGACCTGATGGAGTGAGCCCCAGAGTCCTGAAGGGGTTTGCTCCCCAGCTCAGTGGTGTCCTGCACCAGATCTTCAGCCTGAGCCTGAGTCTTCAGAGAGTCCCCCTGCTGTGGAAGACATCGTGCCTCGTCCCCGTCCCGAAGACGCCGCGCCCCAGCGACCCTAAGGACTACAGGCCCGTGGCACTGACCTCCCACATCATGAAGACTCTGGAACGACTCGTCCTGGAGCAGTTGAGGCCCATGGTCCAACATCTGTACATATATGATATACATGAGTATATATACGATATACATGTGAGTATATATGATATAAGTGAGTAAATATATGATATACATGAGTATATATATGATATACATGAGTATATATGCGATATACATGAGTATATATGCGATATACATGAGTATATATATGATATACATGAGTATATATGCGATATACATGAGTATATATGCGATATACATGAGTATATATATGATATACATGAGTATATATATGATATACATGAGTATATATACGATATACATGAGTATATATATGATATACATGAGTATATATGCGATATACATGAGTATATATGCGATATACATGAGTATATATATGATATACATGAGTATATATATGATATACATGAGTATATATACGATATACATGTGAGTATATATGATATAAGTGAGTAAATATATGATATACATGAGTATATATACGATATACATGAGTATATATATGATATACATGAGTATATATGCGATATCACCTCCACAGCCACAAAGCTGCTGCAGATAAGTTTGTAGATGGTGCGACTCCCATAAACTGCAGATTAATACATCAAAACCTGTCAAAATGTTGATGGATCCAATCAGTGACCAGACTCCTGTACCATACACGGTGCCTCCATTAAACAGGTCACCTCCTTTAAATACTTAGGGGTGCATATTGACAGTGATCTCAGTTGGTACAGACATGTGGCAAGTGTTTGTGCAAAAGTTCACCAGCGTCTTCACTTTCTTAGACGACTCCGTTTGTTTGGTGTGTCTAAAAATATTATGTTGATGTTTTTCAGGGCGACTATCAATTCTGTCATTAGCTACGGTATCACCGGCTGGTTTGGGAACCTTACAGTCAAATCTAAACCCCAAATACAGAACTTGTTGAAGATGGCGGGCAAGATGATGGGCACCACGGCTCCACTCACTCCACAACATCTGTTTGAACAGGCGACTATCAGGCGAGCCCAGAACGTACTGACACATCACACTTGGATCAGAAACATCCTCCTGAGTTCAGGCAGGAGGTTTAGGGCACCATTATGCAAATATAACCGCCTTAAAAACTCGTTTGTACCACTCTGCATCAGCCTGATTAACAGACAATTAGCTGGGACTCAACAAAGCGATTGAAGGCTCAGAGAATTTGGACTGTACATATGAGACGTATTGTACGTGAACATTCATGTTGTACAGATATGTTGGACATTTGAAGTCCGTTTGTTATTTACTTTTTTTTCTATGTATTTATTGTCATTGTTGTTGTGTTAACCTCTTGAGACCCTGTGGCCTCATACAAGGACATTACATTTTTGCCTCTTAGCACCATGATTTTATTTTATTTTTTTAATAAAACTCTGCCTGTGCGATCTTGTGCTGATATCACAATATTACAGCAAATTTCAATGAAAAAAATGGCGGGGAATCAACAAAATAACCTCTACAACAAAGAAAAAACACCGTGGTGTATATATATAATATCTGGACAGTTCTGCTGCTGGAGAGGAAACTGCTGCCTCCATTTTGTACTTTGCACTTTTTGCACGTCCGCTTTTTTTGCAACGATTGAAAACCACATTTTCACGTCTTTGTCTGTGTTTTTAACGCGCTCACAGTCGACCTGTGTCACATTTGGCAGGTTTAGAGCTTGAAATAAACAGCTGAATGCATTTTCAGAATCAGAATCAGAATTACCTTTATTCATCCCCGAGGGGAAATTTTCTTTGTTCCAGATGCAACCGACCAAGTAGTCAGAATAAAGTTTGAAAAATAAACTAAGATAAATACAATAAGATAAAAGATAAAAATTGTTCTCTCTCAGAAATCATTTACATCAGTGACATATTTACAACTATATACATTTATCTGTACATTTGAGTGTTTTTTACATGTTTAAAACAATGGTGTCTGTTGATGCACTAAGATCGACCCGTTGTCCTCATATGAGCAAAAAATACTTCCTGTATAAAAACAGTTTAGTTCCTATACTTAATAGGTCCTACTTATCCCAAATAGTAAGAAGAAATAAAAAATGCACACCAGACAAAAGGTCTCAGGAGGTTAAGCAGTGTTGTCTCCTTCCTAGACAAATCTCTCCTACGGGAGACTAATAAATATACCTAATTATATACCTGGGGCCACAGGAGCTCAGTTGGTAGAGCGTTTGTCCACTGACCCGCTCCCGCTCCCAACATAAAAATAAAAAAAACACATCATTGGTGAGTGTCAGATCCACTGACCCACAGTCGCTGGTGTGATTCCAGCTCCACAGATGAAGCTGTCGTTGTGTCCTTGGGCAAGACACTTAACCCACCTCGCCCCAGTGTCGGCTACACTGGTGTGTGAATGTGTGAGTGCTTTGAGTGCCTTGAAAGGTAGAAAACGCTATAAAAATGTGACCATTTACCTTAACATTAACTATATATATATAATATACATGAGTATATATGATATACATGAGGATATATGGTATACATGAGTATATATATGATATACATGAGTAATAATAATAATAATAATAATAAATTTTATTTATATAGCGCTTTTCACGATACTCAAAGACGCTTCACAAATATAACAATACAAGGAACACAACATAACATTACAAATACAACATTAAGTTCATAAAATTAAACGTTCAGAGAACATGTTAAAATTACAAATTAAAAGCAGCTTTAAACAGGTGGGTCTTGAGGTTGTTTTTGAAAGTTGGGAGATCGGTGCAGTCTCTGAGTTGTTGTGGTAGTGAGTTCCAGAGGGTGGAGGCAGCGATGGAGAAGGCTCTGTCTCCCCAGGTTCGGAGCTTGGTCCTGCAGGGAAGGGACAGGAGGTTTGCATCGGAGGAGCGGAGGGAGCGGGATGGGGTGTGGCGGTGGAGCAGGTCTGTGAGGTAGGATGGGGCCAGATTATGGAGGGCTTTGAAGGTGATGAGGAGGACTTTGAACTGTATGCGCTGAGGGATGGGGAGCCAGTGGAGGTTCTGGAGGACGGGAGTGATGTGTTCACGGGAGCGGGTGTGTGTGAGGAGATGGGCAGCAGAGTTTTGAATGTATTGTAGCTTATTGAGTGTTTTGGAGGATGTACCATAGAGAATGCTATTGCAGTAATCTAATCTTGAAGTGATGAAGGCATGAATCAGGGTTTCGGCAGCAGAAAAGGAAAGTGATGAGATGTTTTTGAGGTGGAAAAATGCAGTCCGGGTTATTTGGTTGACATGCTGTTCAAAAGAGAGATTGGAGTCAAAAAGAAAACCAAGGTTGCGGATAACAGGTGATGGAGTCAGAGTGTTATTGTCAAAGGTCAACTGAAAATTTTGAAAGGATTTGGAGATGTTTTTGGGACCAATTATGATAATGTCAGTTTTATTACTGTTGAGTTTGAGAAAGTTTTGTTGTAACCAGGTTTTGATTTCAATTAAACAGTGGGTGAGTGTGGAGTGAGTTGTGGAGTTGATGGATTTTGTGGAAATGTACAATTGTATGTCGTCAGCGTAGCAGTGGAACTGGAGACCATGACGGCGAATGATGTTGCCGAGGGGAATGAGGTAGAGGATGAACAAGAGAGGACCAAGCACCGAACCTTGGGGAACACCTTGCAGCAGGGGAGAAGTGGAGGATGAACAGTTGTTGACTTTGATGAACTGTTGTCGGTTGGAGAGGTAGGATTGAAACCAGGAGAGAGCAGAGCCTGTGATATTAAAGGAGGTTTTGAGACGGGTGAGGAGGATGGAGTGACTGATGGTGTCGAGTACATATTATATACATGAGTATATATGGTATACATGAGTATATATGGTATACATGAGTATATATGATATACATGAGGATATATATGATATACATGAGTACATATTATATACATGAGTATATATGGTATACATGAGTATATATGATATACATGAGGATATATGATATACATGAGTACATATTATATACATGAGTGTATATATAATATACATGAGTGTATATATGATATAGATGAGTGTATATATGATATACATGAGTATATATGATATACATGAGTGTATATATGATATACATGAGTGTATATATGATATACATGAGTGTATATATGATATACATGAGTATATATATGATATACATGAGTGTATATATGATATACATGAGTATATATATGATATACATGAGTGTATATATGATATACATGAGTGTATATATGATATACATGAGTATATATGATATACATGAGTGTATATATGATATACATGAGTATATATATGATATACATGAGTATATATATGATATACATGAGTGTATATATGATATACATGAGTGTATATACACTCAACAAAAATATAAATGCAACACTTTTGTTTTTGCTCCCATTTGTCATGAGATGGACTCAAAGATCTAAAATTCATTCCAGATACACAATATTACCATTTCTCTCAAACATTGTTCACAAATCTGTCTAAATGTGTGATAGTGAGCACTTTTGCTTTGCTGAGATAATCCATCCCACCTCACAGGTGCCACATCAAGATGCTCATCAGACACCATGATTAGTGCACAGGTGAACCTAGACTGCCCACACAAAAGGCCACCCTGAAATGTGCAGTTGTTGCTTTATTGGGGGTCTGGGGACTCAGAACCAGTCAGTATCTGGTGTGACCACCATTTGCCTCATGCAGTGCAACACATCTTCTTCACATAGAGTTTATCAGATTGTCAATTGTGGCCTGTGGAATGTTGGTCCACTCTCTTCAATGGCTGTGCGAAGTTGCTGGATATTAGTGGGAACTTGGTACGCGCTGTCGTATACGCCGGTCAAGCACATCCCAAACATGCTCAATGGGTGACATGTCCGGTGAGTATGCTGGCCATGCAAAAAACTGGGACATTTTCAGCTTCCAAGAATTGTGTACAGATCCTTGCAACATGGGGCAAATGCATTATCTTGCTGGAAACATGAGGTGATGTTCATGGATGTGTGGCACAACAATGGGCCTCAGGATCTCATCACGGTATCTCTGTGCATTCAAAATGCCATCAATAAAATGCACCTGTGTTCTTCGTCCATAACAGATGCCTGCCCATACCATGACCCCACCACCACCATGGGCCACTCCATCCACACCACTGACATCAGCAAAGCGCTCACCCACACGACCGCCACACACGCTGTCTGCCATCTGCCCTGAACAATGTAAACCGAGATTCATCCGTGAAGAGAACACCTCTCCAACGTGCCAGACGCCATCGAATGTGGGCATTTGCCCACTCAAGTCTGTTACGGCGACGATCTGGAGTCAGGTTAAGACCCCGATGAGGACGACGAGCAGTTGAGCTTCCCTGAGACGGTTTCTGACAGTTTGTGCAGAAATTCTTTGGTTATGCAATTGTTTCAGCAGCTGTCTGAGTAGCTGGTCTCAGACGATCTTGGAGGTGAACCTGCTGGATGTGGAGGTCCTGGGCTAGTGTGGTTACACGTGGTCTGCGGTTGTGAGGCCGGTTGGATGTACTGCCATATTCTCTGAAACGCCTTTGGAGACGGCTTATGGTGGAGAAATGAACATTCAATGCCCGAGCAACAGATCTGGTTGACATTCCTGCTGTCAGCATGCCAATTGCACGCTCCCTCAATGCTTGTGCCATCTGTGGCATTTTGCTGTGAGACAAAACTGCAAATTTCAGGGTGGCCTTTTATTGTGGGCAGTCTAAGGTTCACCTATGCACTAATCATGGTGTCTGATGAGCATCTTGATGTGGCACCTGTGAGTTGGGATGGATTATCTCAGCAAAGCAAAAGTGCCACTATCACACATTTAGACAGATTTGTGAACAATGTTTGAGAGAAATGGTAATATTGTGTATCTGGAATGAATTTTAGATCTTTGAGTCCATCTCATGACAAATGGGAGCAAAAACAAAAGTGTTGCATTTATATTTTTGTTGAGTGTATATATGTGATATACGGGTCATGTCACTACCAGTCAAAAGTTTGGACAAATCTTCTCATTCAGTTTATTTTATTCTTTATGTTTACAACTTTTGACATTTTATACACACACTGAAGACATCAAATATTTGAAGTAAGATCTATGGAATTATGTAACAATGAAAAAAGTGAAACAACTGAACTATTTTATCTTCATATTTGCTTTGTGCACAGCTCAAACCCTGGGCCTTCTGTCACTGAGCTTAACATGTTTTCTGTGACACTCTCCTGTGCACAGCTCTATCTTTAAATAGTTTTTCATTTTAGCACGAATCTGCAAAAACCACAGAGATAAATGTGAACAGGAAGTGAAACTCACCCTGAGGCTGCAGGCGCTGGTGTGACATGAGTGACTGAAACATTCTAAAGGGCCGAGGTGACAGAGGAGCCACAAACACCCAAGCAACAGTCACAATAATGCTAGAAGTACAGGAAGTCCTGTGTGTGTGTGTGTGTGTGTGTGTGTGTGTGTGTGACCTGGGTTTGGTGTGTGTGTGTGTGTGTGACCTGGGTTAGGGGTGTGTGTGTGTGTGTGAGAGACCTGGGTTAGGTGTGTGTGTGTGTGTGAGACCTTGGTTAGGTGTGTGTGTGTGTGTGTGTGACCTGGGTTAGGTGTGTGTGTGTGTGTGTGTGTGTGTGAGACCTGGGTTAGGTGTATGTGTGTGTGTGTGACCTGGGTTAGGGGTGTGTGTGTGTGTGTGACCTGGGTTAGGGGTGTGGGTGTGTGTGACCTGGGTTAGGGGGCGGGGGTGACCTGGGTTAGGGGTGTGTGTGTGTGACCTGGGTTAGGGGTGTGTGTGTGTGTCACCTGGGTTAGGTGTGTGTGTGTGTGTGTGTGTGAGACCTGGGTTAGGTGTATGTGTGTGTGTGTGACCTGGGTTAGGGGTGTGTGTGTGTGTGACCTGGGTTAGGGGGGGGCGGGGTGACCTGGGTTAGGGGTGTGTGTGTGTGTGACCTGGGTTAGGGGTGTGTGTGTGTGTGACCTGGGTTAGGGGTGTGTGTGTGTGTCACCTGGGTTAGGTGTGTGTGTGTGTGTGTGTGACCTGGGTTAGGCGTGTGTGTGTGACCTGGGTCAGGGGTGTGTGTGTGTGACCTGGCTTAGGGGTGTGTGTGTGTGTGTGTGTGTGTGACCTGGGTTAGGGGTGTGTGTGTGTGTGTGACCTGGGTTAGGGGTGTGTGTGTGTGTGTGACCTGGATTAGGGGTGTGTGTGTGACCTGGGTTAGGGGTGTGTGTGTGTGTGACCTGGGTTAGGGGTGTGTGTGTGTGTGTGTGTGACCTGGGTTAGGGGTGTGTGTGTGTGTGTGTGACCTGGGTTAGGGGTGTGTGTGTGTGTGTGACCTGGGTTAGGGATGTGTGTGTGTGTGACCGACCTGGGTTAGGTGTGTGTGTGTGACCGACCTGGGTTAGGTGTGTGTGTGTGTGTGTGTGACCTGGGTTAGGTGTGTGTGTTTGTTTGACCTGGGTTAGGTGTGTGTGTGTGTGTGTGTGTGACCTGGGTTAGGTGTCTGTGTGTGTGTGTGTGACCTGGGTTAGGTGTGTGTGTGTGACCTGGGTTAGGTGTGTGTGTGTGTGTGTGTGTGACCTGGGTTAGGTGTGTGTGTGTGACCTGGGTTAGGTGTGTGTGTGTGTGACCTTGGTTAGGTGTGTGTGTGTGTGTGACCTGGGTTAGGTGTGTGTGTGTGTGTGTGTGTGACCTGGGTTAGGGGTGTGTGTGTGTGTGACCTGGGTTAGGTGTGTGTGTGTGTGTGACCTGGGTTAGGGGTGTGTGTGTGTATGACCTGGGTTAGGGGTGTGTGTGTGTGTGACCTGGGTTAGGGGTGTGTGTGTGTGTGACCTGGGTTAGGGGTGTGTGTGTGTGACCTGGGTTAGGGGTGTGTGTGTGTGTGTGTGACCTGGGTTAGGGGTGTGTGTGTGTGTGACCTGGGTTAGGTGTGTGTGTGTGTGTGTGTGTGTGGGTGTGTGTGTGTGACCTGTGTTAGGTGTGTGTGTGTGTGTGTGTGTGTGTGTGTGTGTGTGTGTGTGTGTGTGTGTGACCTGGGTTAGGTGTGTGTGTGTGTGTGTGTGTGACCTGGGTTAGGGGTGTGTGTGTGTGACATGGGTTAGGTGTGTGTGTGTGTGACCTGGGTTAGGGGTGTGTGTGTGTGTGTGTGTCCTGGGTTAGGGGTGTGTGTGTGTGTGTGTGTGTGACCTGGGTTAGGGGTGTGTGTGTGTGTGACCCGAGTTTGGTGTGTGTGTGTGACCTGGGTTAGGTGTGTGTGTGTGTGTGTGCCTTGTTAGGTGTGTGTGTGTGTGTGTGTGACCTGGGTTAGGTGTGTGTGTGTGTGTGTGTGTGTGTGTGTGTGTGTGTGCGTGACCTGGGTTGTGTGTGTGTGTGTGAGTTTTTACGTGTTTTGGTGTGTGTGTGTGTCTTTGTTTGTGTGTGTGTGTGTGACCTGGGTTAGGTGTGTGTGTGTGTGACCTGGGTTAGGTGTGTGTGTGACCTGGGTTAGGTGTGTGTGTGTGTGTGTGACCTGGGTTAGGTGTGTGTGTGACCTGGGTTAGGGGTGTGTGTGTGTGTGTGTGTGACCTGGGTTAAAGTGTGTGTGTGTGTGACCTGGGTTAGGGTGTGTGTGTGTGTGTGACCTGTGTTTGGTGTGTGTGTGTGTGTGTGTGTGAGCTGGGTGTGGTGTCTGTGTGTGTGTGTGTGACCTGGGTTAGGTGTGTGTGTGTGACCTGGGTGGTGTGTGTGCCCTGGGTTAGGTGTGTGTGTGTCGTGGGTTTGGTGTGTGTGTGTGTGTGTGACCGGGGTTGGGTGTGTGTGTGTGACCTGGGTTAGGGGTGTGTGTGTGTCTGTGTGTGTGACCTGGGTTAGGGGTGTGTGTGTGTGTGAGATGGGTTTTGGGTGTGTGTGTGTGTGTGTGTGGGTGTTTGGGTGTGTGTGTGTGTGTGTGTGTGTGAGCTGGGTTTGGGGTGTGTGTGTGTGTGTGACCTGGGTTAGGTGTGTGTGTGTGTGACCTGGGTTAGGTGTGTGTGTGTGTGACCTGGGTTAGGTGTGTGTGTGACCTGGGTTAGGTGTGTGTGTGTGTGTGTGCGTGTGTGTGACCTGGGTTAGGGTGTGTGTGTGTGTGTGTGTGTGTGTGTGTGTGTGTGTGTGTGTGTGTGTGGGGAGTGTGTGTGTGACCTGGGTTAGGTGTGTGTGTGTGTGTGTGTGTGTGTGTGTGTGACATGGGTTAGGTGTGTGTGTGTGTGACCAGGGTTATGTGTGTGTGTGTGAGACCTGTGTTATGTGTGTGTGTGAGCTGGGTTAGGTGTGTGTGTGTGTGTGTGACCTGGGTTAGGTGTGTGTGTGACCTGTGGTTAGTGTGTGTGTGTGTGTGTGTGTGACCTGGGTTAGGTGTGTGTGTGTGTGTGACCTGGGTTAAAAGTGTGTGTGTGTGTGTGTGACCTGGGTTAGGGGTGTGTGTGTGCGTGTGTGTGTGACCTGGGTTAGGTGTGTGTGTGACCTGGGTTAGGTGTGTGTGTGACATGGGTTATGTGTGTGTGTGTGTGACCTGTTAGGTTAGGTGTGTGTGACCTGGAGTTAGGTGTGTGTGTGTGTGTGTGTGTGACCTGGGTTAGGTGTGTGTGTGACCTGGGTTAGGTGTATGTGTGTGTGTGTGTGACCTGGGTTAGGGGTGTGTGTGTGTGTGACCTGGGTTAGGGGTGTGTGTGTGTGTGTGAGATGGGTTGGGGGTGTGTGTGTGTGTGTGTGTGTGAGATGGGTTTGGTGTGTGTGTGTGTGTGTGACCTGGGTTAGGTGTGTGTGTGTCCTGGGTTAGGTGTGTGTGTGTGTGTGTGTGTGTGTGTGTGTGTGACCTGGGTTAGGTGTGTGTGTGACCTGGGTTAGGTGTGTGTGTGACCTGGGTTAGGTGTGTGTGTGTCCTGGGTTAGGTGTGTGTGTGTGTGTGACCCGGTGACTCAAAAACTGTCAAAATGTTGATGGATCCAAGGTCAGTCAGTGACCAGACTCCTGTACCATACACGGTGCCTCCATTAAACAGGTCACCTCCTTTAAATACTTAGGGGTGCATATTGACAGTGATCTCAGTTGGTACAGACATGTGGCAAGTGTTTGTGCAAAAGTTCACCAGCGTCTTCACTTTCTTAGACGACTCCGTTTGTTTGGTGTGTCTAAAAATATTATGTTGATGTTTTTCAGGGCGACTATCAATTCTGTCATTAGCTACGGTATCACCGGCTGGTTTGGGAACCTTACAGTCAAATCTAAACCCCAAATACAGAACTTGTTGAAGATGGCGGGCAAGATGATGGGCACCACGGCCCCACTCACTCCACAACATCTGTTTGAACAGGCGACTATCAGGCGAGCCCAGAACGTACTGACACATCACACTTGGATCAGAAACATCCTCCTGAGTTCAGGCAGGAGGTTTAGGGCACCATTATGCAAATATAACCGCCTTAAAAACTCGTTTGTACCACTCTGCATCAGCCTGATTAACAGACAATTAGCTGGGACTCAACAAAGCGATTGAAGGCTCAGAGAATTTGGACTGTACATATGAGACGTATTGTACGTGAACATTCATGTTGTACAGATATGTTGGACATTTGAAGTCCGTTTGTTATTTACTTTTTTTTTCTATGTATTTATTGTCATTGTTGTTGTGTTAACCTCTTGAGACCCTGTGGCCTCATACAAGGACATTACATTTTTGCCTCTTAGCACCATGATTTTATTTTATTTTTTTAATAAAACTCTGCCTGTGCGATCTTGTGCTGATATCACAATATTACAGCAAATTTCAATGAAAAAAATGGCGGGGAATCAACAAAAAAACCTCTACAACAAAGAAAAAACACCGTGGTGTATATATATAATATCTGGACAGTTCTGCTGCTGGAGAGGAAACTGCTGCCTCCATTTTGTACTTTGCACTTTTTGCACGTCCGCTTTTTTTGTGACGATTGAAAACCACATTTTCACGTCTTTGTCTGTGTTTTTAACGCGCTCACAGTCGACCTGTGTCACATTTGGCAGGTTTAGAGCTTGAAATAAACAGCTGAATGCATTTTCAGAATCAGAATCAGAATTACCTTTATTCATCCCCGAGGGGAAATTTTCTTTGTTACAGATGCAACCGACCAAGTAGTCAGAATAAAGTTTGAAAAATAAACTAAGATAAATACAATAAGATAAAAGATAAAAATTGTTCTCTCTCAGAAATCATTTACATCAGTGACATATTTACAACTATATACATTTATCTGTACATTTGAGTGTTTTTTACATGTTTAAAACAATGGTGTCTGTTGATGCACTAAGATCGACCCGTTGTCCTCATATGAGCAAAAAATACTTCCTGTATAAAAACAGTTTAGTTCCTATACTTAATAGGTCCTACTTATCCCAAATAGTAAGAAGAAATAAAAAATGCACACCAGACAAAAGGTCTCAGGAGGTTAAGCAGTGTTGTCTCCTTCCTAGACACATCTCTCCTACGGGAGACTAATAAATAACCTAATTATATACCTGGGGCCACAGGAGCTCAGTTGGTAGAGCGTTTGTCCACTGACCCGCTGCCGCTCCCAACATAAAAATAAAAAAAACACATCATTGGTGAGTGTCAGATCCACTGACCCACAGTCGCTGGTGTGATTCCAGCTCCACAGATGAAGCTGTCGTTGTGTCCTTGGGCAAGACACTTAACCCACCTCGCCCCAGTGTCAGCTACACTGGTGTGTGAATGTGTGAGTGCTTTGAGTGCCTTGAAAGGTAGAAAACGCTATAAAAATGTGACCATTTACCTTAACATTAACTATATATATATAATATACATGAGTATATATGATATACATGAGGATATATGGTATACATGAGTATATATATGATATACATGAGTATATATATGATATACATGAGCATATATACAATACACATGAGTGTACATGATATACATGTTTATATATAATATACATGAGTATATATACAATATACATGAGTGTACATGATATACATGTTTATATATAATATACATGAGTGTATATATGATATACATGAGTATATATGATATACATGAGTGTATATATGATATACATGAGTGTATATATATATATGTGATATACGGGTCATGTCACTACCAGTCAAAAGTTTGGACAAATCTTCTCATTCAGTTTATTTTATTCTTTATGTTTACAACTTTTGACATTTTATACACACACTGAAGACATCAAATATTTGAAGTAAGATCTATGGAATTATGTAACAATGAAAAAAGTGAAACAACTGAACTATTTTATCTTCATATTTGCTTTGTGCACAGCTCAAACCCTGGGCCTTCTGTCACTGAGCTTAACATGTTTTCTGTGACACTCTCCTGTGCACGGCTCTATCTTTAAATAGTTTTTCATTTTAGCACGAATCTGCAAAAACCACAGAGATAAATGTGAACAGGAAGTGAAACTCACCCTGAGGCTGCAGGCGCTGGTGTGACATGAGTGACTGAAACATTCTAAAGGGCCGAGGTGACGGAGGAGCCACAAACGCCCAAGCAACAGTCACAAGAATATTACTGAGAAGTACAGGAAGTCCTGTGTGTGTATGTGTGTGTGTGTGTGTGTGTGACCTGGGTTAGGTGTGTGTGTGTGTGTTTGTGTGTTTCATGTATGTGTGTGTGTGTGACCTGGGTTAGGTGTGTGTGTGTGTGTGTGTGTGTGTGTGTGTGTGTGTGTGTGTGTGTGTGTGTGTGTGTGTGTGTGTGTGTGTGTGTGTGTGTGTGTGTGTGTGTGTGTGTGTGTGTGTGTGTGTGTGACCTGGGTTAGGTGTGTGTGTGTGTGTGTGTGTGTGACCTGGGTTAGGTGTGTGTGTGTGTGTGTGTGTGTGTGTGTGTGTGTGTGTGTGTGTGTGTGTGTGTGTGTGACCTGGGTTAGGTGTGTGTGTGTGTGTGTGTGACCTGGGTTAGGTGTGTGTGTGTGTGTGTGTGTGTGTGTGTGTGTGTGTGTGTGTGTGTGTGTGTGTGTGTGTGACCTGGGTTAGGTGTGTGTGTGTGTGTGTGACCTGGGTTAGGTGTGTGTGTGTGTGTGTGACCTGGGTTAGGTGTGTGTGTGTGTGTGTGTGTGTGACCCGGGTTAGGTGTGTGTGTGTGTGTGTGACCCGGGTTAGGTGTGTGTGTGTGTGTGTGTGTGTGACCCGGGTTAGGTGTGTGTGTGTGTGTGACCCGGGTTAGGTGTGTGTGTGTGTGTGTGTGTGACCCGGGTTAGGTGTGTGTGTGTGTGTGACCTGGGTTAGGTGTGTGTGTGTGTGTGTGACCCGAGTTAGGTGTGTGTGTGTGACCTGGGTTAGGTGTGTGTGTGTGTGTGACCCGAGTTAGGTGTGTGTGTGTGACCTGGGTTAGGTGTGTGTGTGTGTGTGACCCGAGTTAGGTGTGTGTGTGTGACCTGGGTTAGGTGTGTGTGTGTGACCTGGGTTAGGTGTGTGTGTGTGTGTGACCCGAGTTAGGTGTGTGTGTGTGACCTGGGTTAGGTGTGTGTGTGTGACCTGGGTTAGGTGTGTGTGTGTGACCTGGGTGCGTAACTATTGTTCTCAGTTTTTCATCTAAAGAGGATATTTTCACTTTGTCAATACTACCAACATGTAATTGTGGCTTGAACAGTTGTTTATCGAGAAGGTAAGTCATGAACTGCTGATGTTTAGTGGAGAGGGTAAGTAGTCCATTCTTAAAACAGTGAGCATCGTTGATCGCTTGTTTGAAAAAACTGTGTTTAGACTCGAACCTAAAAGTCCACAGGTCCACTAATGGTCCAAAGCAGCGTGTGAGATGTACATAATGATCAATAAAGTGATGCTTTGGCAGCAACTTAAAGTCAGGAAAGGTGTCAATGAGCAACTGTCGATGGTCAGATAACTTATTCCCCAAGTAACATAATGTTTCCTCTGATAATGCAGTAGACACCACAATCTCAACAATCTCTTTAAGATTCATCAATACTTCCCATGACGGCTCTTGTTCTGGTATGTAGTTCCCAATCAAGAGAGGTAGGAAACGTAAAAAGGCCCAATTTTCATGTCCATTACCTCTTACTTTTCCAGATGCAAGACTCGTCTTCGTAACTGGCTGTGGCCTGTGGACCGAATCAGAGAATTTGTATGGAAATTGTTTTGTACGGTTATTAAGCCCGTTTAATGTAATGTAACCTTTTCTAATCAGTTCTTTCAAACACAAACATAACTCCACTGGGACAACACCCTCAGATAAGTCATGTAGGATATCTGGGGGAAATCCAGTTACTGGGTGAAAGAAAGAACCTATTCAAAGCACAGGGTGATTTAACCCCATTTACACATAGTTCATCACTCAATTTGAGCTCTTCCACAAACGAATCATGCTGAGATACAGTTCTTAGTGGAAAGTTCCTTGGCTCAACATTTGCAATTTTATCTCGGCTAATGCGACAATATCTGCAGAACTTTTCAACATTAAAAGCTTCCTGAAACCCTGCCAGGCTTTGGGCACCAAGGTTATCAGCACACACACAGAACACTGTTCCCTTTACAAATGAATCCAGAACCTGAATATACACCCCTTCGTTTTCAATAAATCCAAGATCCCTAATCAAAGGATAAAGAAAGGCATCATACCCAAACTGTCTGACATCATCAGTTTTTCCAAGACAAGCCAGTTGAATTACAGGGAGGCTAGAGCGAAACTTCCGTGGTAAATTTAATAAAATCCAATAAACAGCAGTAATTTTATGGATTTTTCTTGAGGACCCCAACGGATCACACAGTTCCAAATCATCTATGTACAGCCCTATAGATATACTTGGATGCTGCAGACCCAGAAGGTTATCGTCTTTATAGTACTGGCCGTCTCGAAACGAGCCAAACTGACCTGGGTTATCCTCTTGACTAAATACCAACTTCTCTACAAAATATGGCTGTCTCAACAAAGTTTGGAGAACGCGGATGATTGAAATATAAACAAATGATTTTTTATGGGTTCTTTTATATGTATATTCAGTAGGTTCAATGAAAGGAAAATTCTCCTTAAAGTAAAGATTCCTCCTGTGATCAGTGGATAACGCACCTTTTCCTTCAGTACTTACAATTAATGGATTTGTGTGAAATACTGCATCATTGATCTTCTGAGCAACGCTATCATCAATTTCAATGTCATGTTCTGCAAGTACTTCTCTGATTCTTTGAAGACAGTGAGGTCTGGGAAAATGTAAAAGATCATTAAATTCTTCACTTATTTTCTGCACAGCCCGTCTACTGACATGCAATTCAGTTTGCATACACAGAAATAAAGATGCAGCCCTGTGTTCAAGAGTCTTGACCTCTGTCTTGACCTATATACTCCTCCTGTTCAATGGCATCTGAATTGGGACTAGAACCACATTGTACAGTCTCTTCCTCACAACAGATACCTGATGGTTGATCTAAGGCAATTACCTGACTTACTACAGGGTCATTTTCACTGTGTGCTCTTACACAGCATCTGATAGCACTTCCATGCTTGGGTTTCCTACTTTTGTGTGAACTAAAAGTCTTAAGATTGTTGGTGTTAAAACTACATCTCACGAAAGGGCAACAGTCTCTTGTTTTTTTAAATGGTGTCCAATATGGGTGAAAAAACAACGCTGGGTGCAGAGTTCGGAGAATTCACATAAATCACAAAAAAACGTCCACTTCTCCTGGGTTTTAGCTGTCTTGCAATGTGATCTGGTTACGTGTGACTTTAAGGCGCCAGCTGTTTTGAAAGTACATACACAATCACTGTAGACACACGGCAAGTACGCTCCTCTACCGTGTCTCGCGCGATGCTGCCGCAGCAAACGTTGCACACTGGCACTGGCAAAGCTGCAAAAGCTGCACTTCATAGAAATCCTGCAAAGACAATGAGAAGAGCGAATGAACACAGGGATATGATTTGCACTTGTTTATGTGAATTCACCTAAACACTCGAGTTGAATGTTAGACCAAAGCCTAATGATCGAAACATTCACACAGTTGTATTTTAGCTCCGCGTGATAAAAACGATTACAATTTACTACGATTTTTGCTAATAACTTTGCTAGCCACCTGCCTACCTAGCTGACTGGTTCTATGGATGCTAACGTGGTTATTAGCAACGCATCATTGTCCATACACCACAAGTGCATAGCATAATGGTTTAAATGGCCAGTTAGCTAGCGATACATTTGTATGGACAGAATTTCCCGCTTATGCCTAATACAAATTCTGCCGCTCGTTAAAAGCAAATACAAATACAATTTACATATTCAAATTGCTCACATTACCTGTTTATGACAAAGTTTTATGTCGTCTGCCAATTGTGAGGGAAAAAATTACGGGCGCTTCTTTTCCAAACGAAGGAAAACCCCTGAGAAACTCCTCACGCGACCCCGTTGCAGCAGATTGCTACGAGATTTCAAGTGAGCATGTGCAAATTAGTTAACCTGGTCCTAAATAAGCGTCTGCTGTGATCTGTATGTTATGCCAACTCAAAATCTTAATTAAGGTCAACTTTTTATCAGAAACTTCCTAAAGTGAGTTGAAATGACTCACTTGAGACAGTGTAAGATGCAATTGGTAATTTTATTGTTTGTGGATGCAAAACTCCTGGTAAACTGAACAAATTCAAGTTGTCATTTTTACAGTGTGAGGCTCTCGGCTCAGACGCTCCGGTCGCTGCACCCGGGGGTTTAGCTCGGAGGTGTAACTTAGACTAGACATTGGTGCTGAAACTCTGCGTCTGGAACTTTTTTTTAAGTCATATAAACAGTTTAAAATCCAGAAGCCCTCGGTTTCTCCATCACGGCAGTAAGTTTTCTGAAACACGGCGTTCTGAAGCTCCAACAGTCACAGGAGCTGCTCATGGATGTGCAGAAGAGACGAAAAGTCGGCAAACTCTAAAAGCGAGTAAAATAAAAAATCATTGTGTTTTTAGAAGGGACAAAAGGCTGGCGAAGTCTAAACACGATTTTAAAGAAATATGGCGTTATGGACTGTATTAATGTAGTGGCGATAAACTGACAGTTATAGTCCGTATATCTGAGGGCTCTGAGTGAGGCTCCCGTTGCCATAATTACAGGAGCAAATCTGGAGCCAGGAAATCTGGAGCCAGGAAATCCTCCCGCGAGTGTCATAGGAACCACAAGAGCCAATCATGAGTGAGGAGGTTAAACGTGCCGCCCTCCTGTATAAGAGCTGGATAAGCCCCGCCCCCTCTATCCGTGTGGCCGAGTGAGGAACTGCAGCCCGGGAAAACTCCCACAGAAACGTTTTTGGAGAAATCAACCTGCCCGTGTTCTTCAGGGCGTCCACAGCTTTCAGAAAGGGCGATTGTAGGGATTCTTCTGCATTTTTACAATATTTACTTTTTTTTTTGTTTTCTTAAATCGTCAAAGTGCCTAAAAATCAGCTTTGTACGAGTTAACCTCCCTCGGCCGCTCTGAGCCGCGCTCTGATTGGTCAGAAGTGCGTTTCTGGCGTCACACGTTGGGCTGCGGAAGTCAACTTTTTTGGAGTCATGCACCAGTGAGCCCAGACCACTGAAAACAATACGGCGCCATCTTGGATTCATTCATTGGATTTTATTCTAGTTCTGTGGGCGATTCTCTGCACCTTCACTGAGTCTGAGGAAGAAGAAGGAAACTTTGAGCTTTTATCATCAAACTTTAAATAGTTTAAGTCATTGATTTATGTTGTGTGCCAACAACAACGAGCTGTCAATCAAACCTGTTGCTAACGCTAGGGGGAGGGACCTCGGGGAATGAAGGCGTCTGATTGGTCCGTTATTTACGTTATTATGTTATTTCTGTTCATCAGGATCCTGTGTCGCGGGTTCAGACGAACATTTAAGAGCAAAATGCCGAGGCCACAGCAGCAGGTCCAGAGAGAGGAGCCAGAAGATCCCAGTGGGAAAAAGGAGAGAAGGAGCCAGAAGAGCCTCCTGGAGCACTTCCTGTTTGGCATCTTTCCCCGAGTCCGGAGCACAAGGGAATAATGCAGCGTTATTCCGAGTCTCCGTTTCTCCAGGAGAGGATTTGAAGCGAACACTCAGGATAAAGGATTATTCCTGAAGCCCTTTTGTCCCGACGGTCCCGGTGTCCGTGTGAATCCGGTCTTCACCTCCTCCTCTCCTCCCTCTCTTTTACCTTTCACCCTCAGTCTCTTTTCCCTCTATCTACAATCCCGTCTCTGTCGTTCCACCTTTTCCTCCCTACTCCCCTCTTTACCTCTATCTTTCTTCCTCTCTCTCTCTGCCTTTTTCTCTCTGCCTTTCTCTCCCCTTTTCTCCACCTTTCTTTCTTTCCTTCCCTCTCTCTGTTCTCTCCCTCTCTCTTTATTCCTTCTCTCCCTGTCTCTCTCATCCCTCTCTCTGTCTGGCTTCATCCCCCTCTCCCTCTCTTTTTCTGTCCCTCTTTCCCTCCCTCTCTCTCTCCGTCTCTCCATCCCTCTCTCCATCATCCCCTCTCTCCCTCTCTCTCTCCATCTCTCTCCCTCTCTCTCCCGCTCTCTCCCCACCTCTCTCCATCTCTCTCTCCCACTCTCCCTCCCTCTCTCCACTCCGTCCCTCTTTCCCTTCCTCTCTCTCTCTGTCTCTCCATCTCTGTCTCCATCCCTCTCTCCCTCTCTCTCTCCATCCCTCTCTCCATCTCTGTCTCCCTCTCTCTCTCTCCATCCCTTTCTCTCTCATCCCTCCATCTCTCTCCCTCTCATCCCTCTCTCTCCCTATCTCTCTCTCTCCCTCTCTCCTCTCGTCCCTCTCATCCCTCTCTCCGTCTCTCTCTCTATCCCTCCCTCCCTCTCTCCGTCCCTCTCATCCCTCTCTCCCTCTCTCTCTCTATCCCTCCCTCCCTCTCTCCTGCGGGTGATAAATGAGGGTGCTCGCTCTCTCCCACAGGTGCTGCTGTGGGACCCGACGGGGAGAGGAGGAGGAGTGAGCGAGGGAGGAGGGAGAGGTGGAGAGAGTGATGGGGGGGGGGGGGAAGGAGAGAGAGGAGGAGAGAGGGAGGAGAGAGGAGAGAGGGAGAGGTGGAGAAGAGTGATGGGGGAGGAGGAGGGAGAGAGGGAGGAGAGAGGGAGGGGGAGAGATGGAGGAGAGAAAGAGGGAGGGAGGAGAGAGAGAGGGAGGAGAGACAGAGGAGGGAGAGAGGAGGGAGGGAGGAGAGAGGGAGGAGGAAGAGAGGGAAGAGAGAGGGAGGGAGGAGAGAGGGAGAGAGGGAGGAGAGAGAGGAGGGAGGGAGGAGGGAGAGAGGAGAGAGAGAGGGAGGAGGAGGGAGGGAGAGAGGAGGGATTAGAGAGGGAGGAGAGAGAGAGGAAGGAGAGAGGGAGGAGAGAGAGGGAGGAATAGGGAGAGAGGAGGGATTAGAGAGGGAGGAGAGAGAGAGGGAGGAGAGAGGGAGGAGGGAGGAAGGAGAGAGGGAGGAGAGAGGGAGGAGGGAGAGAGGGAGGAGAGAGGAAGGAGAGAGAGGGAGGAGAGAGGGAGGAGAGAGGGAGGAGGGAGAGAGGGAGGAGGGAGGGAGGAGAGAGGGAGAAGAGAGGGAGGAGGAAGAGAGGGAAGAGAGAGGGAGGGAGGAGAGAGGGAGGAGGGAGGGAGGGAGGAGAGAGAGGAGAAAGAAAGAAGGACGGAGAGGGAGAGAGGGAGGAGAGAGACAGGAGAGAGGGAAGAGAGAGAGAGAGGGAGGAGAGGAGAGAAGGAGAAAGAAGGAGGGATGGAGGAGAGGGAGGAGAGGAGGAGAGATGGAGGAGAGATGGAGAAGGAAGATAAAAAGGAGGGAGAGGAGAAAGGAGGAGAGATAGTGGAGGGTGAAGAGAGAGAAGAGGAAGGGAGAAAGGAAAGAAGGGAGGGAGGAGGAAGGTGAAGAGAGAAAGGGAGCAAAAGAGAACAGGAGAGAGAGAGGGAAAGAGGGAAAGTGATAGCAGAGAGAGGGATAGAGGAGGGATGGAGTTTTCTCTTTTCCTCTGAGTCTCGTTTCGTGTCCTTCACTTTCAGTTCTGAAGTTAAAGTTACTCTTGAGAAGTACTTTTCCCAAATACTTTTTACTTCTACTTGAGTATTTTCTTGGACACTGCTTTGTACTTCTACTTGAGTAATAGTACTTGAGTAATAGTACTTGAGTAATAGTACTTGAGTAATAGTACTTGAGTAATAGTACTTGAGTAATAGTACTTGGAGTATCTGTGAGTACCTGTTTGCGTACTCTCCTCGCTGCTTCGTCTGTATTTTCACACTTTTATCTTATTTTGCCAAGTTGGAAACAAATAAATGAAATGTTTGTGTTTCTAGCCTGAGGCACTGCAGAGTCTGTGCTGATACGAACATGAAACCAGAGCTACACCGTCTGAACCGGTTTAGAGGAAATGAAGCTCGGATTTCTCTGGCCAAACTCTGAAAAATAATATTTTTAAAACTTAAAAAAAATTATATATATATATGTATATATATATAAATGAAGGTAAACAGAGCGTCACTGAGCTGCGCTGATGTGACGTCAGGACGTGTTATACTCAGGACAATGGCGCCCTCTGCTGGCGCTCACGGGAAAAGCAGCAGAGATCAGTGACTAGTTTTAAGGCTCCATTTGCCTTTTTATAATTTCTCCGTCCACACGACATGTAAAAAAGAACTAAAACGCCTCTGAGACTTTATTAAAATCACGTTTTAGTCTGGCAAACACTAAAATATAACAGGATATATTTGAGAACATTTTCATTTAAAGCTTTAACTGTATTATATGAAATGTATTTATAAAAACAAAATAAATAGGTACAAAATATAGAAATATATTGTAATTTAAAAACACCATAACATCACCTTTAAAAATGCAAAGAATTATGAAGTGATCCTTAAAACAGGAGCATTGAACATTTGGAGCATACGGCCCAGTACACGTATATTTACCTGTACATACACAGTACACGTATATTTACCTGTACATACACAGTACACGTATATTTACCTGTACATACACAGTACACGTATATTTACCTGTACATACACAGTACACGTATATTTACCTGTACATACACAGTATATGTGTATATTTACCTGTACATACACAGTACGTGTATATTTACCTGTACATACACAGTATATGTGTATATTTACCTGTACATACACAGTATATGTGTATATTTACCTGTACATACACAGTACACGTATATTTACCTGTACATACACAGTACACGTATATTTACCTGTACATACACAGTACACGTATATTTACCTGTACATACACAGTACACGTATATTTACCTGTACATACACAGTATATGTGTATATTTACCTGTACATACACAGTACGTGTATATTTACCTGTACATACACAGTACACGTATATTTACCTGTACATACACAGTACACGTATATTTACCTGTACATACACAGTACACGTATATTTACCTGTACATACACAGTACGTGTATATTTACCTGTACATACACAGTACACGTATATTTACCTGTACATACACAGTACACGTATATTTACCTGTACATACACAGTACACGTATATTTACCTGTACATACACAGTATATGTGTATATTTACCTGTACATACACAGTACACGTATATTTACCTGTACATACACAGTATATGTGTATATTTACCTGTACATACACAGTATATGTGTATATTTACCTGTACATACACAGTACATGTATATTTACCTGTACATACACAGTACATGTATATTTACCTGTACATACACAGTACACGTATATTTACCTGTACATACACAGTACACGTATATTTACCTGTACATACACAGTATATGTGTATATTTACCTGTACATACACAGTACATGTATATTTACCTGTACATACACAGTACACGTATATTTACCTGTACATACACAGTACACGTATATTTACCTGTACATACACAGTACATGTATATTTACCTGTACATACACAGTACGTGGATCCAGGCGGCTGACAGTTCATGTCACAGATAATACTCCCTACAACTGTACAGCAACTCTTCCTTATGCATGGAGATTAGCATGTGGTGAAAAAAGTTCCGCAGTGCACCTTTAGGCTCTGTCTTCGGTGAAGGTTTGGGTTCCGCTCCTGACCTCTGGAGGAACGGTTACTATAGCAACTGCAGCGCCACACGAACTGGGCATGCTCAGTGTGAAAAAAGGGACAAGTTCATTTTAAGTAATTTACTTATTTTTTCTTAAAATTTGATGAATATTTACAAACAAATGCTTACAAAGTAAAAAAGAGACAAAAATATGAATATTTATAAACCACATTGGCTTTATTCCACTTACAACAGTCAGTGAATACAATAAAATATGCTAATGAAGCTAATGGAGCTAATGAAGCTAATGAAGCTAATGATGCTAATGATGCTAATGAAGCTAATGAAGCTAATGAAGCTAATGATGCTAATGAAGCTAATGATGCTAATGAAGCTAATGAAGCTAATGATGCTAATGAAGCTAATGATGCTAATGATGCTAATGAAGCTTCAGATCTGAACTCGTCTCACTCTCTGCCGGGGCCTCTCTCTAGCGCCGCCTCTGGCCCTGACCTGAAACAACAGGACACAGCACAACAACAGGTCAGAAACCGGGACTACACCAGGACTACACCAGGACTACACCAGGACTACACCAGGACTACACCAGGACCAAACCAGGCCTAAACCAGACCTAAACCAGGACTAAACAAGGTCTAAACCAGGACTAAACCAGACCTAAACCAGGACTAAACCCGGACTACACCAGGACTACACCAGGACTAAACCAGGGCTAAACCAGGACTACACCAGGCCTAAACCAGGACTAAACCAGGACTAAACCAGGCATAAAAAAGACCTAAACCAGGACTAAACCAGGTCTAAACCAGGAATAAACCAGACCTAAACCAGGGCTAAACCAGACCATAACCGGGATTAAACCAGGCCTAAACCAGGACTAAACCAGAACTGAACCAGGCCTAAACCAGACCTAAACCAGGACTAAACCAGGTCTAAACCAGGACTAAACCAGACCTAAACCAGGACTAAACCAGGTCTAAACCAGACCTAAACCAGGACTAAACCAGGTCTAAACCAGGACTAAACCGGGATTAAACCAGGTCTAAACCAGACCTAAACCAGGACTAAACCAGGATAAAACCAGGCCTAAACCAGGCCTAAACCAGGACTAAACCAGACCTAAACCAGGACTAAACCAGGACTAAACCAGGATTAAACCAGGCCTAAACCAGGACTAAACCAGGACTAAACCAGGACTAAACCAGACCTAAACCAGGACTAAACCAGGACTAAACCAGGATTAAACCAGGACTAAACCAGACCTAAACCAGGACTAAACCAGAATTAAACCAGGCCTAAACCAAGACTAAACCAGGCCTAAACCAGGACTAAACCAGGACTAAACCAGGACTAAACCAGGCCAAAACCAGGCCTAAACCAGACCTAAACCAGGACTAAACCAGGACTAAACCAGACATAAACCAGGACTAAACCAGGACTAAACCAGGATTAAACCAGGACTAAACCAGAACTAAACCAGGCCTAAACCAGGACTAAACCAGGACTAAACCAGGACTAAACCAGGACCAAACCAGGTCTAAACCAGGACTAAACCAGGTCTAAACCAGGACTAAACCAGGCCTAAACCAGGACTAAACCAGGTCTAAACCAGGACTAAACCAGACCTAAACCAGGACTAAACCAGGTCTAAACCAGACCTAAACCAGGACTAAACCAGGTCTAAACCAGGACTAAACCGGGATTAAACCAGGTCTAAACCAGACCTAAACCAGGACTAAAGCAGGATTAAACCAGGCCTAAACCAGGCCTAAACCAGGACTAAACCAGACCTAAACCAGGACTAAACCAGGACTAAACCAGGATTAAACCAGGCCTAAACCAGGACTAAACCAGGACTAAACCAGGATTAAACCAGGACTAAACCAGACCTAAACCAGGACTAAACCAGAATTAAACCAGGCCTAAACCAAGACTAAACCAGGCCTAAACCAGGACAAAACCAGGATTAAACCAGGCCTAAACCAAGACTAAACCAGGACTAAACCAGGACTAAACCAGGATTAAACCAGGCCTAAACCAGGACTAAACCAGGACTAAACCAGGATTAAACCGGGACTAAACCAGACCTAAACCAGGACTAAACCAGGACTAAACCAGGCCTAAACCAGGACTAAACCAGGACTAAACCAGGACTAAACCAGGCCAAAACCAGGCCTAAACCAGACCTAAACCAGGACTAAACCAGGACTAAACCAGACATAAACCAGGACTAAACCAGGACTAAACCAGGATTAAACCAGGACTAAACCAGAACTAAACCAGGCCTAAACCAGGACTAAACCAGGACTAAACCAGGACTAAACCAGGACCAAACCAGGTCTAAACCAGGACTAAACCAGGTCTAAACCAGGACTAAA
>CM060669.1:35788280-35865780 GCA_030686955.1 Odontamblyopus rebecca
CCCCGCCCCTTTACCTGTGCAGGTGAGGGTGACAGCAGCTCCAGAGGAGCAGGTCCTTGAGTCGGAGCGGGGACAGTCCATCAGAGCAGACTCATGGCCCTCACAGTGGAACGTCTGCCCCAGAGGAGAGAGCGCCCCCTGGAGGAGAGAAGGAGCCCCACAGCCCAGCTCCCTGCACAGCACCTCTGCCCCCCGCTGGCCCAAGTCCCCGTCACAGACCCCAGTCCAGGACCCATTCCAGATCTGCACTGATCCTGAGCACAGACCGGACCTCAAGACCAGACCGGACCCTGAGTCCAGACCGGACCCTGAGTCCAGACCGGACCCTGAGTCCAGACCAGACCTCGAAACCAGTCGCACTGAGTCTGTGGACACATGAGACATCATGTCAAATTTCAGCATGGTTCAGTCCTGCCTCAAACTCAACATCAGCAAAACACTCTCAATGTTCTTCTCCAAATCCACCGTGACAAACACACCTGCACATGTTCTTGTGGCTGCTGAAAAGCTTCAGGGTCCTTGGTAAAACAATAGACTCAAAACTCACACTCAAGTCTCAAATAAAAGTATTAACTCATGTAAGATTCAATATGTGAAACTTCTGTTCCATCAGATCCCACCTTTCTCTGCAGGCTGCAAAAATCTTCATGCATCAATGGTCCTATCACACGTCACTTACTGTTTAACAACCTGGTCTGAGGCACAAAGCCACCCTAAAACCAACAGAATCACTATACAAAGAGACACTAAAAATATTGGACTAAAAGCCCATGAAATATCACCACTGCAATATTCTACAAAAGCACAACCTGATAAGCTGGGAAAACCCTCATCAGCAGTCATCTCCTCCACTGTCTCAGTTTATCAAGATCAGAACCACCACAGCGACCCACTCGAGGGGCAGCCCGTGGAGACTGTGTCGTTCCCCTGAGGAAAAGTGCATTCAGCCAGAGTGCCTTTTCCGTCACAGCCTCTCAGGAGTGGAGCTCAGTCCCTGCAGCATCAGAGACCTGACCTCTCACAGTCTATTCAAAAATCATGTTAAGGACTGGTTAATAACTCATCAAACCTGCGATCATGAAGGTGCCGCCCTCCCTACCTGAGCAGGCTTCTGTCTGTGTGCTCTTGTGTGTGTGTTTCTCATTGTGTACATTGTGGTTATGGTTCTTAGTGTCTGTCTGTATTCTCATTGCTGTTTAATTCGACTGTTATGCACAATTGCACCTTTTGTAAAATTTCTTATTGTGTTTTTAGGCTGAACATGTTTACCATCTGTCCAGGGACTACAGATGAAAAATAGCCTCTCTGGCTAATTCTGGTACGTTTACAGAAATCTTGATTAATGTACACTGTCCCCGCTACATAAACCACATAAATAAATGTAAGATCAGACTTTTACCTGAACACTTCACCTCCAGACCCGAGGAAGAGGAGGAGGATAAATCAGAGACACATCCTCTCACTGAAGACTTCTTCACACAGTCAGATGAGACCCCCCACACAGAACTCTCTGGAAAATCCTGTCTCTCTTCTCCATAAACAGCAGAGCCACAGTCCAGGTCTCTGCACACACCAGCTGTGGCCTCCTGGTCCCAGTGTCTATAGGCCTCCACCACCCGTCTCCACTCTCCTCTGTGTTTCACCTCCACAGTCCCGGCACAGCGACTGGCCCCTCCCACCAGCCTTAGCGGCTCTGAACAGACAAGACACAGAGTGAAGCCCCGCCCCTTTATCTGTGCACTGAAGCCCCGCCCCTTTACCTGTGCAGGTGAGGGTGACAGCAGCTCCAGAGGAGCAGGTCCTTGAGTCGGAGCGGGGACAGTCCATCAGAGCAGACTCATGGCCCTCACAGTGGAACGTCTGCCCCAGAGGAGAGAGCGCCCCCTGGAGGAGAGAAGGAGCCCCACAGCCCAGCTCCCTGCACAGCACCTCTGCCCCCCGCTGGCCCAAGTCCCCGTCACAGACCCCGGTCCAGGACCGATTCCAGATCTGCACTGATCCTGAGCACAGACCGGACCTCGAAACCAGCCGCACTGAGTCTGTGGACACACATGAGACATCATGTCAAATTTCAGCATGGTTCAGTCCTGCCCAGGGCTCTACAGTGCGCCCATTTCACTCGCATTTGCGAGTAAATATTTCGTCGTGCGAACGAGGAAAATAAAACAGTTGCACCAGTGCGAGTGCTTCTGCAGCCACAGTAAGGAGAACTGCGCACAGACGTAACACGACGAGTTAAACGTTCTAAATGTATCAAACATTAGGGGCAAACTCACACTAGGACTTTAGAATCGTGCCCAAGCCTGGATTGCTCCTAAAGCGCCGCACGCTTTCCCAGCGCGAGCGCTGACCCCAGCGTACGAGCTCCGCATGTGGCCGATATCACTCATACGAACAAACTCCGCTTCAAAACACACCCACGCCCAGCTTCAACGAGGAGCAGCAGGACCCACACCTGTCCCACCACTCAGTAAACACCCCCACGCCGCTGGACTTCCTTCTCAGCTAAAGCCAGAGCTTTGTCTTGGTCTTGTCTCGAGCGCATTTGGACTCAGTCTTATCACGGACTCAAGGTCTGAATACTGAGTGTGATCATATTTCATTACGGCCGCTGCAATAAACTTGTACCGGTGTGCGTGACCACGCGGGACGTCTCTCTGCGGCCTGTGCACTGGAGCCCGCAGACACTGTGCGGCCCGTCAGCACAGGCTCCGCAGCGCGCGGCTTGTCCACAGCGCCACCCTCGTGTACCAATGTGCGTCACAGGGCAGGTATCCCACCTGTCCTTCCGCCTCACGTCAAATACGCCAATACTAATTTTCTGTCTGTGTCCGCACAGAGCAGAGCTACAGCACAGAGCAGGCGGTATGTGGGCTGAAGTTTGCCTAAGAAAATGCCAAATAACTCTGTCACAATGTGCGTTTAGTTTGGTAAATGTGCAGAGGCTAAAAACCACTGTAAAACCAGTAAGAGAAAGTAACTTCACCTAGGAATTTGAAAATACAGGTTTAAAAATCTTACCTATGTTTTTCACTTTGAAGCAGTTTTGTGTAAAGTGCCAGTGGAAGTTCTCTTAAAGAAGAGGTTCTTAAACTGTGGGTGAGGGTCCAAAAAGGGCCACAGTGTTCAAGTGCAGAACAGTTTGTTTGGCTTATTTTAATTCTAAATATTAATCAGATAAAATGAAGATATATTTATAAAAACATTGCAATCATGCAGGAAAAGTACAGTCATAATAATTCTTTAGTTTTTTGTATTAAATTAATTCAAATAAGTTGGTGTGCGCAAGTTCTGCACTGTAATAATCGTTCGAAATGAAAACCTACTTGTGCCCCCATTTTTTTTTCTGTGCTTTTGAAATTTTTAACTTAGGGGCACATGTGCTCCTGAAAAAAAAAGTTAGCGTAGAGCCCTGGTCCTGCCTCAAACTCAACATCAGCAAAACACTCTCAATGTTCTTCTCCAAATCCACCGTGACAAACACACCTGCACATGTTCTTGTGGCTGCTGAAAAGCTTCAGGGTCCTTGGTAAAACAATAGACTCAAAACTCACACTCAAGTCTCAAATAAAAGTATTAACTCATGTAAGATTCAATATGTGAAACTTCTGTTCCATCAGATCCCACCTTTCTCTGCAGGCTGCAAAAATCTTCATGCATTCAATGGTCCTATCACACGTCACTTACTGTTTAACAACCTGGTCTGAGGCACAAAGCCACCCTAAAACCAACAGAATCACTATACAAAGAGACAATACAAATATTGGACTAAAAGCCCATGAAATATCACCACTGCAATATTCTACAAAAGCACAACCTGATAAGCTGGGAAAACCCTCATCAGCAGTCATCTCCTCCACTGTCTCAGTTTATCAAGATCAGAACCACCACAGCGACCCACTCGAGGGGCAGCCCGTGGAGACTGTGTCGTTCCCCTGAGGAAAAGTGCATTCAGCCAGAGTGCCTTTTCCGTCACAGCCTCTCAGGAGTGGAGCTCAGTCCCTGCAGCATCAGAGACCTGACCTCTCACAATCTATTCAAAAATCATGTTAAGGACTGGTTAATAACTCATCAAACCTGCGATCATGAAGGTGCCGCCCTCCCTACCTGAGCAGGCTTCTGTCTGTGTGCTCTTGTGTGTGTGTTTCTCATTGTGTACATTGTGGTTATGGTTCTTAGTGTCTGTCTGTATTCTCATTGCTGTTTAATTCGACTGTTATGCACAATTGCACCTTTTGTAAAATTTCTTATTGTGTTTTTAGGCTGAACATGTTTACCATCTGTCCAGGGACTACAGATGAAAAATAGCCTCTCTGGCTAATTCTGGTACGTTTACAGAAATCTTGATTAATGTACACTGTCCCCGCTACATAAACCACATAAATAAATGTAAGATCAGACTTTTACCTGAACACACCACCTTCAGACCCCGGGAAGAGGAGAATGAACCAAAGACACATCCTCTCACTGAAGACTTCTTCACACAGTCAGGTGAGACCCCCCACACAGAACTCTCTGGAAAATCCTGTCTCTCTTCTCCATAAACAGCAGAGCCACAGTCCAGGTCTCTGCACACACCAGCTGTGGCCTCCTGGTCCCAGAATCCATAGGCCTCCATCACCCGTCTCCACTCTCCTCTGTGTTTCACCTCCACAGTCCCGGCACAGCGACTGGCCCCTCCCACCAGCCTTAGCGGCTCTGAACAGACAAGACACAGAGTGAAGCCCCGCCCCTTTATCTGTGCACTGAAGCCCCGCCCCTTTACCTGTGCACTGAAGCCCCGCCCCTTTACCTGTGCAGGTGAGGGTGACAGCGGCTCCAGAGGAGCAGGTCCTTGAGTCGGAGCGGGGACAGTCCATCAGAGCAGACTCATGGCCCTCACAGTGGAACGTCTGCCCCAGAGGAGAGAGCGCCCCCTGGAGGAGAGAAGGAGCCCCACAGCCCAGCTCCCTGCACAGCACCTCTGCCCCCCGCTGGCCCAAGTCCCCGTCACAGACCCCGGTCCAGGACCCATTCCAGATCTGCACTGATCCTGAGCACAGACCGGACCTCGAAACCAGCCGCACTGAGTCTGTGGACACACATGAGACATCATGTCAAATTTCAGCATGGTTCAGTCCTGCCCAGGGCTCTACAGTGCGCCCATTTCACTCGCATTTGCGAGTAAATATTTCGTCGTGCGAACGAGGAAAATAAAACAGGTGCACCAGTGCGAGTGCTTCTGCAGCCACAGTAAGGAGAACTGCGCACAGACGTAACACGACGAGTTAAACGTTCTAAATGTATCAAACATTAGGGGCAAACTCACACTAGGACTTTAGAATCGTGCCCAAGCCTGGATTGCTCCTAAAGCGCCGCACGCTTTCCCAGCGCGAGCGCTGACCCCAGCGTACGAGCTCCGCATGTGGCCGATATCACTCATACGAACAAACTCCGCTTCAAAACACACCCACGCCCAGCTTCAACGAGGAGCAGCAGGACCCACACCTGTCCCACCACTCAGTAAACACCCCCACGCCGCTGGACTTCCTTCTCAGCTAAAGCCAGAGCTTTGTCTTGGTCTTGTCTCGAGCGCATTTGGACTCGGTCTTATCACGGACTCAAGGTCTGAATACTGAGTGTGATCATATTTCATTACGGCCGCTGCAATAAACTTGTACCGGTGTGCGTGACCACGCGGGACGTCTCTCTGCGGCCTGTGCACTGGAGCCCGCAGACACTGTGCGGCCCGTCAGCACAGGCTCCGCAGCGCGCGGCTTGTCCACAGCGCCACCCTCGTGTACCAACGTGCGTCACAGGGCAGGTTAAGCATCCCACCTATCCTTCCGCCTCGCGTCAAATACGCCAATACTAATTTTCTGTCAGTGTCCGCACAGAGCAGAGCTACAGCACAGAGCAGGCGATATGTGGGCTGAAGTTTGCCTAAGAAAATGCCAAATAACTCTGTCACAATGTGCGTTTAGTTTGGTAAATGTGCAGAGGCTAAAAACCACTGTAAAACCAGTAAGAGAAAGTAACTTCACCTAGGAATTTGAAAATACAGGTTTAAAAATCTTACCTATGTTTTTCACTTTGAAGCAGTTTTGTGTAAAGTGCCAGTGGAAGTTCTCTTAAAGAAGAGGTTCTTAAACTGTGGGTGAAGGTCCAAAAAGGGCCACAGAGTGTTTCAGTGCAGTACAGTTTGTTTGGCTTATTTTAATTCTAAATATTAATCAGATAAAATGAAGATATATTTATAAAAACATTGCAATCATGCAGGAAAAGTACAGTCATAATAATTCTTTAGTTTTTTGTATTAAATTAATTCAAATAAGTTGGTGTGCACAAGTTCTGCACTGTAATAATCGTTCGAAATGAAAACCTACTTGTGCTCCCATTTTTTTTTCTGTGCTTTTGAAATTTTTAACTTAGGGGCACATGTGCTCCTGAAAAAAAAAGTTAGCGTAGAGCCCTGGTCCTGCCTCAAACTCAACATCAGCAAAACACTCTCAATGTTCTTCTCCAAATCCACCGTGACAAACACACCTGCACATGTTCTTGTGGCTGCTGAAAAGCTTCAGGGTCCTTGGTAAAACAATAGACTCAAAACTCACACTCAAGTCTCAAATAAAAGTATTAACTCATGTAAGATTCAATATGTGAAACTTCTGTTCCATCAGATCCCACCTTTCTCTGCAGGCTGCAAAAATCTTCATGCATCAATGGTCCTATCACACGTCACTTACTGTTTAACAACCTGGTCTGAGGCACAAAGCCACCCTAAAACCAACAGAATCACTATACAGAGAGACACTAAAAATATTGGACTAAAAGCCCATGAAATATCACCACTGCAATATTCTACAAAAGCACAACCTGATAAGCTGGGAAAACCCTCATCAGCAGTCATCTCCTCCACTGTCTCAGTTTATCAAGATCAGAACCACCACAGCGACCCACTCGAGGGGCAGCCCGTGGAGACTGTGTCGTTCCCCTGAGGAAAAGTGCATTCAGCCAGAGTGCCTTTTCCGTCACAGCCTCTCAGGAGTGGAGCTCAGTCCCTGCAGCATCAGAGACCTGACCTCTCACAATCTATTCAAAAATCATGTTAAGGACTGGTTAATAACTCATCAAACCTGCGATCATGAAGGTGCCGCCCTCCCTACCTGAGCAGGCTTCTGTCTGTGTGCTCTTGTGTGTGTGTTTCTCATTGTGTACATTGTGGTTATGGTTCTTAGTGTCTGTCTGTATTCTCATTGCTGTTTAATTCGACTGTTATGCACAATTGCACCTTTTGTAAAATTTCTTATTGTGTTTTTAGGCTGAACATGTTCACCATCTGTCCAGGGACTACAGATGAAAAATAGCCTCTCTGGCTAATTCTGGTACGTTTACAGAAATCTTGATTAATGTACACTGTCCCCGCTACATAAACCACATAAATAAATGTAAGATCAGACTTTTACCTGAACAGTTCACCTCCAGACCCCGGGAAGAGGAGGATGAATCAGAGACACATCCTCTCACTGAAGACTTCTTCACACAGTAAGATGAGACCTCCCACACAGAACTCTCTGGAAAACCATGTCTCTCTTCTCCATAAACAGCAGAGCCACAGTCCAGGTCTCTGCACACACCAGCTGTGGCCACCTGGTCCCAGCGTCCAAAGGGCACCACCCGTCTCCACTCTCCTCTGTGTTTCACCTCCACAGTCCCGGCACAGCGACTGGCCCCTCCCACCAGTCTGAGCGGCTCTGAACAGACAAGACACAGAGTGAAGCCCCGCCCCTTTACCTGTGCACTGAAGCCCCACCCTTTTACCTGTGCACTGAAGCCCCACCCTTTTACCTGTGCACTGAAGCCCCGCCCCTTCACCTGAGCAAAAACACACACAAACATACACACTCCTCTCATTAAGGAGGTTGTGGGTTAGACTCCCCACACACACAAACACTCACACAGATGTTCTGTATGAGTGTGTTCCTGAGTGGTTCTTACCTGCTGAGCTGTTGTTTGCTCCCAGGACCCCTACACACAGGACCCCTGCACACAGAGGTTATATTACAAAATGGCGTCTGTTGGTCACATGACACAGAGCTGTGCACAAAATGGCCGCTGTTCTGAGCCTTAAACCACAGGGAGAGGAAGAGACTGTGGTGCATTGTGACACCGCTGTGCTTCACACACACTTTATCTCAGAGGAAAAAGCACATTTTACTCACTTCTCTAATTTTTTACTTGGCCACACAGTGATGTCACACAGTGATGTCACACAGTCAAATGTCAAGCAAATAAGATTTTAAGGGATCCATCTCATGTTTTATTCTCTGAATATGAATTGCTGCCTTCCGGGAGGCGCTACAGAGCCAGCAGATGCAAGAGCAATCGATTCAAACAGTCTTTCATTCCCACCACAATATCCCTCCTCAACAAACACATAAAAACCAGCTCGGTCCCTGGCCCCCACACGTCTCTCCTAGGGTAGTGGGGAGGCCTTCTGCTGTGGATCCACTACCCTAGCCCCTCCCCCCTCAACCCTCCCAGTTTGGGGAGGGTTAGGGTGTTGTAGATCACCTTTGCCTCCTTGTGGGCAGGGGGGAGGCCTACAGCTGTGGATCCTCTGCCCATCCCCAACCCTTTTCTACTTCACTTAATCCCACTCCATCCTCATTAACTCTGGAAGCCACATCTGCTGGCTCTGTTTTATACATACTATGCTGAGGTCACCTTACTAGTCCTGCACTATTGCATGATATTGTACTGCATTCTCCATTTTACTCTATATTTATACTATTTGTGTATTTTATTGTATTGTATTGTTTTGTATTGTTTTTGTATTGTATTTATTGACTGCACCCTGCACTACGTGCCCAAGACAAATTTCTCCCTCGGGGGACAATAAAGTTTATCTTATCTTATCTTATCTTACAACAAATCTACGGGTACAAATAAAGTAAACTGAACTGAAACTGAACTGAACTGGGAAGACTGAAAGTTCCCATGTTTATAGGAAGCTTCCACAAAGGCCAAGTTCATTTAAAATGACCCTTTCTAGAAAGCAGTGGAAAAAAATGGCACCAAAAAAAGGTTTGCAAAACTTTCTCCTCCATGGATCCAGACAGTGTATGATGAAATCTGTAAAACACATCCGAGCTGTGTGTTAAGATTCACCTACAGTCATGTGCATAAGCCCGGTAGTTGAAAAAGGAAATGCCCTTATTGGAGAGTCGTGCAAAGTGCACAGATTCAACATGCAAGGCCAGGTTTTGATAAAGATGGAGCGAAGCCCGGGACACTCCAGGAAAGTGAAAATGGTTGTACAGCACATCAGAGATGAATCAAGGTTAAGATCTGGGACTCATCCCAAGCAAGGCCATATCACCAAAGTCCTTTCTGAGGGTGTTAGCTCTGCTCCACTCTCTGAATGGACAGCTGGTAATTTGTCTAGTAGTCTGACAAAAAGTTTACTTGGTGTTATCGCATGTGAGAGAAAACTACATGAAAATGTACTTCCTGAATGTCACTTAAGGAGCAACATTATGAAGGAATGCGATGAGAAATATCAACATGTCCCAGGCTGTATACAAGATCTACAGGTTACACCCATTTGGTGTACATCTGTACACAGAAACAGGCCTATCCATTTTGATTTACCATCTATGAACAAAGGCCAAAGTGGCACCTTGGCACAACAGGAGATGTGGTCAGAAGAATAAAAGGATATTTTACTGTGCACTTACTCTGCCAGGTGGGGGAATAGATGCCCCTCCTCTCCCAGTGTGAGACGGTCACTAATGATCACAACGTCCCAGCACTGACATATTGGCTGAGTCAGTTTTTGTACGCTGTAGCCAAATTCACATCTATGTGGATCATGAAAGTCAAGACTGACTATAGTTGGACAATAATTCAAGCCACTTTGTTTCCTTTAACAAAGCGAACGTGGAGGCCTACCTGCTGCAGACCTCTATGATTGTCACTCGAAAGAAACGGACAAAATCAAGGGCACTACCACCCTGCATCTGTGCTCAGCACACAGAATGAAGGCTGTCAGCAACAGCCTCATCAGAACAACTGATGGGCCTAAGAGAATTTGTTTCTTTTGTGTTTGCCAGAATGCAAAACACACCTTCTCTCCAGGCCGCCCAGGAGATCTTCAGAAACCTGTGCGCAGATGATCAGAGAAAGGCCACTATTACAAATAGTTCGCCATATGCTCATTTCTTCCAAGAAGCCCTTCAGGAAGCCCAGATGCATGTGAAGGCAAATCAGGGGGTCAATGCAAATCCACTGCCTTGGAATTGTAAAGATTTTTGATGAGTACATACATGGCTAACTACCCACTATGGAGTGGCATAATGTTGGGGGCTCTTCAGAGATGTACCTCTGACAGAAGCCAAACCCCAAAATTTCATGCCCAATGACACACGACACCGATTGCCATGTGGAAAGATGGTTTGGTATTGTCAGAAACAATATAGTCATGAAAAAGAGAACCTTAGGCCTGCTGAGTTTATCCAAAATTGCAGGGTCGATACACGAACACTGAATCACAAATAATATTCCAGAGAAACCTTTAAAATAATCTTCAGCAAAGGATAAGGCACCAGAAGAGAGTTGGGCAAAAGAAACTAAAGCAAAACACTACAGCACACCAGCAACCATTCCCACTGCAAAAAAAAAAAACTACAGGAAAAACAAAAGCCGCTCCAAACTGACCAGACAAAATCAGTGACAGAACAGTTGTTGACATTGAAAAGAAAAAGCCAGTTTGCCTGGATGTCAGCTTATAAAAGGTGGTATTAGAGTGATTTTTTTCTATAATGTATATGGGAGCATTTAATAACATTTCTTTTATAGGTAGAGAACCTCTGGAAACACAAAGAGACGTGTGGTGTGTGTGACTGCATCAAAACACCACAGAGTTCATGACACTACGTCCAAATCAGCTCATCTGCAGTGACGTCAGTATCTTAATATTTTGATCTGCTTTGAAAAAAGAGCTTGGAAACAAAAATGTAAAAGCTTCTGTGATTTTCAACTTTGCATTTATGAAGTACATTATAAACAAATAATAAAATGTCACAAATCTCATGGTTTTAGGTTATTGAAGCCTATATCCAAACAACACTGAACAGGTGTCAGGCACAGAGAATATATAAATAGATCACTGCACCGATGGAATAATCCCAGGTGGTTCAAGGGACCAGAGGGTCAAGAAATCTCCTGAAAAAGGTAAGATACAATACTTTATATACATTTCAAACACTGGGCTTCTGTAAACACAAACCAATAGACGCTCTGGCAATTAAAATGACTTCTCAGGTTAAGTCCCATTAAAGCAAATCTCCTGAATTTATGACGAAGGATTTCACATATATTTAATTTAAATGTACATCTCAGTCCTGAATCTTGTATCTGGGATAATTCAAAGCTTCTAATACATAAACAGTGTGTTGTGTGGAAGGATCGGCTCATTAGTGGAATCACTAAACTGGCAGATTTGTATGAGGGAAATGCATTGAAATCATTTGGAAAAATTGACACTTGAATTGAAGCTGCCAAAAAACTATTTCTGGAATTATGTAGAACTTCGGAGTCTACTCAGTACGGTTATTGGAAAAGACTTTCTCACCAGTCAACTTTTCTATCACAAATAATTTTAAAAAATGGGATCGGGACATGAGGCATCTTTTTATTACGGTCTGATTTTTCAAAATAAACGTCCGATGCTCTACACGGTGAAATCAGTCTGGGCATCAGGTTTTAACGTCAATCTGACAGATGATGACTGGAATAAAATATGTGAAAAGACAATCTGCAAAAAACTGAAAACAATGACAGATTATAAAAAAGCACTGGCCCTCCACCTGTTAATGACCAAGACCTCCCAGATAAGTTAAATAACTTCTATGGGAGGTTTGAGCAGCTGCCCACTCCCTCCTAGACCCCTCTGTTTCCCCTTCCAGTACCACCCTTCTACATCCAGGAGGAGGAGGTGAGAGCTTCTTTTTACAAGAACAACAAGAGCTCCTCCAGCGGGGCAAAATACGCCCGTACTTTGAATTTAATGAGGTAATGTGTAGTTGTCTTGTATTCTCTCTCTCCCGTTGCCTAGCAACCGCTGCAGCTGGAACTGTGTGTCACCTTTGAACTTTAAACTTCAAAGCTTTGAAGTCTTTGAAGCTTTGTCTTCATGAAGAGGCAAAACATGTGGGGCATGCGCCGATATATATATATAAGGTGACCTTGACCTTTGACCCTGTGACCTTGAAATCAATAGGGAACATCCTTGACCCATGGGGTGTCCAGCCATGAAGTTTGACATTCCTAGGTGAGACGGTTGTCCACAGACGGACAGACGGCCGGACGGACGGACGGACAGCACCATACCATAATACGTCCGTCTTCAAAACGGGCGTATAATAATATTAATAAAACACAGTGGAAGGTGAGGAACACATTTTACTTTTATTGAATTGAATTTTGAATGCAAGCCAGAATGAATTGATATTAACAGGGCGACAACCCTCAATCTGCACAGAAAAATGCTCTTTTGCACAGAAATGTTTGATTAAATTGAATAGGAAATCATCAGGATTGGTCTCCTTCCCGTCTCCCGACATAGAATTCTAGAATCAGAATTCCACCAATCAGATTGCAGCAACAGAACTTAAAGACACTACAAAGCTTTAATGTGTCAAAGCTCAAAGAAGCAGAGAATGTGGGTTGTTCTCACTTTCAGCAGCAGAACATTTGAGAAGAGAGTTCAGATCTTTCATGAAGACAAAGCTTCAAAGACTTCAAAGCTTTGAAGTGTCCACAGACGGACTGACGGACGGACGGACAGCGCCATACCATAATACGTCCCGTCTTAGACAACAGGCGTATAAAAAGGGGAAAGCAGCTGGACCTGATGGGGTAAACCCAACTGTTCTAAAACATTGTGCATCCCAGTTAGCCCCAATATACACCACTATCTTCAACTATTCTCTCCATCAGTGCTTCGTACCAAAGTGTTTCAAGGATTCTGTCATTATTCCTTCCCCGAAAACTAATAAAGTAACTTGCCTCAATGACTGCAGACCAATTGCTCTCACATCTGTTGTCATGAAATCATTTGAACGCATCATACTCTCTCACCTCAAAGACGTCACCACACACCAAATGGACAGTCACCAGTTTGCCTACCGAGCTAATAGGTCAGTAGAGGATGCGGTGAACCTGGCTCTTCACCGGATACTACACCACCTATGTCCGTGTACTGTTTCTGGACTTTAGCTCCGCCTTCAACACCACTGACCTGGTCAAACTCTTCCACAAATTGTTGGACATGAACATTCCTCTCACCCTATGCCACTGGATCAGGAGCTTCCTGTCAGAGAGAACGCAGCAGGTCAGGATGAGTGGCCTCTCATCCCAGCCTCTGACCCTCAGCACCGGTGTTCCTCAGGGGTGTGTCCTCTCTCCCTGGCTGTTCTCTCTCTACACCAACTCACTGACATCCACCCACAACTCTGTATCTTTATTCAAATATGCTGACGACACAACAATAATTGGACTCATCTCTGACAATAATGAAAGTCATTACCGTAAGCAGATTTCTCATGTCGCTCCTGGTGTCAAAGTAACAACTTGCTCCTCAATACATCTAAAACAAAGGAACTCATAATTGATTTTGCACGCTCCCCTTCACAGAAAACACCATCACAATTGATAATGAAACGATCATCCACTACAGAGACCGTCAAATTCCTTGGTACCCACATCAATTACTCACTAAAATGGAAACAGCATTCAAACGAAACATACAAAAAAGCCAATAAAAGACTGTTTTTCCTCAGACAATTGAAAAAATTCAGAATCAGACACAACATCCTTCTCCACTTTTACACAGCAATAATTGAAAGTGTTCTCACTTCATCAATAATAGTCTGGTTCGGTAATTTGGACTCACACTCACATAACAAACTTCAGCGTATTGTAAATAAATCATCTAAAATCATCGGTCCCACTCTCCCCTCCACAGACACTTTATCACAGACGCATCACACAGAGCCAAAAGAATCACCTCAGACCCCACTCATCCTGCCAATAATCTGTTCAAACTCTGCCCTCTGGGAGGCGCTACAGGTCCATCATATCCAAATCTGTCAGATTTAAGAATAGTTTCTTTCCCGTTGCCATTCGGAGTCTAAACCGATCCTGTTCATAACTGGATCTTTATCTGTTGTGTGTGTTGTATCGTGTAAGTGTGTTGTAAATTTGTTTTGTTCTGCAACAGACACAGAAGATGTGAGCATTTCTTCCTGTACTGGAAACAAATTCCACCAACTTGTTGTGTGGCCATTAATAAATGATTCTGATTCTGAAAACACATCTAGAGATGTAAAAATCAAGGTAATTAATTTGAAAATCCTAAATCACAACTACTGAACTCCACCTGCGTGAAGTCGCCCCATCAAACCTACACAAAACTATGTCCTTTGTGCTTTGTTTGTGCTGCAAAAAGTTTCGTCTGTGCAGTTCTGGTTCTTCAGATATTTGGAGTTTTATTTTGGGCCGATGACGTCGTCCAGAACCTCAGAATGTGAAACAGCCTCAAAACAGGCAGAACATTACAGAAAACGTTTGTATTTCGTTTTGTGCTGTGACAATTTTCATTTGTGTGAGTTTATTTATAAAATTAATTATTATTTCTGTGGTAATTATAGGACGTCATTTCCGCTCAGCTGACGGAGACAAACTCCACAAAACTCGTGGCGAAAACGACCTGAGGCTGTGGAAAAGTCTGTGTTATTCTATAAAATATGAATCAAAAGCAAATGACTAAAGACTGAAACAGACTTTTCCACAGCTTCAGATCGTTCATCGGCACAAGTTTTGTTCAGAAATAATAATTAATAATTTTAGAAATAAACTCGCACAAATGAAAATTGTCACAGCACAAATGAAATACAAACGTTTTCTTTAATTTTCTTCCTGTTTTGAGCTTTATTTAACATTTTGAGGGGCTGGACGACGTCATCGGCTGAAAATAAGCCGGTGTGTGGCCACACTGGCTCGTCAAAACCTGATCCCATCAGATCTCAGAAGCTCAGCAGGGCCTGGTTAGTACTTGGATGGAGACACTGGGAATTCCAGGTGCCACAGGGGGGCGCCAGTGGCAAAAAACTGGTGTTGTGTCCTTAGGCAAGACACTTCACCCACATTGCCTAGTGTGAAAGTGATGTGTGCAGGGCAGGACTCCCTTGAAAAAGAGATTAGTGATCTCAATGGGACTTTCCTGGGTAAATAAAGGTTCAAAAAAAAAAATAATAATAATAAAAATAAATAAAACTCCAAATATCTTAAGAACCAAAATCGCACAAACAAAACTTTTTGCAGCACAAACAACATAGATTTGTGTAGGTTTGCGTTTGATGGGGGAACTTCACGGAGGTCTAGACTCTATCACGGTTATTTAGACTCAGAGAACTGCTGGAAATGGTGAGCTAAAGGAACTCTTACGCAGCTCCTCTGGGACTGTCCTGGGATTCAAGACGACTGGAGGAAGATCGAAACACTTTTGAATTCACTCCTCAGGTTTATGTTTTGAATGATGCAAAAATGACCACTTGATGTTCATCATCAGAGTTTCTCCAAACTAGTATCTGATTGTAATACGAATAACAGGGGAAGGACTCAGAGGAGCGCTCCATGAGCGGCTCACAGGACTCGCTAAAGTGGCTTCTTATGAACGGACGCCTTTTAATACGTCAGATCGAAACTTACACAAAAAAAAAAAAGGAAAGCCTCCTTGTACTATGTTAACCCCCGAAGACCTGAGGGCAATTTCAGTACATTTCTCATAATTTTGCTTTTCAAACTGCCCCTTTTACCCCTAATGAAGTGTTCTACCTCCTTTTGTTCAGTCCAACCTGTTATTTCACAATCTGCTGCTGTAGTTGTGTCATGAGGCTGTGAGAAAAGCTACAGGACCAGAAATAGAGATGAGAAAAGAAAACGGACACTCTTTTATACAAAACACACAGAAACATGTTTAAACAACTTTTTGGACATAAAAATGCTTAATTTAGGGCCTTAGCTACAAAAACACAAAATCTCAAGTCTGTAAGTAAATTAAAAATCTCCTTATTGCCCTAAAAACAAAAAAAGTGCAGTGGCTCCATGACTTTCCTGGTCCAGTCCTGGAAACAGCTCCTGTCAGGTCCAGGGCCAGAGCCACAGCACTTCTGCATTTCCAGGGTGGAAATTACATTTGGATTTGTTCATTTGGACTGAAATAAACCTTTAAATAAAAATAGGACGGGAAAAGGACGTTTCTGTCTTTTACCGTTACAAAGTTCTGCACTGTTATAGAAACATGTTCCTCTGAGTCGTGGACGATGTCGTAGAGTCTTCGAGTGTTTGCTGTAACAGTGATGGGGAAAATTACACTGTATGAAGTGTGGAGTAACTGTAATGCAAAATGTGAAGGATTTCAGTGGTTGTGTATTAAAAAAAAGACTTACATGGAGAAAATAAAAACAGTGTATGAATTGCAAATTTAAAAAAAGAAAAGGACTGCTGTACAGGGACCCGGGGTGAGTCACCACCAGGGGGCGCCAGACGCACAGGGGAAAAATGATAATCAGACATTCTGTAGTTTTGTGTCGAACTCTTTGTGTCGCAACTTTTAGAATGAGGCAGAGAGAAAATTATTTCACATGTATTTATTTGTCCAACAGTGATGGACTGTGAATAATAATCATTAAATCATTTTTGTTTATGTTGTTGTTTGGCGACCTTGGGTGTCCAGAAAGGCCCCTAATAAATAAAATGTATTATTATTAATAAGAAAAGTAAAACAACAAACAATATTATTATTGTTTTTAGTATTATTATTGTTCACATCTCTGTTGTACCAATAAATGCATCTGAAATCTGTTTTTACTGATTCGGTCGTATATTTTCAGCGATGAACAGATGTACATGATGAAGGTTTTACAACATTAGGACGAAAAATAAACAACAGTTTTAAATTTCCAAGGTTCACAATTCCACACACGGTTACAGACCCACAGAAAACAGAAATGCTGCTGCGATACCAGCGCCGGGAGAACACCGAGGAGCCAGGTCAGAGTGGAATATTATTTTATTTTAATTATGTGAAGAACTGTCTTAAGACTGACAGAAAAGATTTCTTTTTTTTTTTTTTTTATAAAACCACTTCAAAATGGCAGATTGTGTGTTTTTATACAGGACAAATTTTACATCAAAAAAGTCAAAAAGAAAAATCTAAATCAAAAAACAAAATCAAGTTTTTTTAATGCAGTTGTTTCTCACATGACAAACTGCATGACGAGCTGGGCCTCAGCAGGCAGAACCACTCTGAAACCAACTGGAATATAGCATATAATAGTATAGAAACAAGCTCTCAAAAGTTTGGACACAAAACTAAAGACCCGTCACTGTATTAGTTAAAAAGAATCAGAACAGATGAACAAGAGCGAGCTCCAGACGTGACTGTATAAAACGGTGAAGGAAAAGTGCCTTTGGACAAAGGCTGTTTTCTTTCTGCGCCTCTCAAACCTGGAACACCGTCCCTGTGACTGTGTGCGAGCTGCTACACTCAGCTCCTTCTCTGCTCCACTTAAACCACGACTATTGGACAGATCTGTCCACACAGCTGAACTCAAACAGTTCAACCTTCTGCACCGGGTCTGCGCTCACATCTGTACATTTGCATATTTGTGTGTAGATCTGTAAACAGATGTTAGTGCTGTGCATGTGGAAGTAATGAGAGTTTTATGTCCTGGACATTTTAATACTGACGCTGCACAAGTGGGTTTTATACTAACAAACGAGTGTGTTTTATACTAACAAACGAGTGTGTTTTATACTAACAAACGAGTGTGTTTTATACTAACAAACGAGTGTGTTTTATACTAACAAACGAGTGTGTTTTATACTAACAAACGAGTGTGTTTTATACTAACAAACGAGTGTGTTTTATACTAACAAACGAGTGTGTTTTATACTAACAAACGAGTGTGTTTTATACTAACAAACGAGTGTGTTTTATACTAACAAACGAGTGTGTTTTATACTAACAAACGAGTGTGTTTTATACTAACAAACGAGTGTGTTTTATACTAACAAACGAGTGTGTTTTATACTAACAAACGAGTGTGTTTTATACTAACAAACGAGTGTGTTTTATACTAACAAACGAGTGTGTTTTATACTAACAAACGAGTGTGTTTTATACTAACAAACGAGTGTGTTTTATACTAACAAACGAGTGTGTTTTATACTAACAAACGAGTGTGTTTTATACTAACAAACGAGTGTGTTTTATACTAACAAACGAGTGTGTTTTACACTAACAAACGAGTGTGTTTTATACTAACAAACGAGTGTGTTTTACACTAACAAACGAGTGTGTTTTACACTAACAAACGAGTGTGTTTTATACTAACAAACGAGTGTGTTTTATACTAACAAACGAGTGTGTTTTATACTAACAAACGAGTGTGTTTTATACTAACAAACGAGTGTGTTTTATACTAACAAACGAGTGTGTTTTACACTAACAAACGAGTGTGTTTTATACTAACAAACGAGTGTGTTTTATACTAACAAACGAGTGTGTTTTATACTAACAAACGAGTGTGTTTTATACTAACAAACGAGTGTGTTTTATACTAACAAACGAGTGTGTTTTATACTAACAAACGAGTGTGTTTTATACTAACAAACGAGTGTGTTTTACACTAACAAACGAGTGTGTTTTATACTAACAAACGAGTGTGTTTTACACTAACAAACGAGTGTGTTTTATACTAACAAACGAGTGTGTTTTATACTAACAAACGAGTGTGTTTTATACTAACAAACGAGTGTGTTTTATACTAACAAACGAGTGTGTTTTATACTAACAAACGAGTGTGTTTTATACTAACAAACGAGTGTGTTTTATACTAACAAACGAGTGTGTTTTATACTAACAAACGAGTGTGTTTTATACTAACAAACGAGTGTGTTTTATACTAACAAACGAGTGTGTTTTACACTAACAAACGAGTGTGTTTTACACTAACAAACGAGTGTGTTTTATACTAACAAACGAGTGTGTTTTATACTAACAAACGAGTGTGTTTTACACTAACAAACGAGTGTGTTTTATACTAACAAACGAGTGTGTTTTATACTAACAAACGAGTGTGTTTTATACTAACAAACGAGTGTGTTTTATACTAACAAACGAGTGTGTTTTATACTAACAAACGAGTGTGTTTTATACTAACAAACGAGTGTGTTTTATACTAACAAACGAGTGTGTTTTACACTAACAAACGAGTGTGTTTTATACTAACAAACGAGTGTGTTTTATACTAACAAACGAGTGTGTTTTATACTAACAAACGAGTGTGTTTTATACTAACAAACGAGTGTGTTTTATACTAACAAACGAGTGTGTTTTATACTAACAAACGAGTGTGTTTTATACTAACAAACGAGTGTGTTTTATACTAACAAACGAGTGTGTTTTATACTAACAAACGAGTGTGTTTTATACTAACAAACGAGTGTGTTTTACACTAACAAACGAGTGTGTTTTATACTAACAAACGAGTGTGTTTTATACTAACAAACGAGTGTGTTTTATACTAACAAACGAGTGTGTTTTATACTAACAAACGAGTGTGTTTTATACTAACAAACGAGTGTGTTTTATACTAACAAACGAGTGTGTTTTATACTAACAAACGAGTGTGTTTTACACTAACAAACGAGTGTGTTTTACACTAACAAACGAGTGTGTTTTACACTAACAAACGAGTGTGTTTTATACTAACAAACGAGTGTGTTTTACACTAACAAACGAGTGTGTTTTATACTAACAAACGAGTGTGTTTTATACTAACAAACGAGTGTGTTTTACACTAACAAACGAGTGTGTTTTATACTAACAAACGAGTGTGTTTTATACTAACAAACGAGTGTGTTTTATACTAACAAACGAGTGTGTTTTATACTAACAAACGAGTGTGTTTTATACTAACAAACGAGTGTGTTTTATACTAACAAACGAGTGTGTTTTATACTAACAAACGAGTGTGTTTTATACTAACAAACGAGTGTGTTTTATACTAACAAACGAGTGTGTTTTATACTAACAAACGAGTGTGTTTTATACTAACAAACGAGTGTGTTTTATACTAACAAACGAGTGTGTTTTATACTAACAAACGAGTGTGTTTTATACTAACAAACGAGTGTGTTTTATACTAACAAACGAGTGTGTTTTATACTAACAAACGAGTGTGTTTTACACTAACAAACGAGTGTGTTTTATACTAACAAACGAGTGTGTTTTATACTAACAAACGAGTGTGTTTTATACTAACAAACGAGTGTGTTTTATACTAACAAACGAGTGTGTTTTATACTAACAAACGAGTGTGTTTTATACTAACAAACGAGTGTGTTTTATACTAACAAACGAGTGTGTTTTATACTAACAAACGAGTGTGTTTTATACTAACAAACGAGTGTGTTTTATACTAACAAACGAGTGTGTTTTATACTAACAAACGAGTGTGTTTTATACTAACAAACGAGTGTGTTTTACACTAACAAACGAGTGTGTTTTATACTAACAAACGAGTGTGTTTTATACTAACAAACGAGTGTGTTTTATACTAACAAACGAGTGTGTTTTATACTAACAAACGAGTGTGTTTTATACTAACAAACGAGTGTGTTTTATACTAACAAACGAGTGTGTTTTATACTAACAAACGAGTGTGTTTTATACTAACAAACGAGTGTGTTTTATACTAACAAACGAGTGTGTTTTACACTAACAAACGAGTGTGTTTTATACTAACAAACGAGTGTGTTTTATACTAACAAACGAGTGTGTTTTATACTAACAAACGAGTGTGTTTTATACTAACAAACGAGTGTGTTTTATACTAACAAACGAGTGTGTTTTATACTAACAAACGAGTGTGTTTTATACTAACAAACGAGTGTGTTTTATACTAACAAACGAGTGTGTTTTATACTAACAAACGAGTGTGTTTTATACTAACAAACGAGTGTGTTTTATACTAACAAACGAGTGTGTTTTATACTAACAAACGAGTGTGTTTTATACTAACAAACGAGTGTGTTTTATACTAACAAACGAGTGTGTTTTATACTAACAAACGAGTGTGTTTTATACTAACAAACGAGTGTGTTTTATACTAACAAACGAGTGTGTTTTATACTAACAAACGAGTGTGTTTTATACTAACAAACGAGTGTGTTTTATACTAACAAACGAGTGTGTTTTATACTAACAAACGAGTGTGTTTTATACTAACAAACGAGTGTGTTTTATACTAACAAACGAGTGTGTTTTATACTAACAAACGAGTGTGTTTTATACTAACAAACGAGTGTGTTTTATACTAACAAACGAGTGTGTTTTACACTAACAAACGAGTGTGTTTTATACTAACAAACGAGTGTGTTTTATACTAACAAACGAGTGTGTTTTATACTAACAAACGAGTGTGTTTTATACTAACAAACGAGTGTGTTTTATACTAACAAACGAGTGTGTTTTATACTAACAAACGAGTGTGTTTTATACTAACAAACGAGTGTGTTTTATACTAACAAACGAGTGTGTTTTATACTAACAAACGAGTGTGTTTTATACTAACAAACGAGTGTGTTTTACACTAACAAACGAGTGTGTTTTACACTAACAAACGAGTGTGTTTTATACTAACAAACGAGTGTGTTTTATACTAACAAACGAGTGTGTTTTATACTAACAAACGAGTGTGTTTTATACTAACAAACGAGTGTGTTTTATACTAACAAACGAGTGTGTTTTATACTAACAAACGAGTGTGTTTTATACTAACAAACGAGTGTGTTTTATACTAACAAACGAGTGTGTTTTATACTAACAAACGAGTGTGTTTTATACTAACAAACGAGTGTGTTTTATACTAACAAACGAGTGTGTTTTATACTAACAAACGAGTGTGTTTTATACTAACAAACGAGTGTGTTTTATACTAACAAACGAGTGTGTTTTATACTAACAAACGAGTGTGTTTTATACTAACAAACGAGTGTGTTTTATACTAACAAACGAGTGTGTTTTATACTAACAAACGAGTGTGTTTTATACTAACAAACGAGTGTGTTTTATACTAACAAACGAGTGTGTTTTATACTAACAAACGAGTGTGTTTTATACTAACAAACGAGTGTGTTTTATACTAACAAACGAGTGTGTTTTATACTAACAAACGAGTGTGTTTTATACTAACAAACGAGTGTGTTTTATACTAACAAACGAGTGTGTTTTATACTAACAAACGAGTGTGTTTTATACTAACAAACGAGTGTGTTTTATACTAACAAACGAGTGTGTTTTATACTAACAAACGAGTGTGTTTTATACTAACAAACGAGTGTGTTTTATACTAACAAACGAGTGTGTTTTATACTAACAAACGAGTGTGTTTTATACTAACAAACGAGTGTGTTTTACACTAACAAACGAGTGTGTTTTATACTAACAAACGAGTGTGTTTTACACTAACAAACGAGTGTGTTTTACACTAACGTTGTGAGTGTCTTTTACATTATCTTGTCTTTAAATTTTTCACTGCCCTTTAATAAAGAAATAAATGCAAATACAAGAGCCAGAACTCACCCCAATACTGGAGGGACACGAGCAGCACCCTGAGGAACATGTCTGTGAACCAGGTCTTTACCAGGACTGAAGCAGGTCTGAACCAAGACTGAAGCAGGTCTGAACTGGGACTGAAGCAGGTCTGAACCAAGACTGAAGCAGGTCTTTACCAGGACTGAAGCAGGTCTGAACTGGGACTGAAGCAAGACTGAACTGTGAGTAAAGCAGGACTGACCCAGGACTGAAGCAGGGCGGAGTTTTCTCTTTGAGCATCCTGTTTTCTAACACATTCTTATGTCTTGATCCTTTGTGGTTTTTATGTCGTTTATCGTTCTGTCTCACATTGGTCCAGTCACCACCCCTACCCCTCCCTCCCCCGTCTTCTGTGGAAGACCCAGCTCACACCTCAGACGACACCACCCCTCCCCCTCCTGACACCTCCACACTGTCTGTCACTGAGGAGCAGGTGAGGTGTCAACTGCAGAGACTGAAGGCCGGGAAAGCACCAGGACCTGATGGAGTGAGCCCCAGAGTCCTGAAGGGGTTTGCTCCCCAGCTCAGTGGTGTCCTGCACCAGATCTTCAGCCTGAGCCTGAGTCTTCAGAGAGTCCCCCTGCTGTGGAAGACATCGTGCCTCGTCCCCGTCCCGAAGACGCCGCGACCCTAAGGACTACAGGCCCGTGGCACTGACCTCCCACATCATGAAGACTCTGGAACGACTCGTCCTGGAGCAGTTGAGGCCCATTGTCCAACATCTGTAAGACCCACTCCAGTTTGCCTACCAGCCCCACCTTGGAGTAGACGATGTCATCCTGACCCTACTCCACAGAGTGCGTTCGACACCATCAGGCCGGCTCTGCTGGCTGAGAAGCTGGCAGTGATGCAGGTGGAGCCTCCTTGGTGTCCTGGATTGTGGATTACCTCACTGGAAGACCACAGTATGTGCGTCTGCAGAGCTGTGTGTTGGACAGAGTGGTCAGCAACACCGGGGCTCCACAGGGGACAGTCCTGTCTCCCTTCCTCTTCACCCTCTACACCACGGACTTCAACTACTGCAGCCAGTCTTACCACTTTCAGAAGTTTTCTGACGACTCTGCAGTGGTGGGATGCATCAGCGGTGGTGACGAGGAGGAGTACAGGACTGTAGTGGACAACTTTGTCACTTGGAGTGAGGAGAACCACCTCCAGCTCAACGTGATGAAGACAAAGGAACGTGGTGGACCTGAGGAGGACCAAGGCTGCTGTGACCCCCATCTCCATCCAGGGGGTCAGTGTGGACGTGGTGGAGGAGGACAAGTACCTGGGGGTGAACTTGGACAATAAACTGGACTGGAGCAGGAACGTGGACGCGGTTTACAAGAAGGGCCAGAGCCGCCTCTATTTCCTGAGGAGGCTGAGGTCCTTCGACATCTGCAGGACGATGCTCAGGATGTTCTATGAGTCTATGGAGGCCAGTGCATCATGTACGCTGTAGTCTGCTGGGGCAGCATCTGCGCCTGAGGGACACTAATAGACTCGGGAATCAGGAATCATCAGGAAGGCTGGACATGTTGTGGGGGAGGAGCTGGACTCTCTGGCTGTTGTGTTGGACAGGAGAATGTTGGACAAAATCTGGACTATCCTGGACTCTCCCTCCCGCCCCCTCCACAAGGTGCTGGCCAATCAGAGGAGCAGTTTCAGCCATAGACGCTGCTGCCGCTGCTCCACTCAGAGACACAGGAAATCTGTCCTGTCGCCATCAAACTGTTGAACTCTGCACTTAAAATCACTGACAAACTACTGCAACATCCAATTTCCTGCTCACACATGTGTACAGATGTAAATATGTCACTGATGTAAATAATTTTTGAGAGAACTATTTTTATCTTTTATCTTATTGTATTTATCTGATCTTATTTTGAAAACTTGATTCTAACGACATGTTCTTCGTCAGTTGCATCTGTAACAAGAAAATTTCCCCTCGGGGATGAATAAAAGTAATTCTGATTCTGATATATATACGATATACATGAGTATATATGATATACATGAGTATATATGATATACATGAGTATTTGGACTGTACATATGAGACGTATTGTACGTGAACATTCATGTTGTACAGATATGTTGGACATTTGAAGTCCGTTTGTTATTTACTTTTTTTTCTATGTATTTATTGTCATTGTTGTTGTGTTAAGCAGTGTTGTCTCCTTCCTAGACAAATCTCTCCTACGGGAGACTAATAAATAACCTAATTATATACCTGGGGCCACAGGAGCTCAGTTGGTAGAGCGTTTGTCCACTGACCCGCTGCCGCTCCCAACATAAAAATAAAAAAAACACATCATTGGTGAGTGTCAGATCCACTGACCCACAGTCGCTGGTGTGATTCCAGCTCCACAGATGAAGCTGTCGTTGTGTCCTTGGGCAAGACACTTAACCCACCTCGCCCCAGTGTCAGCTACACTGGTGTGTGAATGTGTGAGTGCTTTGAGTGCCTTGAAAGGTAGAAAACGCTATAAAAATGTGACCATTTACCTTAACATTAACTATATATATATGATATACATGAGCATATATACAATATACATGAGTGTACATGATATACATGTTTATATATAATATACATGAGTGTATATACGATGTACATGAGTATATATGATATACATGAGTATATATATGATATATATGAGTGTATATATGATATACACGAGTGTATATATGATATACATGAGTATATATGATATACATGAGTATATATATGATATACATGAGTGTACATGATATACATGTTTATATATAATATACATGAGTGTATATACGATGTACATGAGTATATATATGATATACATGTTTATATATAATATACATGAGTGTATGTACGATGTACATGAGTATATATATGATATACATGTTTATATATAATATACATGAGTGTATATACGATGTACATGAGTATATACATGATATACATGAGTATATATACAATATACATGAGTGTACATGATATACATGTTTATATATAATATACATGAGTGTATATACGATGTACAAGAGTATATATACAATATACATGAGCATATATACAATATACATGAGTGTATATGATATACATGAGTACATATGATATACATGAGTATATATGATATACATGAGGATATATGATATACATGAGTATATATATGATATACATGAGTGTATATATGATATACATGAGTATATATATGATATACATGAGTGTATATATGATATACATGAGTATATATGATATACATTAGTGTATATATGATATACATGAGTATATATATGATATACATGAGTGTATATATGATATACATGAGTGTATACATGATATAAATGAGTATATATATGATATACATGAGTATATATGATATACACGAGTCTATATATGATATATATGAGTGTATATATGATATACATGAGTATATATGATATACATGAGTGTATATATGATATACATGAGTATATATGATATACATGAGTATATATGATATACACGAGTGTATATATGATATACACGAGTGTATATATGATATACATGAGTATATATGATATACATGAGTATATATATGATATACATGAGTGTATATATGATATACATGAGTATATATATGATATACATGAGTGTATATATGATATACACGAGTGTATATATGAGTGTATATATGATATACATGAGTGTATATATGATATACATGAGTATATATATGATATACACGAGTGTTTATATGATATACACGAGTGTATATATGAGTGTATATATGATATACATGAGTATATATGATATACATGAGTGTATATATGATATACATGAGTGTATATATGATATACATGAGTATATATATGATATACATGAGTGTATATATGATATACATGAGTATATATATGATATACACGAGTGTATATATGATATACACGAGTGTATATATGATATACATGAGTATATATGATATACATGAGTATATATATGATATACATGAGCATATATGATATACACGAGTGTATATATGATATACACGAGTGTATATATGATATACATGAGTGTATATATGATATACATGAGTATATATGATATACACGAGTGTATATATGATATACACGAGTGTATATATGATATACACGAGTATATATATGATAGACACGAGTGTATATATGATATACACGAGTGTATATATGATATACATGAGTATATATGATATACATGAGTATATATATGATACACATGAGTGTATATATGATATACATGAGTATATATGATATACACGAGTGTATATATGATATACACGAGTGTATATATGATATACACGAGTGTATATATGATATACACGAGTGTATGTATGATATACATGAGTATATATGATATACATGAGTATATATATGATATACATGAGTGTATATATGATATACATGAGTATATATATGATATACACGAGTGTATATATGATATACACGAGTGTATATATGATATACATGAGTATATATGATATACATGAGTATATATATGATACACATGAGTATATATATGATATACATGAGCATATATGATATACACGAGTGTATATATGATATACACGAGTGTATATATGATATACATGAGTGTATATATGATATACATGAGTATATATGATATACACAAGTGTATATATGATATACACGAGTGTATATATGATATACATGAGTATATATATGATAGACACGAGTGTATATATGATATACACTAGTGTATATATGATATACATGAGTATATATGATATACACGAGTGTATATATGATATACACGAGTGTATATATGATATACATGAGTATATATGATATACATGAGTATATATATGATATACATGAGTGTATATATGATATACATGAGTATATATATGATATACATGAGTGTATATATGATATACACGAGTGTATATATGAGTGTATATATGATATACATGAGTGTATATATGATATACACGAGTGTATATATGATATACACGAGTGTATATATGATATACACGAGTGTATATATGATATACATGAGTATATATGATATACATGAGTATATATATGATACACATGAGTGTATATATGATATACATGAGTATATATGATATACACGAGTGTATATATGATATACACGAGTGTATATATGATATACACGAGTGTATGTATGATATACATGAGTATATATGATATACATGAGTGTATATATGATATACATGAGTGTATATATGATATACATGAGTATATATGATATACACGAGTGTATATATGATATACACGAGTGTATATATGATATACATGAGTATATATGATATACATGAGTATATATATGATACACATGAGTATATATATGATATACATGAGCATATATGATATACACGAGTGTATATATGATATTTATGAGTGTATATATGATATACATGAGTGTATATATGATATACATGAGTATATATGATATACACAAGTGTATATATGATATACACGAGTGTATATATGATATCCACGAGTATATATATATATGATATACACGAGTGTATATATGATATTCACGAGTGTATATATGATATACATGAGTATATATGATATACATGAGTGTATATATGATATACATGAGTGTATATATGATATACATGAGTGTATATATGATATACATGAGTATATATGATATACATGAGTGTATATATGATATACATGAGTATATATGATATACACGAGTGTATATATGATATACACGAGTGTATATATGATATACACGAGTATATATATGATAGACACGAGTGTATATATGATATACACGAGTGTATATATGATATACATGAGTATATATGATATACATGAGTATATATGATATACATGAGTGTATATATGATATACATGAGTATATATGATATACACGAGTGTATATATGATATACACGAGTGTATATATGATATACACGAGTGTATATATGATATACACGAGTGTATATATGATATACACGAGTGTATGTATGATATACATGAGTATATATGATATACATGAGTATATATATGATATACATGAGTGTATATATGATATACATGAGTATATATATGATATACACGAGTGTATATATGATATACACGAGTGTATATATGATATACATGAGTATATATGATATACATGAGTATATATATGATACACATGAGTGTATATATGATATACATGAGTATATATGATATATATGAGTGTATATATGATATACATGAGTGTATATATGATATACATGAGTATATATGATATACATGAGTGTATATATGATATACACGAGTGTATATATGATATACATGAGTATATATATGATAGACACGAGTGTATATATGATATACACTAGTGTATATATGATATACATGAGTATATATGATATACATGAGTATATATATGATACACATGAGTGTATATATGATATACATGAGTATATATGATATACATGAGTGTATATATATATATATGTGATATACGGGTCATGTCACTACCAGTCAAAAGTTTGGACAAATCTTCTCATTCAGTTTATTTTATTCTTTATGTTTACAACTTTTGACATTTTATACACACACTGAAGACATCAAATATTTGAAGTAAGATCTATGGAATTATGTAACAATGAAAAAAGTGAAACAACTGAACTCTTTTATCTTCATATTTGCTTTGTGCACAGCTCAAACCCTGGGCCTTCTGTCACTGAGCTTAACATGTTTTCTGTGACACTCTCCTGTGCACAGCTCTATCTTTAAATAGTTTTTCATTTTAGCACGAATCTGCAAAAACCACAGAGATAAATGTGAACAGGAAGTGAAACTCACCCTGAGGCTGCAGGCGCTGGTGTGACATGAGTGACTGAAACATTCTAAAGGGCCGAGGTGACGGAGGCGCCACAAACACCCAAGCAACAGTCACAATAATATTACTTAGAAGTACAGGAAGTCCTGGTCCTGTGTGTGTGTGTGTGTGTGTGTGTGTGTGTGTGTGACCTGGGTTAGGTGTGTGTGTGTGACCTGGGTTAGGTGTGTGTGTGTGTGTGCGTGTGCGTGCGTGTGCTCGTGCGTGTGCTCGTGCGTGTGCGTGTGTGTTGGACGAACCCTTGAGTCACATTTGTTGTTTTAATCAGAATCATCAGACATAGGAGAGGCTCTGGGGCAGAAAAACATCAGATCCGCAGAGTGAAAGGAGCAGAGCGAAACATGGCCCCGGGGTCTGTTTGGCCCCGGGGTCTGTTTGGCCCCGGGGTCTGTTTGGCCCCAGGGGACAGGAGGGTTCGACCTTTGGGGTCTTTATGGCCGGGAGGGAGCGTGAGGGAAAAGCACCTTTATTAAACACACGGTTTTATCTGGCAAAGTCCACAGGATATTTTCATTTGGAGCTTTTTTAAAACTGTATTGCATCAAATGTATTTTATTTATAAAAATACAAAATAAATAGATACAAAATATATAAAAAAAATATTATTATGTAATTTAAAAACACCATAACATCACCTTTAAAAATGCAAAGAATTATGAAGTGATCCTTAAAACAGGAGCATTGAACATTTGGAGCATACGGCCCAGTACACGTATATTTACCTGTACATACACAGTACACGTATATTTACCTGTACATACACAGTACACGTATATTTACCTGTACATACACAGTATATGTGTATATTTACCTGTACATACACAGTACACGTATATTTACCTGTACATACACAGTACACGTATATTTACCTGTACATACACAGTACACGTATATTTACCTGTACATACACAGTATATGTATATTTACCTGTACATACACAGTATATGTATATTTACCTGTACATACACAGTATATGTATATTTACCTGTACATACACAGTACACGTATATTTACCTGTACATACACAGTATATGTGTATATTTACCTGTACATACACAGTACACGTATATTTACCTGTACATACACAGTATATGTGTATATTTACCTGTACATACACAGTATATGTGTATATTTACCTGTACATACACAGTATATGTGTATATTTACCTGTACATACACAGTATATGTGTATATTTACCTGTACATACACAGTATATGTGTATATTTACCTGTACATACACAGTACACGTATATTTACCTGTACATACACAGTATATGTGTATATTTACCTGTACATACACAGTATATGTGTATATTTACCTGTACATACACAGTACACGTATATTTACAGTACGTGTATATTTACCTGTACATACACAGTACACGTATATTTACCTGTACATACACAGTATATGTGTATATTTACCTGTACATACACAGTATATGTGTATATTTACCTGTACATACACAGTACACGTATATTTACCTGTACATACACAGTACACGTATATTTACAGTACACGTATATTTACCTGTACATACACAGTACGTGTATATTTACCTGTACATACACAGTACACGTATATTTACCTGTACATACACAGTACATGTATATTTACCTGTACATACACAGTACACGTATATTTACCTGTACATACACAGTATATGTGTATATTTACCTGTACATACACAGTATATGTGTATATTTACCTGTACATACACAGTATATGTGTATATTTACCTGTACATACACAGTATATGTGTATATTTACCTGTACATACACAGTATATGTGTATATTTACCTGTACATACACAGTACTTGTATATTTGCAGTGACATAAAAAACGGACAGTTCATTCCTGTCTAAAAGTTTCCGCTGTCTGGATCCACGAGCGTCTCAAAGCTCCACTGCTGCAGAGGGAGCTGAGAGCAGGGCCTGAGCACCACTGCACCCACTGCACCCACTGCACCCACCCCACGGGCACCCGAAGGCACCTCACCGGCCTGGGCCCCCACATGGAGCTGTCCAGAGGGCATCAGTGCCTCCAGACACAGCTGTGACGCAGAGTGGAGCAGCTGCCCGCTCGCCTGAACACAACAGGGGACAGTTCAACATCAGCTTTTAAAAATACATTCGATTCAAACCAGAATTCTTCCCAACTGAGTCGACTAAACTGAGTCTTTATATTTGAGCCGTCTCCACACCTGAGTGTAGCTCCAGCGCTGAGAGGCAGGGGGCGCTGTCTGAGCGCCGCATGGACTCAGGAGGAGGTGTGACGAGTCCAAACACAGATCTGACCTGGGGCCCCAACGCAGCTGCCCCGAGGAGCCCAGCTCACAGTGCTGGAAACACACATAGCAACAGTTAACGTGGGAAGGCACCAACAGGAAACAAGTGGAAAAACAGACGGGAGCTCTTTCATTTATTCAGTGCATCTATCGGCTAATCTGTTTCCTGTAAACCTGCGATTAAAAATGACATAAGTCTATGACTAAAACCACACAGATGTATTTATATTAATATTTGTACTGATTCATATAAAATATGGAAAAATTACATTTATACTGATTTAATCATAAGACTTTAAAGTCGTGACCTAAAATATATTTAATCATGGAAATATATAATCCTAAAAACAAAGACAACTACTACCACTACTACTACTGCTACTGCTACTGCTACTGCTACTGCTACTGCTACTGCTACTACTGCTACTACTACTGCTACTGCTACTGCTACTGCTACTGCTACTGCTACTACTGCTGCCACTACTGCTGCTACCGCTGCTGCTACTGCTGCATCACTGCCTGCTGCTGCTACTGCCACTACACCACTGCCTGCTGCACTGCTGCTGCTGCTACTACTACTGCTGCTACTACCACTGCTGCTGCTGCCACTAACCACTGCTGCCACCGCCACCACTGCTGCTACCACCGCTACTGCTGCTACTGCCTGCTGCTACTGCTGCTGCTGCTGCTACTGCTACTGCTGCTACTGCACCAACCAACCACTGCTACCGCCACTGCTGCTGCTGCTGCTGCACTACTGCCTGCAGCCGCTACTGCTACCTGCTGCTGCTGCACCGCTGCTGCTGCTGCTGCTGCTGGCAGCGGCTGCCACTGCACTAGCCGCTGCTGCTGCTGCCACTGCTGCTAATGATAACAAATACCAGCAACCACCAGCAGCAGCGAAAAACAATAACAATGCAAATAATATTAATGCTGTGATGGTATTAATAATATGATGTATTATAGCGGCATGGTGTGAACCAGCGTTAACAATGACAATAATAACAATGACAAAGCAACATATTGACAACAAATAATGGCTAATAATAATAAACAGCAATGATCAATAATTAATGAAACAATAATAAACAGCAAACTGGCAATGATATTAATAATGATTGAATGTAATGACAACAATCATTGATAAATACAACCAACAATAATAACCAACAATGACATACTGCTAATTTGGTATATGACAACAACATAATGACTATGAATGACAATGACAATTGACAACAGTGCACACAATATTGACAATGAATAAATAATAACATAAACGTGAATACTCAATAATGATAATAATAATTTCAACATAATGTGATATGTGTGACATTGTGATACAATGAATAACAATAATGCATCAGTAACAACAACAATATGACAAACAATTTTCAACAATGTGATAATGACAATGACAATACAATTTTGACAATGTGTGACAACAATGACTAATAATAAACTGATATGTCGCAAATAATGACAATGACATAAACAATACCATGATAACAATATGTCAATAATGTTTTCAATGACAATGACAATATAATAAGCCGATGTATAACAAACATGATAATGATAACATAATGATTTGTAATGTAACAATGACAATAATGATAATGCAACAACAACAATGACTAGTAATAACATAATAACAACAAATAACAATAATAACCCAGTATGTGTAATAATATTTTCTTAACAACAAGCGACATAATAATGGCTCTCAATGACACTAGTGACTACCAATGTAATATAACAATAATAAACAACAAACGTGACAACCCAATGATAATGAGCAATGAAACCGCTTAACGGCAAAACGATCTTTTCAACAAGCAGCAATTAATAACAACGTAATAACAAGCCGAATTGTGTAACCTTGAACTAACAGCATAACCAATAATAACAACAACTGCCACAACAATAATAGCCATCAACAATGATAATGACCGTAATTACCGCTGAACAATGACAACCAGTATGCGGCCAACAAATGACAATATGACAATGACCACATACCAGCATCGTATTATTACCGCTACATTGTAATAATGTGTAACAATCGACAATATTAACAGCAATGACAACAATAATATTTCTTACCACCAGCATATCAAAGCGAGCATGACATGACCAACCAATGAACTCAATGACCAACTAACCAGCTGACAACAGCGGTAATGACAACAAGCGACAACTCGCTACAACCCGGCAACCAATAATGAAGCATAATATGAACGACAACAACCAATGCTAAACCACCGCCAATGACCAGACAATAATAGCGCGTGATATTGATAATACCACCGCCATTAATGACAACAATATTGAACAATGATAATTAATAAACAATAATGTGAATAGTGACAATAATAATATAACAAAAACAATGATATATATCGATAACTCGCAGCCAATATAACAATGGTGTAGTGTGACAATGCTGATACGATCATGACAACAATGAACAAAATGATAATGAACAACAACCAATATGTAACATGTGCCACAATGACAACTAATAATGTGATTGAACAACAACATGAGCAACAACAATGACAGCTGTATAACTGCTTGACTGATATAATGTGACAACTGACCGAATAATGACAATAGTAGTAATGACATAATGATAATAATAATGAAACAATAACAATGGTATGACATTTAAACAATAACTAACATAATAATAATGCTGACCGTATGTGCGTAGCTAATAATGAAACCAAATGTATAATGACAAAATAACCAACCGATATGTGTAACCGAACAATGAACAATGATAATAATAATAATAATAAACTGCAATGACAATGCAAGACAATGACCAATTGAGTAACCATCCAACCATATAATGACGATGACCGATATGAATAATAAACGGTGACCAATAGACCTCATTCGAGCCGCCAGTAATGACTGAATGATGATAATATTTCTTAATAATAATTGACGCTGACAACCAATAACAACATGATTGTGATATTGATGTGAACAACAATATTGAAAACATGACAATGGTAATAATGACAACAATAATGACAATAATAACAAACACCACAAACGTAACAATATTGTGTGTGTGTGTAAAACCGATAACTGACGAATAACAATAATAACCGTAACACCAACACCATTGTGTGACAATATTAACAATAACAATGAACAACAACAATGGCGGTGTAATATGGCCGCGGCGGTAACCACCACCATGACAACAGCATGGTAAACAAATAAACAAATAGCGGTTGAACCGCCAATACCACCAGCCACCAGCGCCAGATGATAACCAACCAATAATGACAACCAATAATAATAATAACAGCCGTGAGCAACGCGAACAGCAAAACAACCAACAACAATAATGAATAATTAATAACTATTCAACAACTAATAATTGTGTTATATATAACAACCAGACATGACAACTGACAACATGACTAACAATAATATTAACAATTCTGTAGCAATAGAGCAACATCACCAATGATATACTCAATATGATATAATATATGTGATAGCACAATAAATATAACAATATTGACAACAACAACAACAACAATAACAGTTAATCCGCCATCGACCACAACCGAAACAACAACAACAATGACTAACAACAATTGATTTAATGACAACCAACAACCAACAATAATGACAACAACTAATAAATCATTGAACAATGACAATAATATAATGACAAGCGATAGTAATATTAATAAATAAACAACATGATACTGGACAAACCAAATAATACCGACAACAATACCAACAAATGACAATATAATAACAACAAATGAATGGTTCCACCACCGATGACAACAATAACAATTTGTGACAACCATTTCGATTCATTGGCTTCAAATACCGATAACTAATAACAACAACCAATGACAACGTAATAATACAATGACGGACAACCAACTGACGAGCAACAATATAACAACCAATGACGAGTAATAACAATGTAGCCAATATAAACCATGACAGATATGTGACAACCAACAATAATATGTAGCAATGACAACAATGACAACCAACAAATGATGATAATATGTGGCTGTTGACTGACAACTGCCAACAATAACTAATGTAGCCAAATAAATAACAATAATATATATGTAATGATGTAGCTAATATGTGATTAACAACAACTAAACAACTGGCCAGTACAACAATGACAACAATATAACAATAATTGTAACAACAACCGATGATAACAACTGATGACAACTGCTGCTATGATTAACAAACAACTGCTGACAATAACAACAGCCAGTAATGGCTCTTGGCCAGTAACATATTAACAACCAAGCTAATGACTGGTGGCTGATGACAACAACAATTAATAACCTAACAATACCAGCTGACAACAACGGCTACTAACCACTACATAACAATAATATGTATGGCGACAATGTAATATGTTCCAATAACATAAACAGCAATAAACTAATCTTCATAATATGTGACGGTATGATGACAAAATATCGATTAGCCAAACCAAGCTGAGCAACTAATAATATTAATAACCGCATGTAACAATATGTTCTCACTACTCTCAACAACCACTGTACAACCAGCTCATGACAATATGACGGTAATCGTTCTCTTTCAATATGACAATATAACATGCCACCAACAAGTATATAGTAAACCTTAGTGACAACAACATAGCCGCCTTAACCAGGTTAGCTCGGTTGGTAACCAACTGCCACTTGAACAACCTTGCTCTGTAACAACTGACAAACTAATATAACCACTACCGCTGAGCAACAACAATGACGGAACAATAACCAACAACATATGGCCAAATATACATAATAATAATGACAATAACCAACAAACAGCTGATGACAACAAACAACTAACAATGACAAACAACCAACATACTGTGTAACAATATAGCCCAATGACTGACATGCTGGTTAATAATAAACAGCAATGACTGCGAAACTGCTAATAATACTACTAACAAGCTACCACACTTGCATATTAGCTGACCAATACTATTACTACTCGGTTAACCAACTGCTACTACTGCTACTAACAATGACAACTAACTACTAATAACCAACAACATTGCTGACTACTATTACTACTTACTGCTGCTTAACATGCTACTACTGCTACTACTGAACGTACTACTACTACTACTACTACAACATAGCAGCAGATGGTAATAATAATAATAATATTAATAATAATAATGATAATTATTATTATTGATTATTGATGTGTCGTATTATTATTATTATTATTATTTATTATTATTATTATAGAGAGAGAAAAGAAAATTAATGTAATTGTGTAAGATAATAACAACACTCTTTTCTACATTACTTTTGTTTTATGTAGTTTGTGTGTGTTTGTGTGTGTGTGTGCGTGCGTGTGTGCGTGCGTGTGTGTGTGTGTGTGTGTGTGTGTGTGTTAGGGGTGGGGAGTGTTGTTTGATATTTGTTGTAAGTACTGTGTTTTGTTCATGTGTTTTGTTAAACGTTCTTTTCTATTGTCTTTAATAAAAATAACACACACACACACACACATACGCAAACACACACACACTCACCACACACACACACACACACACACATATACACAAACACACACACGTACCTGAGCTCCAGTCCCGCTGCAGGGGCCCAGGACCACGGCTCGTCCCCGCGTCGAGCTCTGTCCTCTGGGGAAGTCCACACAACCACCACCTCCTACATTATACAGCTGCACACACACACACACACACACATAAACACACACACACACACATACACACACACACACACACACACACACATACACACACACACACACATACACACACATACACACACATACACACACACACACACACACACACACACACACATACACACACACATACACACACATACACACACACACACACACACACACACACACACACATACACACACACACACACACATAAACACACCCACACACACACACATACACACACACATACACACATACACACAGACACACATACATACACACACCACACACAAACACACACACATACACACACATACACACACACACACACACGTAAACACACACACACATACACACACATACACACACACACACACACATATACACACACACACATACACACACACACATAAACACACACACACATACACACACACACACACATACACACGCACACATATACACACACACACATACACACACATACACACACACACACGCACATATACACACACACACATACACACACATACACACACACACACACATAAACACACACACACACACACACACACATACACAGACACACACACACACATATACATATACATACACACACACACACACACACACACAAAATATAGTCAAAATATAACAGATGAATTAGTGAATAATGAAAATAACCATAGATCTCATGCAGAAATATCTAAAAATAAAAATAAAAAAAAACAGAGGGAACTACATAGACCATGATCCTTTGCTCCATTTCAGTGCAGACGACATGAAGAAATAACTGTTCTAAGCACTTTTACATCTTCATTCTTAGGATTAAAGTTGAACTACTGCACGTTTGAAGCTAAAGTCCGTTGCTAGAGGTGGTGGAATTCTGTCAGAAGCCAAAAAACGGCACAGATCAGTGTTCTTCACTTCCACGTAAAACGCCAATTTGCTTCAGACTGAAGAAGCTTAACACCACTTTAACCCATCTGACAACAGCCACGAGTCTAACAAACAAAACACTCTGCCTGGTTCACTCATTAGTGTCTGGAAGACAACTTTATAAGCACCTTACACTTCCCTCTGTAGATTTCCCACTGCACAGGCCAAAGCCCAAAAGACTCGATCGTCGATGTCATTTCTAATCTCATTTATTTACCAGAGAATTATATTTTCGAGGCTCTCGCCGCTGGATTCGACAATCGAGTCTTTTGGGCTTTGGCCTGTGCAGTGGGAAATCAACAGAGGGAAGTGTAAGGCTGCTTATAAAGTTGTTTTCTAACGTTTCCAGACGCTAATTAGTAATGGACAGTGTGGGGACAGTGTGGGGACAGTGTGGGGACAGTGTGAGGACAGTGTGGGGACAGTGTGAGGACAGTGTGGGGACAGTGTGAGGACAGTGTGAGGACAGTGTGGGGACAGTGTGGGGACAGTGTGAGGACAGTGTGGGGACAGTGTGAGGACAGTGTGAGGACAGTGTGGGGACAGTGTGGGGACAGTGTGGGGACAGTGGTACCTCTCCGGACAGTCCTGGGAGGTCCTGGGGCACATGGAGCTCAGGGTTCACAGAGGAGAGATATGAGCTAAAGTCTGTGCAGCCCAGCACCCTCTGCAGGCGGAGCAGAGATGTCACATTAGGGGCCTCCACCTGCACACACACACACACACACACACACAGTTATACTGGTGAGGTGAGCCACTACACACAATTTTTTTTTTTTTTTTACAGTTTTTCAGTTTTCAGCCATCGTCCTCTTATTACACCAGAAATATTCATTATGTCTTCTTAGTACTTTAACTTCTCAGGTTCTTGTATTTACCTTGTTGATATGTTTCGGCTGCTGCTGTCAACAAAGGCAGACGGCAAGTTCTCAATAAAACCAACCAACTTCTGAAAAAACACAACAATCCAATAGAGGACAGCAGAACAGCAAAACACAGTCACACTATCGTACGTCAGAGGAATCACCGAACCCATCCTGAGAGCCATGGAAAAACACAACATAAGCACAGTAATCAAACCATACACAAAACTCCGCCAACAGTTAGTACACCCCAAAGATAGAATACCACCAGAACAAAAACGAAAAAAAAAGAAAAAAAAAAAAATGCGCCTACAGCCAACCGCGCCTACAGGAACTAACAACCCCCAACTGCGCCGACAGGAAGTAACAACAGCTGAGTAACAACATCCGACGGCGCCTACAGGGAGTAACAACAGCCGACTGCGCCTACAGGAAGTACCAACAGCCGACCGCGCCTACAGGAAGTAACAACAGCTGAGTAACAACAGCCGACTGCGCCTACAGGAAGTACCAACAGCCGACCGCGCCTACAGGAAGTACCAACAGCCGACCGCGCCTACAGGAAGTACCAACAGCCAACCGCGCCTACAGGAAGTAACAACAGCTGAGTAACAACAGCCGACCGTGCCTACAGGAAGTACCAACAGCCGACCGCGCATACAGGAAGTACCAACAGCTGAGTAACAACATCCGATCGCACCTACAGGAAGTACCAACAGCCGACCGCGCATACAGGAAGTACCAACAGCCAACCGCGCCTACAGGAAGTAACAACAGCTGAGTAACAACAGCGACTGCGCCTAAAGGAAGTACCAACAGTCAACCGCGCCTACAGGAAGTAACAACAGCTGAGTAACAACAGCCGACCGTGCCTACAGGAAGTACCAACAGCCGACCGCGCATACAGGAAGTACCAACAGCCAACCGCGCCTACAGGAAGTAACAACAGCTGAGTAACAACAGCGACTGCGCCTACAGGAAGTACCAACAGCCGATCGCGCCTGCAGGAAGTACCAACAGCTGAGTAACAAAAGCCGATTGCGCCTACAGGAGGTAACAACAGCCGACCGCGCCGACAGGAAGTAGCAACAGCTGAGTAACAACAGCCGACTGCGCCTACAGTAAGTACCAACAGCCGACCGCGCCTACAGGAATTAACAACAGCTGAGTAACAACAGCCGACTGCGCCTACAGGAAGTACCAACAGCCGACCGCGCCTACAGGAAATACCAACAGCCAACCGCGCCTACAGGAAGTAACAACAGCTGAGTAACAACAGCCGACTGCGCCTACAGGAAGTACCAACAGCCGACCGCGCCTACAAGAAGTACCAACAGCTGAGTAACAAAAGCCGATTGTGCCTACAGGAGGTAACAACAGCCTACAGGAAGTAACAACAGCCGACCGCGCCTACAGGAAGTAACAACAGCCGACCATGCTGACAGGAAGTGACAAGAGCCGACCAGGCCTACAGGATGTAACAACCGCCGACCACGTCTACAGGAAGTAACAACCACGCCTACATGAAGTAACAACAGCCGACCGCGCCTACAGGAAGTAACAACAGCCGACCAGGCCTACAGGAAGTAACACCCGCCGACCACGCCTACAGGAAGTAACAACCGCCGACCACGCCTACAGGAAGTAACAACCGCGCCTACATAAAGTACCACCAGCTGACCGCGCCTACAGGAAGTAACAACAGTCGACCGCACCTACAGGAAGTAACAACAGCCGACCGCGCTTACAGGAAGTAACAACCGCGCCTACATGAAGTAACAACAGCTGACTGTGCCTACAGGAAGTAACAACCGCCGACCGTGCCTACAGGAAGTAACAACAGCCGACCAGGCCTACAGGATGTAACAACCGCCGACGACGTCTACAGGAAGTAACAACCACGCATACATGAAGTAACAACAGCCGACCACGCCTACAGGAAGTAACAACAGCCAACAAGGCCTACAGGAAGTAACAACCGCCGACCACGCCTACAGGAAGTAACAACCGCCGACCACGCCTACAGAAAGTAACAACCGCGCCTACATAAAGTACCACCAGCTGACCGCGCCTACAGGAAGTAACAACAGTCGACCGCACCTACAGGAAGTAACAACAGCCGACCGCGCTTACAGGAAGTAACAACCGCGCCTACATGAAGTAACAACAGCTGACTGTGCCTACAGGAAGTAACAACCGCCGACCGTGCCTACAGGAAGTAACAACAGCCGACCAGGCCTACAGGAAGTAACAACCGCCGACCACGCCTACAGGAAGTAACAACCGCGCCTACATAAAGTAACACCAGCCGACCGCGCCTACATGAAGTAACACCCGCCGACCACGCCACAGGAAGTAACAACCGCCGACCACGCCTACAGGAAGTAACAACCGCGCCTACATAAAGTACCACCAGCTGACCGCGCCTACAGGAAGTAACAACAGTCGACCGCACCTACAGGAAGTAACAACAGCCGACCGCGCTTACAGGAAGTAACAACCGCGCCTACATGAAGTAACAACAGCCGACCGCGCCTACAGGAAGTAACAACAGCCGACCAGGCCTACAGGAAGTAACAACCGCCGACCACGCCTACAGGAAGTAACAACCGCGCCTACATAAAGTAACACCAGCTGACCGTGCCTACAGGAAGTAACAACAGTCGACCGCACCTACAGGAAGTAACAACAGCCGACCGCGCTTACAGAAAGTAACAACCGCGCCTACATGAAGTAACAACAGCTGACTGTGCCTACAGGAAGTAACAACCGCCAACCGCGCCTACAGAAAGTAACAACAGCCGACCAGGCCTACAGGAATTAACAACCGCCGACCACGCCTACAGGAAGTATCAACCGCGCCTACATAAAGTAACACCAGCTGACCGTGCCTACAGGAAGTAACAACAGTCGACCGCACCTACAGGAAGTAACAACAGCCGACCGCGCTTACAGAAAGTAACAACCGCGCCTACAGGAAGTAATAACAGCCAACCGCGCCTACAGGAAGTAACAACCGCCGACCGTGCCTACAGGAAGTAACAACAGCCGACCAGGCCTACAGGAATTAACAACCGCCGACCACGCCTACAGGAAGTAACAACCGCGCCTACATAAAGTAACACCAGCTGACCGTGCCTACAGGAAGTAACAACAGCCGACCGCACCTACAGGAAGTAACAACAGCCGACCGCGCCTACAGGAAGTAACAACTGCGGCTACATGAAGTAACAACAGCTGACTGTGCCTACAGGAAGTAACAACCGCCAACCGCGCCTACAGAAAGTAACAACAGGCGACTGCACCTACAGGAAGTAACAACTGCCGACCGCGCCTTCAAGAAGTAACTACCGCAGACCGTGCCTACAGGAAGTAACAACAGCTGAGTAACAACAGCCGACCGCGCCTACAGGAAGTAACAACAGCTGACCGCGCCTACAGGAAGTAACAACAGTCGACCGCGCCTACAGGAAGTAACAACAGCCGACTGCGCTTACAGGAAGTAACAACCGCGCCTACATGAAGTAACAACAGCTGACTGTGCCTACAGGAAGTAACAACTGCCGACCGTGCCTACAGGAAGTAACAACAGCCGACCAGGCCTACAGGAAGTAACAACCGCCAACCACACCTACAGGAAGTAACAACCGCGCCTACATAAAGTAACACCAGCTGACCGTGCCTACAGGAAGTAACAACAGTCGACCGCACCTACAGGAAGTAACAACAGCCGACCGCGCTTACAGGAAGTAACAACCGCGCCTACATGAAGTAACAACAGCTGACTGTGCCTACAGGAAGTAACAACCGCCAACCGCGCCTACAGAAAGTAACAACAGGCGACTGCACCTACAGGAAGTACCAAGAGCCGACCGCACCTACAGGAAATACCAACAGCCAACCGCGCCTACAGGAAGTAACAACAGCTGAGTAACAACAGCCGACTGTGCCTACAGGAAGTACCAACAGCCGACCGCGCCTACAAGAAGTACCAACAGCTGAGTAACAAAAGCCGATTGTGCCTACAGGAGGTAACAACAGCCTACAGGAAGTAACAACAGCCGACCGCACCTACAGGAAGTAACAACAGCCGACCGCGCCTACAGGAAGTAACCACAGCCGACCACGCCTACAGGAAGCAACAACCGCGCCTACAGGAAGTAACAACAGCCGACCACGCTGACAGGAAGTGACAAGAGCCGACCAGGCCTACAGGATGTAACAACCGCCGACCACGTCTACAGGAAGTAACAACCACGCCTACATGAAGTAACAACAGCCGACCGCGCCTACATGAAGTAACAACAGCCGACCGCGCCAACAGGAAGTAACAACAGCCGACCAGGCCTACAGGAAGTAACAACCGCCGACCACGCCTACAGGAAGTAACAACCGCCGACCACGCCTACAGGAAGTAACAACCGCGCCTACATAAAGTACCACCAGCTGACCGCGCCTACAGGAAGTAACAACAGTCGACCGCACCTACAGGAAGTAACAACAGCCGACCGCGCTTACAGGAAGTAACAACCGCGCCTACATGAAGTAACAACAGCTGACTGTGCCTACAGGAAGTAACAACCGCCGACCGTGCCTACAGGAAGTAACAACAGCCGACCAGGCCTACAGGAAGTAACAACCGCCGACCACGCCTACAGGAAGTAACAACCGCGCCTACATAAAGTAACACCAGCTGACCGTGCCTACAGGAAGTAACAACAGTCGACCGCACCTACAGGAAGTAACAACAGCCGACCGCGCTTACAGAAAGTAACAACTGCGCCTACATGAAGTAACAACAGCTGACTGTGCCTACAGGAAGTAACAACCGCCAACCGCGCCTACAGAAAGTAACAACAGGCGACTGCACCTACAGGAAGTAACAACTGCCGACCGCGCCTACAGGAAGTACCAACAGCCGACCGCGCCTACAGGAAGTAACAACAGCCAACCGCGCCTACAGGAAGTAACAACAGCCGACCGCGCCTACAGGAAGTAACAACAGCCGACCGCGCCTACAGGAAGTAACAACAGCCGGCCGCGCCTACAGGAAGTAACAACAGCTGACCGCGCCTACAGGAAGTAACAACAATTGACCGCGCCTACAGGAAGTAACAACAGCCGACCGCGCCTACAGGAAGTAACAACAGCTGACCGCGCCTACAGGAAGTAACAACAGCCGACCGCGCCTACAGGAAGTAACAACAGCTGACCGCGCCTACAGGAAGTAACAACAGCCGACCGCGCCTACAGGAAGTAACAACAGCCGACCGCGCCTACAGGAAGTAACAACAGCTGACCGCGCCTACAGGAAGTAACAACAGCCGACCGCGCCTACAGGAAGTAACAACAGCCGACCACGCCTACAGGAAGTAACAACAGCCGACCGCGCCTACAGGAAGTAACAACAGCCGACCGCGCCTACAGCAAGTAACAACAGCCGACCGCGCCTACAGGAAGTAACAACAGCTGACCGCGCCTACAGGAAGTAACAACAGCCGACCGCGCCTACAGGAAGTAACAACAGCTGACCACGCCTACAGGAAGTAACAACAGCCGACCGCGCCTACAGGAAGTAACAACAGCCGACCGCGCCTACAGCTAGTAACAACAGCCGACCGCGCCTACAGGAAGTAACAACAACTGACCGCGCCTACAGGAAGTAACAACAGCCGACCGCGCCTACAGGAAGTAACAACAGCTGACCACGCCTACAGGAAGTAACAACAGCCGACCGCGCCTACAGGAAGTAACAACAGCCAACCGCGCCTACAGCAAGTAACAACAGCCGACCGCGCCTACAGGAAGTAACAACAGCTGACCGCGCCTACAGGAAGTAACAACAGCCGACCGCGCCTACAGGAAGTAACAACAGCTGACCACGCCTACAGGAAGTAACAACAGCCGACCGCGCCTACAGGAAGTAACAACAGTCGACCGCGCCTACAGGAAGTAACAACAGCCGACCGCGCCTACAGGAAGTAACAACAGCCGACCGCGCCTACAGGAAGTAACAACAACTGACCGCGCCTACAGGAAGTAACAACAGCCGACCGCGCCTACAGGAAGTAACAACAACTGACCGCGCCTACAGGAAGTAACAACAACTGACTGCGCCTACAGCAAGTAACAACCGCGCCTACAGGAAGTAACAACAGGTGATATATGAAATGTCACCACTAACACCGGAGACTGTTCTGAAGATGCAGCAGCGGAAACATGTGAACAACGTAAATACACTTGACTACATTGTCTTAAACAAAAAGAACCTAAGAAGTTAAAGCCGTCATCCTCACTTGTCTGATAGACTATGCTCGCTCTGACCTGCCCTCACCCGCCCTCACCCGCCCTCACCCGCCCTCACCCGCCCTCACCTGTCTGATGGAGTGTGCCAGCGTGTTCCTCCTGTAGAAGGCCCTCCTGTAAGGGCCCATCCAGGCCTCTGCCACCCTGGCCTTGTCCCTGTGCAGCTGCTCGGGCTCGGGCTCCTCGTACAGGGCGCTGGGGCCGCTCCGGAGCACCACACGAGAGCAGGGCACCACCTCCAGAGCGCCCCCACAAGACCACACCTGAGAACAGCAGCAGTGGTCAGATCACAGCCAAAACAACTTCAGTGTCTAAAGCTGTGTTTGTCTTCTGTGTCTGTTATTTATTTGACTTATTTTAGGATTTTTCTGGTTTTGCTTTTAGGCCAGTGTTTCTTAACCTTGTTGGAGATAGTGAACCCCACTAGTTTCACCTGCACATTCACCGAACCTTCTTAATTGGAAAAATAAAATGTTTTTTCCTAATTCAAAACATTATATATATATATATATATATATATATATATATATATATATATATATATATATATATATATATATATATATATATATATATATATATATATATATATATATATTTTATTGGTGCACACATGTGAATCCATATATGCACATATTTGTCCGGCCACCTTCTTTTTTTGCTCAACATAGTTCGTATGAAGGGAAAATATTAAGAAAGAAAAACACGACACCATCACAACAGTCACAAGACGATTACACGCACAAAATTTCCTGCAGCCAATAAAAGCCAAACATGTCATCATGGATCATATGAGTTGGATGTGAGTCTGACCCTGAACCCCTGAGACTGACTCACCGAACCCAAGGTTAAGAACCACTGCTCTAGTTGATTTTACTGGTTTTATTGTTTTTGTTGTCTTCATTTTATGATCTCTGTGCAGCACTTTGGAAACGGTTTTGTAGAAATAAAGTGGATTTGGATTTAAAGTTTAACTCTGGCCCATCTGAAGCTAAAGTCCGTCGCTAGAGGTGGTGGAATTCTGTCAGAAGCCAAAAAACGGCACAGATCAGTGTTTCCTCGGTGGAGATCTCACTGTGGCAGTGAGTCTGTCAAGGCGACAAACTAGTGTAGTGATGGGGGCAAGTTCTGAACTAGTGTAGTGATGGGGGCAAGTTCTGAACTTCCATGTAAAACACCAATGTGCTTCACACTGAAGAAGCTTAACACGACTTTAACCCATCTGACAACAGCCACGAGTCTAACAAACAAAACGCTCTGCCTGGTTCACTCATTAGTGTCTGGAAACATTAGAAAACAACTTTAATTAAGAAAAAAATCCAGGCGAGGACATCCATCCATCCATCCATCCATCTTCTCCCGCTTAATCCGGCTGGGTCGCGGGGGCAGCTTGCTGCCCAATACTCATAGCACCTGACCCCCTATGAACCCCTCTGCAGGTGGTGAGCCCACAGGAGGGTGGACAACATGGTCCTTGATGTTAGTTCATAGGGGTCCGGGCATGTTTTGGGTTGATGGGGGAAACCGGAGTACCCGGAGGAAACCCATCCAGACACGGGGAGAACATGCAAACTCCACACAGAAAGGCCCGGGCGACCCGGGGATCGAACCCGCAACCTTCTTGCTGTGAGGCCTGAGTGTTGCCACTCAGCCACCGTGCCGCCAGGCGAGGACAAATGTATTAAAATTTGCATTTGCACCTCAACAAGAACTTTAAGAACTTTGCTTTTCTGTTACATTTGAAGTTTATTCTATTTAAAATCTGTGTTGGTTTAATTGTGGTTAAATCTGCAGCTTGTGTAATGCTTGGGTGCGGTCTGTGTGTTTACCCTGAAGGAGAGCTCCACCTGCTGGGGGCCCCACGCCACAGTCCCGGGATCGTAGGCTCCCAGTGTGTTAAAGAAGAGCCGGTCCACAGCCAGAACCTCCCCTCCCAGAGCCGGGCTCCTGCAGCACACACAGCTGGAGAAACACCAGGACCACCGAGAACACCAGACTGAGTCCTGCAGCGCCACAGAACTCACTCCTGACAAATGTCTCATAAGATTTGTCCATTTTAGTGTTCATACTTTAAAATGTCAGAAGCGTTTACATTTTGTCAGACTAAGGGTCCCAACACACTGCACAAAAGCTTGGCCAAAATTTAAGATCTAAACACTTAAGTCTGAAAATGACTTAAATGTGGTGAAATGATCCGTCCATGCAGCAAGATCTTTTAAAAATAAGGTTTTCGCCGCTTATTCCCATATATGGAAGCCAGGGGGCTCATAGCAAATGCAGACGCCACAACACACCAAAAAAAGCCACGACGACAACGGAACCTTAAAATAAACGACCTCCAGACTAGAATGAAACCGTGTCAGAACGAGTAAGTCGAGAATAAATCTGAAAACAAGATGAAGAACCTGATGTAAGTTTTAAAATCTCGTTGTCGGGCACTGACCTGAGCGGCAGGATGTCCACGTCCTCCTGCGGCTTTCCCCCTGGAGCCGAGACGGGAGAGGACAGGTCCCAGTGGAAGTCCAGCCCCCAGTCCCACACTCCCCTCAGTGGCCAGGGGGAGGCGCTGTACTGGCGGTTCTCTGGGTCCAGACCGTCCAGGAGAGGAGACACTACCACGGTCCTGCAGAGAGACAGAAGAAAGTGGCTCACAAACGTACGACATGAACCAGGAAGAAGCACGAACCAGGAAGAAACACAAACCAGGAAGAAGCACGAACCAGGAAGAAACACGAACCAGGAAGAAACACGAACCAGGAAGAAACACGAACCAGGAAGAAACACAAACCAGGAAGAAACACAAACCAGGAAGAAACACAAACCAGGAAGAAGCACAAACCAGGAAGAAGCACAAACCAGGAAGAAACACGAACTAGAAAGAAGCACAAACCAGGAAGAAACACAAACCAGGAAGAAGCACAAACCAGGAAGAAGCACAAACCAGGAAGAAGCACAAACCAGGAAGAAACATGAACCAGAAGGAAACACGAACCAGGAAGAAACACGAACCAGGAAGAAACACGAACCAGGAAGAAACACGAACTAGAAAGAAGCACAAACCAAGAAGAAACACAAACCAGGAAGAAGCACAAACCAGGAAGAAGCACAAACCAGGAAGAAGCACAAACCAGGAAGAAGCACGAACCAGGAAGAAACACAAACCAGGAAGAAGCACAAACCAGGAAGAAACACGAACCAGGAAGAAGCACAAACCAGGAAGAAGCACAAACCAGGAAGAAGCACAAACCAGGAAGAAACACAAACCAGGAAGAAACACAAACCAGGAAGAAACACAAACCAGGAAGAAGCACAAACCAGGAAGAAACACGAATTAGAAAGAAACACGAACCAGGAAGAAACACGAACCAGGAAGAAACACAAACCAGGAAGAAACACGGACCAGGAAGAAGCACAAACCAGGAAGAAACACGAACCAGAAGGAAACACAAACCAGGAAGAAACACAAACCAGGAAGAAACACGAACCAGGAAGAAACACAAACCAGGAAGAAGTACAAACCAGGAAGAAACACAAACCAGAAGGAAACACGAACCAGGAAGAAACACAAACCAGGAAGAAACACGAACCAGGAAGAAGCACAAACCAGGAAGAAGCACAAACCAGGAAGAAACACAAACCAGGAAGAAACACAAACCAGGAAGAAACACAAACCAGGAAGAAGCACAAACCAGGAAGAAGCACAAACCAGGAAGAAGCACAAACCAGGAAGAAACACGAACCAGGAAGAAACACGAACCAGGAAGAAACACGAACTAGAAAGAAGCACAAACCAGGAAGAAACACAAACCAGGAAGAAGCACAAACCAGGAAGAAGCACAAACCAGGAAGAAACACAAACCAGGAAGAAACACAAACCAGGAAGAAACACGAACCAGGAAGAAACACGAACCAGGAAGAAACACGAACTAGAAAGAAGCACAAACCAGGAAGAAACACAAACCAGGAAGAAGCACAAACCAGGAAGAAGCACGAACCAGGAAGAAACACGGACCAGGAAGAAGCACAAACCAGAAGGAAACACGAACCAGGAAGAAACACAAACCAGGAAGAAACACGAACCAGGAAGAAGCACAAACCAGGAAGAAACACGAACCAGAAGGAAACATGAACCAGGAAGAAGCACAAACCAGGAAGAAACACTGACCAGGAAGAAACACAAACCAGGAAGAAGTACAAACCAGGAAGAAACACGAACCAGAAGGAAACACGAACCAGGAAGAAACACAAACCAGGAAGAAACACGAACCAGGAAGAAGCACAAACCAGGAAGAAACACGGACCAGGAAGAAACACAAACCAGGAAGAAACACAAACCAGGAAGAAACACGAACCAGGAAGAAGCACAAACCAGGAAGAAACACGAACCAGGAAGAAACACGAACCAGGAAAAAACACGAACTAGAAAGAAGCACAAACCAGGAAGAAGCACAAACCAGGAAGAAGCACAAACCAGGAAGAAACACGAACCAGGAAGAAACACGAACCAGGAAGAAACACGAACTAGAAAGAAGCACAAACCAGGAAGAAACACAAACCAGGAAGAAGCACAAACCAGGAAGAAGCACAAACCAGGAAGAAACACGAACCAGGAAGAAACACAAACCAGGAAGAAACACAAACCAGGAAGAAGCACGAACCAGGAAGAAACACGAACTAGAAAGAAGCACAAACCAGGAAGAAACACAAACCAGGAAGAAGCACAAACCAGGAAGAAGCACGAACCAGGAAGAAACACGGACCAGGAAGAAACACAAACCAGGAAGAAGCACAAACCAGGAAGAAACACGAACCAGGAAGAAGCACAAACCAGGAAGAAACATGAACCAGGAAGAAACACGAACATGAAACATGAGATAAGAGAAAATGTCCCAGTTTTCTTCACCTCCAGGTCACTGCAAACCAGGACTAAACCAGGACTAAACCAGGTCTACACCAGGACTAAACCAGGACTAAACCAGGTCTACACCAGGACTAAACCAGGTCTACACCAGGACTAAACCAGGTCTACACCAGGACTAAACCAGGACTAAACCAGGTCTACACCAGGACTAAACCAGGACTAAACCAGGTCTACACCAGGACTAAACCAGGACTAAACCAGGACTAAACCAGGACTAAACTAGGTCTGCATACCCCCACATAGCCCTGCTCATTAGGACAACACATATTTTTTACACGGTCACTTCCTCACTCACTTCTTTTCGTAAAAACATTGGGACTCCCGGCAGCTCCGTACCTGTCCTGTGCCAGCCTCTCCAGCAGCGGCTCTAACCAGCCCGTGTGGGGGTCCGAGCGGGGGTCCATAAACACCAGCACGTCCCCTGTGGCTCTGGAGGCCCCCAGGCTCCTGCAGCGCCCGGGCCCCAGGCGACGAGGAGTGAGAATCAAACGCACCCTCTTCAGCCGAGACACGAGCTGAGGCAGAGCTCCTCTCAGCTCCTCTGCACAAACACGAGAGTTTAGGTTTGGAACGTCAGGACGGAAACACAACAGGTTTGTGCTGTTGTCATGTTTTCACGGTGTTGCGTTGTTTTTACGGTGTTGTTTTTATGGTGTTGTGCGTTTTTACGGTGTTGTTTTTATGGTGTTGTGCGTTTTTACGGTGTTGTTTTTATGGTGTGTTGTTTTTACGGTGTTGCATTGTTTTTACGGTGTTGTTTTTATGGTGTTGTGCGTTTTTACGGTGTTGTTTTTATGGTGTGTTGTTTTTACAGTGTTGCGTTGTTTTCCGGTGTTGTTTTTATGGTGTTGCGTTGTTTTTACGGTGTTGTTTTATGGTGTTGCGTTGTTATTATGGTGTTGTTTTTATGGTGTTCTGTTGTTTTTATGGTGTTGTTTTTATGGTGTTGCGTTGTTTTTATGGTGTTGTGTTTATGGTGTTGCATTGTTTTTACGGTGTTGTTTTTATGGTGTGTTGTTTTTACAGTGTTGCGTTGTTTTCCGGTGTTGTTTTTATGGTGTTGCGTTGTTTTTACAGTGTTGTTTTATGGTGTTGCGTTGTTATTATGGTGTTGTTTTTATAGTGTTCTGTTGTTTTTATGGTGTGTTGTTTTTACAGTGTTGCGTTGTTTTCCGGTGTTGTTTTTATGGTGTTGCGTTGTTTTTACGGTGTTGTTTTATGGTGTTGCGTTGTTATTATGGTGTTCTGTTGTTTTTACGGTGTTGTTTTTATGGTGTGTTGTTTTTACAGTGTTGCGTTGTTTTCCGGTGTTGTTTTTATGGTGTTGCGTTGTTTTTACGGTGTTGTTTTATGGTGTTGCGTTGTTATTATGGTGTTGTTTTTATGGTGTTGTTTTTATGGTGTTGTTTTTATGGTGTTGCGTTGTTTTTATGGTGTTGTGCGTTTTTACAGTGTTGTTTTTACGGTGTTGTTTTTATGGCGTTGTGTTGTTTTTATGGTGTTGTGTTGTTTTTATGGTGTTGCGTTGTTTTACGGTGTTGTTTTTATGGTGTTGTTTTTATGGTGTTGTGTTGTTGTTATGGTGTTGCGTTGTTTTACGGTGTTGTTTTTATGGTGTTGCATTGTTTTACGGTGTTGTTGTTATGGTGTTGCGTTGTTTTACGGTGTTGTTTTTATGGTGTTGTGTTGTTTTTATGGTGTTGCGTTGTTTTACGGTGTTGTTGTTATGGTGTTGCGTTGTTTTTACGGTGTTGTTTTTATGGTGTTGTTTTATGGTGTTGTTTTATGGTGTTGTGTTGTTTTTATGGTGTTGTGCATTTTTACAGTGTTGTTTTTATGGTGTTGCGTTGTTTTTATGGTGTTGTGCATTTTTACAGTGTTCTGTTGTTTTTACGGTGTTGTTTTTATGGCGTGTTGTTTTTATGGTGTTGCGTTGTTTTTATGGTGTTGTGCGTTTTTACAGTGTTCTGTTGTTTTTACGGTGTTGTTTTTATGGCGTTGTGTTGTTTTTATGGTGTTGCGTTGTTTTTATGGTGTTGTGCGTTTTTACAGTGTTCTGTTGTTTTTACGGTGTTGTTTTTATGGCGTTGTGTTGTTTTTATGGTGTTGTGTTGTTTTTATGGTGTTGCGTTGTTTTTATGGTGTTGTGCACTTTTACAGTGTTGTTTTTATGGTGTTGCGTTGTTTTTATGGTGTTGTTTTTATGGTGTTCTGTTGTTTTTACGGTGTTGTTTTTATGGTGTTCTGTTGTTTTTACGGTGTTGTTTTTATGGTGTTGTGTTGTTTTTACAATGTTGTGCGTTTTTACGGTGTTGCTTTTACGAGAGCAGAGTTTAGGTTTGGAACGTCTGAACGGAAACACAACAGCGCACGAGTTTAGTTTTGACAAAAGCCAAGTTACGGGTCAGATCTGTGGAGCGCAGATGTTTTTCTAGGTATTTTGGAGCTGTAAACCCATCCGTAACTGAGTAATGTAGAGTAGAGCTGTTTAATGTCACACTGTGGAACATTCCAGGCAGAGCAGTGACGTATCCATAGAAACAAATAGTTGATGGACCCACAGAACCAAAAAACTGCATTAGCTTCAGTCCATCAGGAGGGGGCGCTGTACTGGGACGTTAAATAATGTTGTATAATATTATGAGTTAAAAAGAAAAAAGTTTTCTTAAACAAAAATGAAGTCCCACTTTCTATGTTTTAACGGCATTGTGTTGTGTTTTTACGTTGTTGTGTTTTTACGGTGTTTATGGTGATGTTTTACGGCGTTGTGTTGTGCGTTTTCACGGCGTCGTGTGTCTTTACGCACCGCCGCGGCTGTGGTCGTCCAGCAGGAGCAGCTCTCTCAGCACGGGGGGCGGGGCCGTGTGCAGAACGCTGTGGACCGTGTGCAGCAGAGACGAGAGGGGCTGGTCCCGGAAGCAGAGCACCACACTGACTGACGGAAGGGTCTGCGGGTACTGCCCCCCCAGGCACCTGCGCGCACACACGCACACACACACACACACACGCACACACACACACACACACACACACACGCACACACCGAGCCGTCACAGATACAAACAAACACACGTGCAGTACCCCGAGATCACCACCAGGGGCAGGGTAGTAGTTGCAGCCGATTTTGGCCCACACTCACCCCGGCCCCTCACACTCACCCCCGGCCCCTCACACTCACCCCCGGCCCCTCACACTCACATCGGCCCCTCACACTCACCCCGGCCCCTCACACTCACCCCCGGCCCCTCACACTCACCCCGGCCCCTCACACTCACCCCCGGCCCCTCACACTCACCCCCGGCCCCTCACACTCACCCCCGGCCCCTCACACTCACATCGGCCCCGACACTCACCCCGGCCCCTCACACTCACCCCCGGCCCCTCACACTCACCCCGGCCCCTCACACTCACCCCCGGCCCCTCACACTCACCCCGGCCCCTCACACTCCCCCCCGGCCACTCACACTCACCCCCGGCCCCTCACACTCACCCCGGGGCTCTGGACTCGGGCAGGTCTCGCGGTGAGACGCTCTCCCTCCTCGCGCTCTCACTCGTGTGTTGCGCGCGCGTCACGGCCGCAGTGGCGCGCGGCAGCAGAAGTCTGTAGCGCCTTTTCTGCGCTGTAACGCGCTGCGCTTCGGCAGAGGACACGGACAGGAGCTGCTCCTCCTGGAGCGTCTCCAGCGGCACATCCACGCCGGGCTCTGACTCCGCGTCCCGGGAGTCCACCATCACCTCCAGCTCCGGAGCAGAGGCGAACCGCAGCGGGGGGCCCGGGGCCGCGCTCTCACCCTCAGCCCAGTCCCGGTACTGGTCCTGGTTTAACAGATCCGTGAGCGTCAGAAAGAGCGCAGCCAACCCGAGCAGCAGCGCCCACAGGCGGACTGTTCTCCTGCGGAACAGCGCTCTGACGCACGGCCTCATCCCGGAGCAGGTGCGGGTCAGTGCGCGTATCAGTGCGCGGGTCAGTGCGCGGGTCCTTGCGCGGGTCCGTCTGCAGGTGGGACTCAGAATCACCTCGTGCACTTAAGTTTAAAGTCACGTGGTTCTGAGTCCGGGCGGCTCCTCCTCGTGCGTCCTCACATGGCCGCGCACTGGACGCTCTCCTGTTATCCTGAAACATCCTCACAGTCCACATCCCGGACCTTTCACACGTGTCCATTTGTCTGCGCCTCAGCCAGAGGCCCCTGTCCCCGCCCACGAGGGCCCCTGACCTGAGCGCCTCCTGGACCTGCCTGTGTGAGGTCTGTGAGTCTGTGGATGGGTCTCGCACACTTTAGGTCAGTGCCCGGGTGGACCTGTGGCCCCTGTTGGTCCCATGGCCCCTGTTGGTCCTGTGGCCCCTGATGGTCAGGTGGTCCCTGTTGGTCCCATGGCCCCTGGCCGTCCTGTGTTCCCTGTTGGTCCTGGGGCCCCTGTTGGTCCCGTGGCCCCTGTTGGTCCCATGGTCCCTGTTGGTCCCGTGGCCCCTGTTGGTCCCGTGGCCCCTGGCGGTCCTGTCCTGTCCCTGGCTTTGATGCTGTGGGCTGTGGACATGGCTCTGTCATTAGTGCAGGTCCACAGCCAGGGGCGGGGCAGGTGCAGATGACAGGGCTCTGGGGGGTCCTGATCACAGAACACAGGAGGAGGAGGGGCCCCGTAGGGTCCCACATGCTGGAACAAGAGACTCAAGTCTGAGATCTTCCCTATGATCTGTGCAACCAGAAGAGCAGAGTCTGAGGTCGTCCTCATGAGTCAGATCTGTGTGTGAATGAGGCGTCTCATCCTCAGCTTTTGGCCCGGCCTCATGTGAAGCTCAGAACCTCCAGAATCCTCCCTGAGCTGCAGAGGCTGCACTAGCACTCACTCAGGACTGGTGCAGGTGCTGGGGTTCAGGGAGAGACCAGATCAGAGAGACATTTTTCATGTGAGGCTCATTCTGCGCTCTGATTGGAGAATCGTCTGGAACCAAAACTCTAGATTAGAACAAACTGGTTTTACTCTAAATAAATGGTGCATCATGTCCAATGTTTTTGTGATTAAAAATATGGAATGGACCAGGAAACATTTAGGTTAAATGAAATGAAATAACTAAACCTATAGCAGGTGTGTTCTCACTCTGTACACGTCCTTTAAAAGTTGAAGAAAAACAGTGGAAGGAGGTGAGAGCAGGACACAGTCTCCTGTCACTCAGCCAGTCCATATGCTGCATATCTCCCTCCGCACATGCTCAGTACAACTCTCTGTGTTATTGTAGTTTAGATTTATGGAGCTGGAAAAATGAGCCACGATTCATGAGACTGGAACTGGCTGATGTGAGTCCTAAGTTGAACTGATGTGGTGTTTTTCTTCTGTGGGGTGAGTCCTGTAGCCACAGCTGCCCTGGGGCAGACACAGTGGCATTCTGCCCCATCAGCCTCCAGGCCTCACACCACATTCACACTGGGCAGTGTGGAGTGCCTTGCCTAAGGACACAACAATATTTTTTGCTACTGTTGCCCCAGTGGAGACCCACAGACCCACAGTACATGTGTTTAAAGGAAGTGCTCCTGGAAATATAACAAGAGCCCTGTACTGTGTACTGTGTACTGTGTACTCTGTACTCTGTACTGTGTACTGTGTACTGTGTACTGTGTACTGTGTACTCTGTACTGTGTACTGTGTACTGTGTACTGTGTACTTTGTACTCTGTATACTCTGTACTGCACACTCTGTACTCTGTACTCTGTATACTCTGTGTACTCTGTGTACTCTGTATACTCTGTACTGTGTACTGTGTACTGTGTACTGTGTACTCTGTGTACTCTGTGTACTGTGTACTCTGTACTGTGTACTCTGTACTGCACACTCTGTACTCTGTATACTCTGTGTACTCTGTGTACTCTGTACTGTGTACTCTGTACTCTGTGTACTGTGTACTGCACACTCTGTACTCTGTATACTCTGTGTACTCTGTATACTCTGTGTACTCTGTGTACTCTGTACTCTGTACTGTGATGTTAAAAATCAGCCTCTTTCAGTAGCACAGACCTAACACGGTTTTATAGAACAGTGAGTTTTACAGAACAGTCTGAGTTTTTTAAGTCTTCGTGCTGCGTTTGTCGGACGCTGTGTAATAAAACTGGACCCACATGACGCTCGTTAAACACTTAATTTCATAATTGAATAGAGGAGCTGCAGGACCCGAGTCTGAGCTCACGACACCAAACCAGGACTAAACCAGGACTAAACCAGGACCAAACCAGGACTAAACCAGGACTAAACTAGGACCATGTGCACACTCAGGAGTTACATATGTTTCTCTAAATCTTTGTTCTCACAGTGAAAGTCTCATTTAAATGCTGAATTTTGTCTTATTAAAATATTTACTCTGACATTTTTGTTTTGTTAAAGTAGCTCAGAAGGATTTAGGCCTCCTGTGGGCTCCCCACCTGCAGAGGGGTTCGGGGGGGGTCAGGTGCTATGAGGACTGTGTCAGGGTTTGGTGTTTCTGTGTTCCCCCTTCTGTGTCTGTCTGCTCCTCTCGGGGGTGGGGCTGGGCTCATGCTGCAGTGTGGATCACCTGCAGCTCATTGTCTAATCAGCCCCAGTACTTAGTCTTGTCCTTGTCCTGTGTTTTCTGTCAGTTCTTTCCTCCTCTGTCCCTTGTCCACGTCCCCGTTCTCATCCTGCTTGTCCACGTCGTCCAGTCTGTCGACCTGTGAGTCTTCCCCAGTGTCTTCCCTCCGTCTGTCTCCAGCTCCCATCACCACATCTTACAATCCCGGCAATAAACCTGTTAAACATCTACCTGCCCCTATGTCTCTGCTTTGGGTCCTCAACCACACTCAAACCATGACAAATTGGGCAGCAAGCTGCCCCCGCGACCCAGCCGGATTAAGCGGGAGAAGATGGATGGATGGAAAATGGATAGATCTGGTTTAGTCCTTATTTGGTGTGTTTAGACCTGGTTTAGACCTGGTTTAGTCCTTATTTGGTGTGTTTAGACCTGGTTTAGTTTAGACCTGGTTTAGTCCTTATTTGGTGTGTTTAGACCTGGTTTAGACCTGGTTTAGTCCTTATTTAGTGTGTGCGCATGTGCAGAGCTCTAATGAGAGCAGCGCTGTGTCTCGTTAGCCCGTCACATGTCCCCCGCACCAAGGGCCTCGCATTAACCCATCTGCCCCAGAGCAGGGCCACAAGTCTGGGCCACACACACCAGGACCCACCCCTGCCCAGAGCCCAGGACCCTCCAGGACCCTCCAGGACCCTCCAGGACCCTCCAGGACCCTCCAGGACCCTCCAGGACCCTCCAGGTCCCACCCCGCCCGGAGCCCAGGACCCGTTCCCCACGTTTCCGCCGGTTTGACTCGGCAGACATGGGCCCTCTCGGCTGCGGCGTTCTGCTCGTGTGCGCGTCCTGCTTCGTGCGTCCAGGAGAAACCCGGAAAAGTAAGTCTACAGACAAAGGCGCAATGCGGAACTTTTCACCAAACTAAAAACACTTTCTTTAGGCCATCTCCTGTGATCTCTGTTCTATTCTCATGTGTCCTTATATCTGTGTGATCCTCCAGAGGTCCAGGACTAAACCAGGACTAAACCAGGACTAAACCAGGTCTAAACCAGGTCTAAACCAGGTCTAAACCAGGTCTAAACCAGGACTAAACCAGGACTAAACCAGGACTAAACCAGGTCTAAACCAGGTCTAAACCAGGTCTAAACCAGCACTAAACCAGGTCTAAACCAGGTCTAAACCAGCACTAAACCAGCACTAAACCAGGACTAAACCAGGTCTAAACCAGGACTAAACCAGGTCTAAACCAGGTCTAAACCAGGTCTAAACCAGGTCTAAACCAGGTCTAAACCAGGACTAAACCAGGACTAAACCAGGTCTAAACCAGGTCTAAACCAGGTCTAAACCAGGTCTAAACCAGTCCTAAACCAGCACTAAACCAGCACTAAACCAGCACTAAACCAGGCCTAAACCAGGCCTAAACCAGGCCTAAACCAGGACTAAACCAGGACTAAACCAGGACTAAACCAGGTCTAAACCAGGTCTAAACCAGGTCTAAACCAGCACTAAACCAGGTCTAAACCAGGTCTAAACCAGCACTAAACCAGCACTAAACCAGGACTAAACCAGGTCTAAACCAGGACTAAACCAGGTCTAAACCAGGTCTAAACCAGGTCTAAACCAGGTCTAAACCAGGACTAAACCAGGACTAAACCAGGACTAAACCAGGTCTAAACCAGGTCTAAACCAGCACTAAACCAGGTCTAAACCAGGTCTAAACCAGCACTAAACCAGCACTAAACCAGGTCTAAACCAGGTCTAAACCAGGACTAAACCAGGACTAAACCAGGACTAAACCAGGACTAAACCAGGTCTAAACCAGGTCTAAACCAGGTCTAAACCAGGACTAAACCAGGTCTAAACCAGGTCTAAACCAGGTCTAAACCAGGTCCATGGGCGTACACTCGTCTCTGAGCTCTTGTATTCGTTCTAAACACGTTCAGGAAACGTTCTGCTCTGTCCTGTCAGTGGGGCTTCTGTTTTAGTATCGAAAAATGAGGATCTACTGTCGTTTCGATACCAGTTTTAGCATCGATTAGTGTCTGATTTTCGATCTTTTTGACAAACCTGCCCCAGAATGTTCTTACGTCCGTCATTAAACCGTCCAACTCCATTGAGACGCCCCGACTCGGAGGTTCTAGAGGTTCTTTGAGCAAAACGACACGTGTAATCGAATAAAAGTCCAACAGGAATGTCGAATAAAACACAGTTATTTATTCCAGGCAAAGAGCGTCTCCTCTGCTAGAAAAGCTCCACAGTGTCTCTTTAATGGTGTGGTCTTCTTTTCGTACATCACCGGGTCTAAGAGAATCACTTTCGAAACGTTTTGAGTGTTCGGTCACGGGGGCCCTGCTGGTTTAGGAGAACGTTACTGACTCACTGTTCGTACGGAGCGAAATGGCGGCTTCTGAAACTAAATCCAACTGGTTTTACTTTTTGATATAAAAATAGTAAAAAATAAAATAACTAAATGAAAATGTTCACTCTATTTTTTATGTTTTGTGATTGTTTCATCGCTTAAAAGGCCCATTGCGTTGTTTTCTGATCTGTTCTAACGTCGTTTCCTCATCACAAACAGACCTGGAGACTCTGAGATCTGAAAACACTCCGTTCCACCCTGTGATGTCATCATGTGGTGATACAGGAAGTGCTTTTCCTCCACACACCTTCACTAGAATCATTTAGATAATGCCGTTCTTTTCCGACTATGAGGCGCACTTAAAATCCTTTAGTTTTCTCACGAATCGACTGTGCGTCTGATGGTCCCAAAAATACGACATTCCACGATTATCCCAACAGGAAGTGCGGCGATGTCGAGTCGCGCAGCTTCCGATCGATGCTTTTCTACGGCAAAATCCCTGTGGAAAAGTGTGTCATATTTTTGAGCAGCTTCATAAATCTGCCCCAACACCAAATCTTCCTCCAACAAGGAACAAAGAACAGATTCTGTCCACGAAGAATTTATCCACAACGATCGAAAGACGAAAACTTAAAGGAAACAACGACGAGCATCAGTGAAACGACTGAGCAACACTAACGTTCTGTCCTGAAGAAACAGAAGGAACTTGTTCACTCAGACTGATTCTACAATTAAAACTAAAAATCGATTTTGTGATGTTGATATTTGCACAGACTGAGAGATTTGTGCAGTTTAAAGCTACAGATGTTCACAGATTAAATGTCGACCATTTAACCCCTGAAGACCTGAGGGCAGTTTTAGTACATTTCTCCTCGCCTGGATTTTTTCTTAATTTTGCTTTTAAAACTGCCCCTTTTACCCCTAATGAAGTGTTCTACCTCCTTTTGTTCAGTCCAACCTGTTATTTCACAATCTGCTGCTGTAGTTGTGTCATGAGGCTGTGAGAAAAGCTACAGGACCAGAAATAGAGATGGAAAAAAAAAAACAGAAAATAAAATTCACTCTTTTATACAAAACCCACAGCAAACATGTAGAAACAACTTTTTGGACATAAAAAATGCTTAATTTAGGGCCTTAGCTACAAAAACGCAAAATCTCAAGTCTGTAAGTAAATTAAAAATCTCCTTATTGCCCTAAAAACAAAAAAGTGCAGTGGCTCCATGACTTTCCTGGTCCAGTCCTGGAAACAGCTCCTGTCAGGTCCAGGGCCAGAGCCACAGCACTTCTGCATTTCCAGGGTGGAAATTACATTTGGATTTGTTCATTTGGACTGAAATAAACCTTTAAATAAAAATAGAAAGAGATGCACAATTACACACACCAACATGTGTCATTTTCCATGTGTGTGAGAATTAACTCCACTTAGAGCGACTTTTTCCCTCGTTCTAAACACACACAGTCAGAGGAGTCGACCATCTTGACTCACTTCACTCTTTGGCAAAGTTTGGCTCCATCAAAATGGACGGAGCGCATGAGTTTGGGGAAAACAAAGTTCCTGTTGGACACTCGTTTTGCTCCCGTCATCACACAGCGTGAGTGTGACGTAGGATAAAGCCGCAGAAATGTACGGAAACCTCTATGTCTGCACTTTCAGAGGGGAAAAGGACGTTTCTGTCTTTTACCGTTAAAGTTCTGCGGTTATAGAAACATGTTCCTCTGTGTCGTAGACGATGTCGTAGAGTCTTCGAGGGTTAAACTGCACAAATCTCTCTCTGTGTTAATATCAACATCACAAAATCAATGTTTAGTTTTAATTGTAGAATCAGAACAAGTTCCTTCTGTTTCCTCCAGGACCAGAACGTTAGTGCTGCTCAGTCGTTTCACTGATGCTCGTCGTTGTTTCCTTTAAGTTTTCGTCTTTCTTCCCTCGTTGTTGTGGATAAATTCTTCGTGGACAGAATCTGCTCTTTGTAGAATCGTGTATTTAACACTGGAATCGCCCATTTCTACCGAACTAAAGGAGCCGTTCACTTGAAAACTGCCACTTCATGACATCACAAGGTGGAACAGGTGAGGGCCACAGGTGTGAACAGGTGAGGGCCACAGGTGTGAACAGGTGAGGGCCACAGGTGTGAACAGGTGAGGGCCACAGGTGTGAACAGGTGAGGGCCACAGGTGTGAACAGGTGAGGGCCACAGGTGTGAACAGGTCCCTCATCTTTCCTTCCTCTGTCCTTCCTCTGTCCCTCCTCTGTCCCTCCTCTGTCCTTCCTCTGTCCCTCCTCTGTCCTTCCTCTGTCCTTCCTCTGTCCTTCCTCTGTCCTTCCTCTGTCCCTCCTCTGTCCTTCCTCTGTCCCTCCTCTGTCCCTCCTCTGTCCTTCCTCTGTCCTTCCTCTCTCCTTTCCTCTGTCCTTCCTCTTGGAGCGTTTCCGTCGTCTCGTGTTTTCGGGGACAGAGGACGTTGTGTTTGTGTAATTTAATCAGAAACGTCTGACTCCAAAAGAAAGAAAAGTTCCCCTCATCATGTCGTCACCTCCTCCGTGTCACATGACCAGACTCGCAGTTGTTTTTCTCTTTTTCTGATTCATGTTTTTTAATTATTTGAGTGAATTTTATCATTTTACCTCCTGGTTGGACACGTGCTGCAGATGTGACAGAAACACAAATCTGTAACTGTTAAAAACATCGAGTAAACAAAGACGTGAACTGGTCTAAATGAACATTCTTCTTCTGCAGCGTTCGCCGACATGTTCCAGCACAAACACTCCCCCTCGGGCTGGTTCCCCTTCCCTGTGCCCCCCATCCCGGGCTGGAACCCCGACAGCGCCCCCTGGGACGACGCGCTGTACCCGCCCCTGACCAGAGAGCTGCAGAGGCACAGAGGTGAGAGGCGGGGCAACGGGGCAAAGGGACAACAGGGGGTACGGGGCGGTATGTATGTGGGGTATGTGGGGGTACATGGGGTGGTATGCGGGGGTATATGGGTATGTGGGGGTATGTGGGATACATGGGGGTATATGGGGTATGTGGGGGTACGTGGGGGTATGTGGGGTTATGCGGGGGTATGTGGGGGTACATGCGTGGGTATATGGGGGTATATGGAGGTATGGGGGGTATGTGGGGTTACCCGGGGGTATGTGGGGGTATATGGGGGTATGTTGTGGTACACGGGGGTATGTGGGGGTACAGGGGGTTATGTGGCTAAACCAGGACTAAATCAGGTCTAAACGAGGTCTAAGCCAGGCGTAAACCAGGTCTAAACCAAGTCTAAGCCAGGAGTAAACCAGGTCTAAATCCTGTCTTAATAAGGACTAAACCAGGACTAAACCAGGTCTAAACCAGGTCAAAACCAGGACTAAACCAGGACTAAATCAGGTCTAAACGAGGTCTAAGCCAGGCGTAAACCAGGTCTAAATCAGGTCTAAAAAAGGACTAAACTAGGACTAAACCAGAACTAAACCAGGACTAAACCAGAACTAAACCAGGACTAAACCAGGTCTATGCTGCAGTGTTTGTTAATAACATTATTCTGCATAATTTAAAGTTAAAAAACATTAAGTATTACTGACTTTGGTTACTTTGGTTTTTATTACTGGTCTGGCGCCTTTATGTTTGTACAGAAAGTGATTTTCCTTCCCCCCCTTTAAAATCCCCTCTACACCACTGCGTCCAACAGCTGCAAGTTTGGACTTTTATACACAGGATTAATGGAGTGAACGGCTCAATCTGAAAACAAAAACAAAACATGAAATAATTGTGTTTTCCTGGTGGTGCAGGTAAACCCAAGGTGGTTCTGACGAGCGACAGTCCGGCTCTGAACGGCTCCAGCGTTTCCTTCACGGCCAAACTGCAGTACCCGCCCTGCCAGAAGGAGGGCGCCGACGGGGAGCTGCTGTGGGACGAGCACTGCGAGGACGGTACGGAGCTGGAGGCCTCAGGTGCTCAGAGCCAGGCCCACCGCACGCCAGGCCACGCCCACCACACACCAGGCCACGCCCACCACACACCAGGCCACGCCCACTACATGCACTGTCACGCCCACTACATACAAGGCCACGCCCACAACATGCATGATCACGCCCAACACATACAAGGCCACGCCCACCACACACCAGGCCACGCCCACTACATGCATGGTCATGCCCACTGCATGCACTGACATGCTCACTACATACAAGGCCACGCCCAACACATACAAGGCCACGCCCACTACACAGCAGGCCATGCCCACTACATGCATGGTCATGCCCACTACATGCATGGTCACGCTCACTACATACAAGGCCACGCCCACTAGATACAAGGCCACGCCCACTACATGCATGGTCACGCCCATTACATGCACTGACACGTCCACTACACACCAGGCCAAGCCCACTACATACAAGGCCACGCCCACTACATGCACTGACACGCCCAACACATACCAGGCCACGCCCACTACATGCACTGCCACGCCCAACACATACCAGGCCACGCACACTACACACCAGGCCACGCCCACTACATGCATGGTCATGCCCAACACATAAAAGGCCACGTCTAACACATACCAGGCCACGCCCACCACATACCAGGCCACGCCCACCACACACCAGGCCACCACCACCACACACCAGGCCACGCCCACTACACACCAGGCCACGCCCACTACACACCAGGCCACGCCCAATACATACAAGGTCACGCCAAATACATACAAGGTCACGCCCACTACATAAAGGCCATGCCCTCTACATAACAGGCCACGCCCGCTGCACGCCCAGCCACACCCACCAAGTAGTTACGTTACTGTTACTGTTACACCAACACTGCTTAGACCAGGGGTGTCAAACTCATTTTGATCTGGGGGCCGTATACAACCTACTTTGATCCCAAAGGGGCCAGATCAGAAATTTCCGTTCTCTTTTCAAGTTATTGTATTTTTCGCCATGCCGTGTCTCATAGTGGCCACACCCACAAACAACAAAGCCACACCCACCATACACCAGGCCACACCCACAAACAACAAAGCCACGCCCCCATACACCAGGCCACACCCACAAACAACAAAGCCATGTTTTAGAGAAGTAACACTGAGCTCTGGGATAAAACACACTCTCTGACCCTGACCTGTGTGTGCAGCCAACGGGCAGGTGCGCTCCGGCCCCGTGTACAACTGGACTTCCTGGCTGGAGGATTATGGGTACGGGAAGTGCCTGGACTCAAACCAGTGCAACGTGTTTCCTGACGGGAAACCGTTTCCTCAGAGCAACGACTGGAGGCACAAGAACTACGTGTACGTGTGGCACACCAGAGGTACGACGCACACACACACACACGTAATCACACACACGTAATACACACACACATAACACACACACATAACACACACACATACACATGAACGCACACACACATATGTGTACGTGTGGCACACCAGAGGTACGACGCACACACACACGTGGGTTGAGGAGCAGGTTATTGCACAGACAGCAGTGACAGTGAGGTAGTGATGTCCATGATACATTCATATAGTGCAGCAGCAGTAGAGAAGAAGAATGTGCAGCTTTACCATCCGAGAAAAGAACACATCCACAACTATCACAAAAGACTCCAGGCTGTCATTGGGTCATTTGTGTAGTATCTGTTTCATTATGATTTAAAAAGAGGAAACACAGATGGTTGATAATAAATGGCTTCACCCAAGCACCAACTGTGAGTGAAAGAAAAGTTTTTGTGTTTTCATTGATATTCTCTGAAAGATGGACAAGAAATCAATCAAATTCTGTCAGGGTATCTAAACTTATGAGAACAAGTGTATGTGCTTTTCTGTGTGTGAATAGGTCAGTACTATGAGACGTGCGACGGCTCGTCCTCCAGCCTGAGCCTGAACACCAGCTCGTTCCCTGTGGGGGCGGAGGTGATGGAGGTGCTGGTTTACAGACAGAGAGAGAGGAGGAAGTACAGCCCCCTGACCACAGACTCTGCCGTCTACCACATCACAGGTAACCGATGATTTACGTCACAGAGCCTGGAAAGAAGTGCTCTGAGGGAGTGTGACGTTCCCCACAGCGTTCAGTGTGGGCAGTGTCACAAGTACTAGTGCGCTACACTATTTTTAACCAAAAAGAAGTTCCAGATTTCTGTCCTTGATTGAAAACTCCTGCTGACTGAATGTTGTGCGTCTATAAGGTGTTACACAGTCGCCTCTGGTACAGGCTCTTGTTTCCCCGACACTAGTCCTGGATTTGGGCAAAATGAACTCACCCAGAGGTGGTGGAGCGAGTCCATTTAAGACATTATATCCTGAGCAGCCTAATAAAAGAGCAATAATTTCCACATTTCAAACCAAAACCAAATAATCCAGCCCGATTTCTATATGGACTGGTTTTGTTTTGTGCTTTCTCCGCAGATAAGATCCCGGTGTCCGTGAGCATGTCTCAGAAGTCGGCGGTGAACATGTCCGACGGCGTGTTCTTCCAGGGGGAGGAGCTTCTGTTCCAGGTGAAGCTGCACGACCCCAGTGAGTACCTGAAGACCGCCGCCTCCGTGGACTTCCTGTGGGACTTCAGGGACGGGAACCAGCTGGTCACGCACCGGGAGACCATCACCCACACCTACAGCACCCCGGGGAGACGCGGCGTGAAGCTGGTGGTGGAGGCGGCTTTCCCGGTCGAGTGCCCCCCCTCTGCTGCCACTGCCACCCCCCGAGTGCCCTCTGCAGCACCCACCCCCCACCCAGGTACCTCTCCATGTGCAGCCGGTCCTCCCCAGCAGAGCCGCGTCTGGACCTCAACATCGACTTCGGGGTTGAAAGCAGCTCGGGAAAAATATGAGCGAAAGTAGATAGCTTTTATTTGCCACGTTTACATGAGCTTTAATTCTGAATAAGGATGAATTCTGCTCCGACCACCACCACCACCACCACTCGCACACACCACTTTCATACTAGGCAATGTGGGTGAAGTGTCTTGCCTAAGGACACTACGACAGTTTTTGCCACTGGCCCCACTGTGGCACCTGGAATTCCCAGTGTCTCCATCCAAGTACTAACCAGGCCCTACTGAGCTCCTGAGATCTGACGGGATCAGGCTGTGATGAGCCGGTGTGGCCACAACTGACGGCGACAAACTCCACAAAAAACTAGTGGTGAAAAGGATCTGAGGCTGTGGAAAAGTCTGTGTTATTCTATAAAATCTGAATCTAAAGCAAATGACTAAAGACTGAAACAGACTTTTCCTCAGCCTCAGGTCGTTTCTCTTCACTAGTTTTGTGGAGTTTGTCGCCGTCAGTTGAGCGGAAATGACGTCCTGTAATTACCACAGAAATGATAATGAATAATTTTAGAAATAAACTCGCACAAAAGAAAATTGCCACCGCACAAAACAGCACAAATGAAACACAAACATTTTCTATAATTTTCTTCTTGTTCTGAGGCTGTTTCACATTCTGAGGTTCTGGACGACGTCATCGACCGAAAATAAAACTGCAAATATCTGAAGAACCAGAATCGCACAAACGAAACTTTTTGCAGCACAAACGATTGACAAAGATTTTGTGTAGGTTTGTGTTTGATGGGGCGACTTCTTGCAGGTCTGGCGTGGTCTCTCGCTGCAGGTAGAGTTGACCCCACCTGGTTCACTGACTCTTTTGTGTTGTAGGAGGATCCACAGTGAACCCCGGGACACACGCCCTCACCGTCAGGATGGACACCACCTCAGGTAACGGAAACACGGGTGTGGGAGCACAGAGAATGAGGCGAGACGTTTACATTTGCAATTCATTCAGTGCTTTTTTTTCTCTGTGTAAGTGTTTTTTTTTTTATAGACAACCACTGAAATTTACATTTTGCATTACAGTTACTCCACACTTCATACAGTGTAATTTTCACCATCACTGTTACAGCAAACACTCGAAGACTCTACGACATCGTACACGACTCCGAGGAACATGTTTTCTATACGAAACGAGTGTCCAATAGGAACTTTGTTTTCCCCAAACTCATGCGCTCCGTCCATTTTGATCGAGCCAAACTTTGCCAAAGAGTGAAGTGAGTCAAGATGGTCGACTCCTCTGACTGTGTGTGTTTATAACGAGGGAAAAAGTCGCTCTAAGTGGAGTTAATTCTCACACACATGGAAAATGACACATCTTGGTGTGTGTAATTGTGCATCTCTTTCTATTTTTATTTAAAGGTTTATTTCAGTCCAAATGAACAAATCCAAATGTAATTTCCACCCTGGAAATGCAGAAGTGCTGTGGCTCTGGCCCTGGACCTGACAGGAGCTGTTTCCAGGACTGGACCAGGAAAGTCATGGAGCCACTGCACTTTTTTTGTTTTTAGGGCAATAAGGAGATTTTTAATTTACTTACAGACTTGAGATTTTCCATTTTTGTAGCTAAGGCCCTAAATTAAGCATTTTTTATGTTCAAAAAGTTGTTTCTACATGTTTGCTGTGGGTTTTGTGTTTTTTCATCTCTATTTCTGGTCCTGTAGCTTTTATCACAGCCTCATGACACAACTACAGCAGCAGATTGTGAAATAACAGGTTGGACTGAACAAAAGGAGGTAGAACACTTCATTAGGGGTAAAAGGGGCAGTTTTAAAAGCAACATTAAGAAAAAAATCCAGGTGAGGAGAAATGTACTAAAACTGCCCTTGTGTCTTCGGGGGTTAATTCATCAGAAATATCCGGTGGAACTGCAGATACACGAGGAAAACCAAAGAAGACGTTTCTGGATGTAGCGCTGAGAAAAGTCTGAGTTTGTTCGTCTGTTTGTCGCCCTCAGTCCCGCCCAGGACCAGCAGCCCCCCTCCCCCTGCCTCAAGCCCCGCCCTCTTCTCCACGGAGCCCCTCCCACCCACGGCCGGCCCCTCCCCCACGGGCCCCTGGCTCCGCCCACGCCCCGACAACGCCAACGGCAACCAGTGTTTCCGCTACGTCCACGGCGCCTTCTCCGCCAACGTCACTATCGTCGGTAACGGCAAATACGCAACAAATACACACAAATACGCAACAAATACACACAAATACGCAACAAATACACACAAATACGCAACAAATACACACAAATACGCAACAAATACACACAAATACGCAACAAATACACACAAATACACACAAATACACACAAATACGCAACAAATACACACAAATACGCAACAAATACACACAAATACACAACAAATACGCAACAAATACACACAAATATGCAACAAATACACACAAATACACACAAATACGCAACAAATACACACAAATATGCAACAAATACACACAAATACACAAAAAATATGCAACAAATACATGACAAATACACACAAATATGCAACAAATACACACAAATACAGACAAATACACAACAAATACATGACAAATACACACAAATATGCAACAAATACACACAAATATGCAACAAATACACACACACACAAATACACACAAATACGCAACAAATACACACAAATACGCAACAAATACAAATACGCAACAAATACACACAAATACACACAAATACACAACAAATACACACAAATACACACAAATACGCAACAAATACACACAAATACGCAACAAATACACACAAATACGCAACAAATACACACAAATACACACAAATACACAACAAATACACACAAATACACAACAAATACACACAAATACGCAACAAATACACACAAATACGCAACAAATACACACAAATACACACAAATACGCAACAAATACACACAAATACACAACAAATACACACAAATACACAACAAATACACACAAATACACAACAAATACACACAAATACGCAACAAATACACACAAATACACAACAAATACACAAGTACACACAAATACACACAAATACGCAACAAATACACACAAATACACAACAAATACACACAAATACACAACAAATACACACAAATACACAACAAATACACACAAATACACACAAATACACAACAAATACGCAACAAATACACAACAAATACGCAACAAATACACACAAATATGCAACAAATATGCAACAAATACACACAAATACGCAACAAATACACACAAATACACAAATGTACTGCAAATAAATTACACACTCCATTTTACTCACTACAACTGTTATGTTATAGTGACTCAAACATTCAGGACATTTTCTGTTTTTATGTCAGAAAGCAGTTCAGTTTCAGATCACGTTCTGTCATATTTCCGTGTTCTTGATCACGTTCTGTCATATTCCGTGTTCTTGATCACGTTCTGTCGTATTCCGTGTTCTTGATCACGTTCTGTCATATTCCGTGTTCTTGATCACGTTCTGTCGTATTCCGTGTTCTTGATCACATTCTGTCATGTTCCATGTTCTTGATCACGTTCTGTCGTATTCCGTGTTCTTGATCACGTTCTGTCATATTCCGTGTTCTTGATCACGTTCTGTCGTATTCCGTGTTCTTGATCACGTTCTGTCATATTCCGTGTTCTTGATCACGTTCTGTCATATTCCGTGTTCTTGATCACGTTCTGTCATATTCCGTGTTCTTGATCACGTTCTGTCATATTCCGTGTTCTTGATCACGTTCTGTCATATTCCGTGTTCTTGATCACGTTCTGTCGTATTCCGTGTTCTTGATCACGTTCTGTCATATTCCGTGTTCTTGATCACGTTCTGTCATATTCCGTGTTCTTGATCACGTTCTGTCATATTCCGTGTTCTTGATCACGTTCTGTCATATTCCGTGTTCTTGATCACGTTCTGTCATATTCCGTGTTCTTGATCACGTTCTGTCGTATTCCGTGTTCTTGATCACGTTCTGTCATATTTCCGTGTTCTTGATCACGTTCTGTCATATTCCGTGTTCTTGATCACGTTCTGTCATATTCCGTGTTCTTGATCACGTTCTGTCGTATTCCGTGTTCTTGATCACGTTCTGTCGTATTCCGTGTTCTTGATCACGTTCTGTCGTATTCCGTGTCCTTGATCACGTTCTGTCGTATTCCGTGTTCTTGATCACGTTCTGTCGTATTCCGTGTTCTTGATCACGTTCTGTCGTATTCCGTGTTCTTGATCACGTTCTGTCGTATTCCGTGTTCTTGATCACGTTCTGTCGTATTCCGTGTTCTTGCTCAGAGCCGAAACCCGCTGTGAGGACTTGGCCCAATAATAAGATCATCGATGTGACGGCTGCACGAGAAACCAAGACTGACGTCAGCTTCATGGTCAAGTGTGTGGGCAGGTGAGGACAGGACTGAGTACATGTGTACTCGAGTACACATGTACTCGTGTACTTGTGTACATGTGTACTCGTGTACTTGTGTATTCATGTACTCGTTTACTTGCGTATTCGTGTACTTGTTTACTTGTGTACTTGTGTATTCATGTACTTGTGTATTCATGTACTCATTTACTTGTGTACTTGTGTATTCATGTACTCATTTACTTGTGTACTTGTGTATTCATGTACTTGTTTACTTGTGTACTTGTGTATTCGTGTACTTGTGTACTTGTGTATTCGTGTACTTGTGTATTTGTGTATTCGTGTACTTGTGTACTTGTGTATTCGTGTACTTGTGTATTCGTGTACTTGTGTATTCGTGTACTTGTGTACTTGTGTATTCGTGTACTTGTGTACTTGTGTATTCGTGTACTTGTGTATTCGTGTACTTGTGTATTCGTGTACTTGTGTATTCGTGTACTTGTTTACTTGTGTACTTGTGTATTCGTGTACTTGTGTACTTGTGTATTCGTGTACTTGTGTATTTGTGTATTCGTGTACTTGTGTACTTGTGTATTCGTGTACTTGTGTATTCGTGTACTTGTGTATTCGTGTACTTGTGTACTTGTGTATTCGTGTACTTGTGTATTCGTGTACTTGTGTATTCTTGTACTTGTGTACTTGTGTATTCGTGTATTCTTGTACTTGTGTACTTGTGTATTCGTGTATTCGTGTACTTGTGTACTTGTGTACTTGTGTATTCGTGTACTTGTGTACTTGTGTACTTGTGTATTCGTGTACTTGTGTACTTGTGTACTTCTGTATTCTTGTACTTGTGTATTCGTGTATTCGTGTACTTGTATATTCGTGTACTTGTGTATTCGTGTACTTGTGTATTCGTGTACTTGTGTATTCGTGTACTTGTGTATTCGTGTATTCGTGTATTCGTGTACTTGTGTATTCGTGTACTTGTATATTCGTGTATTCGTGTACTTGTGTATTCATGTACTTGTATATTCGTGTACTTGTGTACTTGTGTATTTGTGTACTTGTATATTCGTGTACTTGTGTATTCGTGTACTTGTTTATTCGTGTACTTGTATACTTGTGTACTTGTGTATTCGTGTATTCGTGTACTTGTGTACTTGTATATTCGTGTACTTGTGTACTTGTGTATTCGTGTACTTGTGTATTCGATGTACTTGTGTACTTGTGTACTTGTGTATTCGTGTATTCGTGTACTTGTATACTTGTGTACTTGTATATTCGTGTACTTGTGTACTTGTGTATTCGTGTGCTTGTGTATTCGTGTACTTGTGTATTCATGTACTTGTATATTCGTGTACTTGTGTACTTGTGTATTCGTGTACTTGTGTATTCATGTACTTGTATATTCGTGTACTTGTGTACTTGTGTATTCGATGTACTTGTGTATTCGTGTACTTGTACTTGTGTACTCGTGTACTTGTGTATTTGTGTACTTGTGTATTTGTGTACTTGTGTATTTGTGTACTTGTGTATTCGTGTACTTGTTTATTTGTGTACTTGTGTATTCGTGTACTTGTGTACTTGTGTACTTGTGTACTTGTGTACTTGTGTATACGTGTACTTGTATACTTGTGTACTTGTGTATTAGTGTACTTGTGTACTTGTGTAATCGTGTACTTATGTACTTGTGTATTCGTGTAGTTGTGTATTCGTGTAGTTGTGTATTCGTGTATTCGTGTACTTGTATATTCGTGTAGTTGTGTATTCGTGTACTTGTGTATTCGTGTACTTGTGTATTCGTGTACTTGTGTATTCGTGTATTCGTGTATTCGTGTACTTGTGTATTCGTGTACTTGTATATTCGTGTATTCGTGTACTTGTGTATTCATGTACTTGTATATTCGTGTACTTGTGTACTTGTGTATTTGTGTACTTGTATATTCGTGTACTTGTGTATTCGTGTACTTGTTTATTCGTGTACTTGTATACTTGTGTACTTGTGTACTTGTGTATTCGTGTACTTGTGTACTTGTGTATTCGTGTACTTGTGTATTCTTGTACTTGTGTACTTGTGTATTCGTGTATTCTTGTACTTGTGTACTTGTGTATTCGTGTATTCGTGTACTTGTGTACTTGTGTACTTGTGTATTCGTGTACTTGTGTACTTGTGTACTTGTGTATTCGTGTACTTGTGTACTTGTGTATTCGTGTACTTGTGTACTTGTGTATTCGTGTACTTGTGTATTCGTGTACTTGTGTATTCGTGTACTTGTGTACTTGTGTATTCGTGTACTTGTGTATTCGTGTACTTGTGTACTTGTGTATTCGTGTACTTGTGTATTCTTGTACTTGTGTACTTGTGTATTCGTGTACTTGTGTACTTGTGTATTCGTGTACTTGTGTATTCGTGTACTTGTGTATTCGTGTACTTGTGTACTTGTGTACTTGTGTATTCGTGTACTTGTGTATTCGTGTACTTGTGTATTCGTGTACTTGTGTACTTGTGTACTTGTGTATTCGTGTACTTGTGTATTCGTGTACTTGTGTACTTGTGTACTTCTGTATTCTTGTACTTGTGCGTCTCCTGCCTCAGTTCCAGAGTCCTCTGGAAGCTCACGTCTGTCAGGAAGCACCAGGCTCAGCTTCAGAAATGGGACCAGATCAGTCGTTCTCAGGGTGAGATGCTCCACTGCAGGGTTCAGTTTGACCTCATGTGAAGCTCTGAAGAGTTTCCTCCCTGAGCCGCAGAAGCTGCACTAGCACCGACCCAGGACAGGTGCAGGTGCCGGGGTTTAAAGTCTTATAACAGAACCAACTCGGTGATCCTGCCCACTGTTTTTGTCATTTAGAATAAATCAGCAGGAGAATCCCGTCAGTGACTGTTTTGAGTTGAACATGACATGTTAGCACTCATGCTTCACAGCCAGAAGGTTCCAGGTTCAATTCCCGGGTCACCTGGGCTTTTATGCGTGACTTATGTGTGTCTGGAAGGGTTTTCTCTGGGTACCCATCAACACAAACCATGAACAGGTCAAATCCTCCAGCTGAGACGAGCACCAGACTCACACAGATGGTCCATGAGCAGTGCTGTCGTACTTTAACCTTCAAATCTTAGGCTCAATCCCACCACCGCTTTCCCCTCCCCCTGCGCTTTGTGCAGGTTTTGGGGTGTCCCAGTTCCCGTTATGGCAGAGGGGTCGGGGAAAGTGGTCGGGCTTCATACTCCTCCAAACCAAGACTTTTCAGAGACTTTTCTGAAAAATCTTGAGCAAAAATCTCTGAGCAATTTTTCAGAATGTCTTACGAATCACAAGATCGCTGCTACCATCACCCAAAGACGTTCGCAAATTTTCTCCATTGTTTATGGTTTCGAACGTGTGATAACCGCTGTACTGCCTTAAGTTTAACGTTGTTCCAGTGCGTAATGGTCATTTTCTTCATAAAATGCACATGAAAAAAATCGCTAGTACGTTGAGCAGTGTCACGTTATTTGTGACTTGAGTGATCGGTCGAAGTTGTGAAGGAAGTGTGAGCGTCCGTGCTGCGCAGTTTTTATTTGGATATTGTAACGCAAGTAACTGAAAGCAAAATCCCTGGTTTAGCCCTTAGAGGAGCTCCGGTTGTTCTTCCAATGGTCTGTGTGTCGTTCCTCCGACAGGAAGTTTACGTAAAAGCTGGAGGAGACTTCTGATGACGTATGTGATGGTTGAAGGTTTGTCCCAACTCGTAGGGTTTGACTTTCAACCTCAACCCCTTTTTGGCTCAGTTTCAAGGGGCGAGGGGTAGAAATGAAGGCTGCATCCCATTACTCTGTCTTACCCCTTCGTCTTACCCCTACCTACTGGTTTTGCGCGTTCATGTGAGGACGAGGGGGCGTCTCGATTCTAATTTTCCTCAAGGACTCAGGCCACGGCCCAGGGCTACGTTCCCCTTGAAACGAAGCGAGCTCTGGACCAGACTTGAAACGAAGGGGTTTGGTCCTCAAACTCAGGACGGCAGCTTCACCTCCACCAGCCGAGGAATCTCACAAATCTAAGTATTTCCAGCAGTCGTAATGTTGTCAGTTAACAGTTTAACATGATTCACAATCATGACGCTCATGTCCTGCGGCACTGTTGCGGTTTTAATTGTTGTAACGTCTGTTTAGCCGACGTTATCGCTGTCACGGAACTTTCGTGTTTAAACAAGCGAGTTATTTGTCGAGCTGAGGGACCCGATAATCCACAAACGGTAATCGAAGGGCGTCCCATTTCTTAGGGGAACATTGGCGCCCCTCGTCTTCTCAGGTCGGCACTGAGGGACAAGACAAAAACGTAGATAAAGGGGAAGGGGTAAGACTCTGAGTGTCTACGCGAGTGTGACGTCTCCACAGCGTCGCTCAAATGAGGCTCTCGTTGCCACGGTTACAGGCTCCATATTTGGAAATCCTCCCGCGAGTATCACAGCAACACAAGAGCCAATCATGAGTGAGGAGGTTAAATGTGGCGCCTCCTCCTGGCAGAGCTGATGCATCATATATACGGACTATGGATGTGATACTCTGCACCTGCAGGACACTGGATTTACCTGATTCTGCACAAGAAGAAGAAACTTTGAGCTTTAAAGAGTTTAAGTCACTGATTTATGTTGTTTGTTCTGTTCCGTACGAACAACAACAGAGTCACAATTTAACCAAATTCTCTTTACTTTCTGCTCGTTAAATTCTGCTCGTTCAGATTCTAGTCACATTAGATATTGTGACTGTTTGAGATATTTTGTCATTTTATTTCAGAAATTGTCACTCGGGGGAAAGCGGGAAGGGAACTTACTTAGCAACGAAACGAGCTGTCAATCAAACCTGTTGCTAACGCTAGGGGGAGGGGCCTCGGGGAATGAAGGCGTCTGATTGGTCCGTTATTTATGTTCAGATCTTGATTTAGGAACAAAACAGAGAAATGAAAAGTTCAGGATCCTGTGTGGCGGCTTCAGACGAACAGTTTAAGTCCAGAATGACGAGGCTCAGAGCAGCAGGTACAGACAGAGGGACGAGAAGATCCTAATGTGAAGGAGCCCCAAGAGCCTCCTGGAGCACTTCCTGTTTGGCACGCGGCGGCTAAAGGGTTAGCTTAGTCCACTCATATATACGGACTATGAATGTGACGCAGCCTAGAAATGGGATTGGTCCTGACACACAGTTCCTAACCCCTCTCCTGTGCCCAGCCCTCCCACCTCGGCCTGCACCATCGTGTCCGACCCCAGCTGCTCCGAGGTCCAGAGCATCCTGTGCGATGACGTGCCGCCCTCTCCGCACTGCCTCGTGCTCCTGCGCCGGAGCTTCCCCGAGCCGGGCACCTACTGCGTGAACATCACCCTGGAGGACAGCAGGAGCGTGGGCCTGGCCAGCACCACCGTCACCATCAACAGGGCCCAGGAGCCTCCAGGTCAGACACAAGCAGAGGTTTGGACCTGCGTGAAGTCGCCCATCAAACGCAAACCTGCACAAAAACTATGTCCATCATTTGTGCTGTTTTGTGTTGCAAAAAGTTTTGTTTGTGTGATTCTGGTTCTTCAGATATTCACAGTTTTATTTTCGGTCGATGACGTCGTCCAGAACCTCAGAATGTGAAACAGCCTCAAAACAGGAAGAAAATGATAGAAAACGTTTGGATTTGGTTTGTGCTGTTTTGTGCTGTGACAGTTTCATTTGTGCGAGTTTATTTCTAAAATTAGTCCCGAGTGCCAGAGGCTGAAGGACCTGTTAGTATCACAGTGATGCTCAAAGGGGGCGGGGACTAAAGTGACGTGTCTCGCCTGTAGTGACCAGGGACCCTCACCATGACGTAGCTGCACCAGAGGTTTACGAAAATGTAGTTTGTCAAAAAAAAGCAGAACCTTCTTTGGGCTATTTCCATTTTCAATAAATAAATAAAATGTCTCGTCAGCGCCCCCTAACGAGGCAAAATACATTAGGGAATACGAATGACACCAAAAAAAATTTGCATGTAGAATCATGAAATTTAACACAGAAGTCGATCATGACAAGACGAGTAACAAATATTATTATGGCCACGCCCCCTGACACACCAGGAGGCGGCCATCTTGGATTAAAGTGAAGCTGAAAGGCACTCCTCCAAACGGCCTCAGGTTTGGTCACATTATCTCCAGGGGCGAAACGTCCCAAAATATCCACATCCCAAAAATATCCACATCCCAAAAATATCCACATCCCAAATCTGACGTCTCTGAGCAGTGAAGCAGCAAATAATGAACAAGTTTGGCTATTTACAAATTGCTCGTTTGCCCAAACAAACTCTGATTTTAATGAAATTTAACACAGTTCTTGAACTTTCTGCCCTAAAGCTGCTGAATGTGAAAAAATTTTATTTGGTGCATTAGCGCCCCCTACAGATTTAAATAAAACATGACCCCGCAAACATGTTGAAAAACTCACCAAACTTTGCCAAAAGTTCAGAAATGATGAGACATTCAAGAAAATACAGGTTTTTAGTCACTGATGCTGATCTCGGCCTGAATATAAAACACTATAAAGCATATGGCAAATTACACTATAGCGCCCCCTAGTGTAATGAAACGCCAACATTATTTGTACCAAATTTGGGAATTAAATTCTATGCATGACTACGACCAAAATACATTACAGACATGGTGAATTTTTCACTGTTGACCACCAGGGGCCCAAAGACTCAAAAATCATTTAAAGGTGCAGTATGTAATTTTTCTGATGGAGGATGTGTTGGTCTGGGAAATTTGAATCACTAATATGTGATCTCAGCCTGAATATAACACACTGTAAAGCAGATGAGAAGTGTGGTTGGGGTTTATGGTTATTAGGGTCAGGGTGGAGTGCAGCGTTTGCACAGCGCGATG
>CM060669.1:35878280-35880780 GCA_030686955.1 Odontamblyopus rebecca
CAGCCCTGGTTTAGATCTAGTTTAGACTTGGTTCAGTCCTGGTTTAGATCTGGTTCAGTCCTGGTTCAGTCCTGGTTTAGTCCTGGTTTAGCCCTAGTTTAGTCCTTGTTTAGTCCTGGTTTAGTCCTGGTTCAGTCTTGGTTTAGTCCTTGTTTAGTCCTAGTTCAGTCCTGGTTTAGTCCTGGTTCAGTCCTGGTTTAGTCCTGGTTCAGTCCTGGTTCAGTCCTGGTTCAGTCCTGGTTTAGTCCTGGTTTAGTCCTGGTTCAGTCCTGGTTTAGTCCTGGTTCAGTCCTGGTTTAGTCCTGGTTCAGTCCTGGTTCAGTCCTGGTTTAGTCCTGGTTCAGTCCTGGTTTAGTCCTGGTTTAGTCCTGGTTCAGTCCTGGTTCAGTCCTGGTTCAGTCCTGGTTTAGTCCTGGTTCAGTCCTGGTTCAGTCCTGGTTCAGTCCTGGTTTAGTCCTGGTTCAGTCCTGGTTCAGTCCTGGTTCAGTCCTGGTTCAGTCCTTGTTTAGTCCTTGTTCAGTCCTGGTTCAGTCCTTGTTTAGTCCTGGTTCAGTCCTGGTTCAGTCCTTGTTCAGTCCTGGTTTAGTCCTGGTTCAGTCCTGGTTTAGTCCTGGTTTAGTCCTGGTTCAGTCCTGGTTCAGTCCTGGTTCAGTCCTGGTTCAGTCCTGGTTTAGTCCTGGTTTAGTCCTGGTTCAGTCCTGGTTCAGTCCTTGTTTAGTCCTTGTTCAGTCCTGGTTCAGTCCTTGTTTAGTCCTGGTTCAGTCCTGGTTCAGTCCTGGTTCAGTCCTGGTTCAGTCCTTGTTCAGTCCTGGTTTAGTCCTGGTTTAGTCCTGGTTTAGTCCTGGTTCAGTCCTGGTTCAGTCCTGGTTTCTCTTACACATTTTATCATCTAAATCTAATAATTAATCGACTCTTTTGGGGAAACAGCTTCGATAAACCGACTTTAAACTCGTTTTTAATTCACATTTTCAGACGTGTGTTTTGTTTCTCTGTGTTTAAACACAGATCCTGAGTCCTGCTGATCTCAAATCTGACTTTACCCCAACTCAGAATCGTTTCTAATTTAACTTTGAGAAAATCAGGGCGACGGGACGCAAAGTTTTATTGTGTTTTGGAAAGTTTGGAAAGTGAATTTTCTGCGTTATTCTACAGGAATTCTGGGCGTTTGTGGAAAAGCGTAGGGAGTATTTTTTCCCGGGGCGAGTGTGAGCGAGGGACCGTTTCACACTCAAACATTAAACCTACAGGAGCTGCACTCGTCTCCTGCTCAAACTCACAAATGACACCAACTGCACATTTATTCTGGAATTTTTATTTTTTTTTTTAAATTTTGTGCCATTTTAAACGTGTGTTGCTTTGTGCCTGAAAATTTAACGAAAAAAAAAATCAGTTTATAAAAATTGTAAACAAAGCGAGTGAAATTTCTACTAAAAAAATTTAAAAATAGAAATAAATATTGCAAAATTATGGCCTGGTTCCATTAAGTTATTATGAAATTAAAACTGGGAATTTAAATTAACTAAAACTCCAGCTTGTAAAAAAATACATTTAATTTATTGTGCAAAATTAAACTACAATTTTAAAAATATTCTATAAATTTCTAGGCCTATTTTTTTCACCATATCACTTTTTAATTAATTGTATTTTTATAATAATATTTCTTGAAACCTAAAATTATAAGAACTCCCAAAAATGGTAATTTAGTTTAATTTTACCCAATATTTCTTAACATAAATACGTGCGTAATTACGCGTGCAACACTAAAAACTCCAGCTCCTTCTTGAATGTTTTGGACAGGCTCAATCCGCCATTTTCTAAACCAGGACTCTCAGCCCTGAAACACACATTTGGACCCCAGATCCAAGAATTACAATTTATATTTTTACTCCAATAATAACTTTTTTGGACCTGAATTCCCAAACGCGGCGCAAACTCCCGAAACTGAGCAGAGAAACTGGCAAAAAACTGCCCCAAAACTTACGCACACAACATTTGGTACAACATGGCGTTCAATCCCAATCTGCCCTGACCGCTCCAAATTGGTTACGCACGAGATTAACGTAAAACTCCACGTGGGAAATCCAACTTTTTTTTTTTTTAATTACGTGGATAAATAAATAAACAAACAAAAACAAAGCATTCTCACCGCCACGATCTCCTGGTTCGCGCACGGAACTATCGCGTGTGTCCTACTCTAATGGCCCGGAGCCAAGCGCGGCCGGAGTTGGCTATAGGCTGCGCTCCGATGGACTTAAACAAACCCCCAGAAGAGCCGCCGCGTCCACCTAAAGCGTCCCGCGCGTCCCGTCGCTCCCGGACGTCGGTCACATTTCTGCGCGCGTACGTCGAAACGCGCTCTCAAACTTTCGGGACGCTTTTTGCCCCTATGGAAGGCGTCCATAGCGCGGGGGGCGGGGAGACTTTCTATAGTATGCGCATTCCTGAGGGGTATAGCTCCTCTATCTCTCCTCCCTCCTCCTCTCTTTTCCTCCCCGCACAA
>CM060669.1:35885780-36035780 GCA_030686955.1 Odontamblyopus rebecca
CCGTAGTAGTGAGGGCGAATCGAGGCTCTACTCCGCGCAAACTGTGCACATCTGCGACTGCGAGCGACTCTCCGGGCTCCACACAGTCTCCCGTCGGCCTACACCATGAACAAGCTCTACATCGGCAACGTGAGCACGGAGGCGACCGAGAAGGACTTCGAAAGTCTCTTTGAGCAATGGAAGATCCCCTACAACGAGCCCTTTCTCGTCAAGACCGGCTTCGCGTTCGTGGACTGCCCGGACGAGAAGGCTGCCATGAAGGCCATCGACGTGCTCTCAGGTGGGGAAGAGTTGTGAAGTGTCCGGGCTTTGTGGGTTTGCGCACGGGGGAAAGGTTCGGGCTCCTCCGCGGTGTGTGTGCATGTGCTGGTGCAGGCGGGGGGGTGTAGCCCACTTCTACACATGCTTTCTCTGCTTGGCCTTTTGACTCCGTGGCACAAACTGGCTCCTAATTTGACTTGATTTGCACTTAGTTTGGCCGCGGACGTGGGGAGGGGGGCGGCGGTGGTCTGGTTTCCCCGTGTGGAGCGAGCGGAGCGGCGGCTTGTGCACGCCGCGGAGCCCGGGGAGCTGTGGCTCGGAACCAAACACCCGGCCGTCCTGCTCCTAAAACCAGCCACTTTGGAAACTCCGGCAGACCCAGGCCTCCTCCAGCCCCCACGGCCCCGCCAGGTGCTCTGGACGCGGCCGGAGGAGGCCACGGCGCCGGCCATTCCTCCTGCCGCTGCTCCGCTCTCTTCACCTCTAACCTTTTAGCCATGTTTCTGCGCCCTACGCTGGTCCCTCCACCTCAAACCTCCCCGAACAGCGTGCACCATCTGTGTTTGAGCGTTACGTAAAAGTAGGTCACGTACTTTCGCCAATTTTGGCCAATTTGAACCCGCATTTTCAGACCCTCGGCCACGTACGCCACAGCACAAGGCGGACGGTTGAGTTTGGAGTTGTGTGGATGTGCTGAACTCTCCTAAACCCTGTCGTAAACACAGGAAATCTTCCATTGCACGAAACTCACATGACTCTTGTGTGTTTTTAGATAAAGTTGAACTTCTGGGGAAAATCCTCCATGTGGAACACTCTGTGCCTAAGCGTCAAAGGTAGGCGACATTTTACTCTACTTTAATGAGGCCCTTTTTGCTGCTGCCTGGTTCGTGTTTGGCAGTTTCTTTGCCTGTGCGTGTGTTTCTGCCTCGCGTGGATCTGTCCTGGTGTGGGGACTGGTTTGGTGTTGACCCATTTCCTGACTCCTGCTCTGGGGTCAAATGAAAGGGGCGTAGTTGTGCTTCTGTCGCCCTAAACCGGCCGTGTTCTGTGTCCTCGCCCACGCTTCCCACTCGTGATCTGTAGAGCTGCGCCGTGTGGAAGCGGTTCTGGGTGATTGTTTGTGTTGTGGAACCGTGTGGAATGGTCACTCGTGTCGGTAGGACGCGCGTGGAGAGCGCAGGGCACATGTGAGGCGTCCATTAGCGGAGGGAGGATGTGTCCCCCTCCCCCCGCTCCGCTAGTGCTTGACACGAATTCCCCAACGCGCCTGGCTTCTCGAAAGTTGCTTGTGCACACACTTCACTACTACGACACTTGGATTCGTGGATCTTGACCCACTCACGCCGTGTTCCTCGTGGACGTGCGTGGGGTCCGCGTGCTGCAGTTACGCACAGATTTGGAGGAAGGCGTTGGCCTCCGGGCGCTTTCCTGCAGCTCTGGTGTACGTGGCTTTATTTAACAAGTGAACGGCTTCACTTGAGCCTCTGGAACAGTCCGTGGCGTGAACCGTGCGCACGTAAAACTCCGTGAGTCGTTGTGCCGCCGCGGACACGCGCAGGCCCCCTCCTCGTGACGTGGAAACGAAAATGGCGGAGTGTGGGCGCGTGGGGCAGAGTGCTGTGATGTCGGACACTCCCTCTGCTCCGCGTTTCCTCCGTGTTTTCCCCCGTGTTTCCTCCATGTTTCCCCCATGTTTCCCCCGTGTTTCCGTGGGGCTCCTGTGTCGCAGCGGCGGGGCCCGGACATGTGTTCGTGTCTGTGGGAAACTGAGCGTTGTGAGTTCGACATGGCGGCGTGGACAGGGGCCCCTCCACATCAGCTGGAGGCTCGGCCAGGCCCTGAGGCGTAACCTTTGACCTCCTTAAGGAAGGAAGTGCAGTTTGAGCGGAGAAGGGCCCGTGCAGGGGCCCCAGCTCCTGTCCGGGGTACGGTCCAGCAGAATGTCCCTTGTACCGTGTAGAAACGAGAGTGTATCTGAGAGTGTGTGTATCTGAGAGTGTGTGTATCTGAGAGTGTGTGTATCTGAGAGTGTGTGTGAGTGTGTGAGAGTGTGTGTGAGAGTGTGTGTGTGAGAGTGTGTGTGTGAGAGTGTGTGTGTGAGAGTGTGTGTGTGAGAGTGTGTGTATCTGAGTGTGTGTGTGAGTAAATTACTTCTGTGTTCTCCAGTTGAAGCTCGTTCAGTAACAGATCCTGTCACGTGATGAGGAACAGGAGCATTTCATTATTTTTGTCCTGCACAGAAACACTGCGGGAAATAGACCTGTGTTTTTAAAAAATATATATTTTTAAATCACCTGCGTTAAGCCCAAAACCTTTAGACACAGCAGGTCCAGGATGACACACACACACACACACACACACACACACACACACACACACACACACACACACACACACACACACTCTGTCCTATAGTGAAGCTCGCAGTAGAGGTTCAGCTTCACGCTCGTGTCCTGTGTGTGGCCCTGAGCCGCTCTCCTCCGGACCTCAGGAGGATTTGACGTGTGCAGGTTTTGGGTGGATGAGGAAACTCGCCTAAACACAGGCAGAACGTGCAAACTCCACACACACGGGTCCTGGAGCCTTGTTGCTGTGAAGCAGGTGTGTGGCCCCTGTGTTTGTCGGAGCTCAGACACGAGCGTCATAAAACGGACTAAAGGCTCCTGGTCACATGACCCTCCTCCCCTCATGTTCCATCACTGGACTTAACCGTGTCCATGGTAACGGGGCCCCACCCCCTCGACGGGCTGGACCCTGAACCCCCAGACCCTGAACCCCCCAGACCCCCAGACCCTGAACCCCCCAGACCCTGAACCCCCAGACCCCCAGACCTTGAACCCCCCAGACCCACAGACCTTGAACCCCCCAGACCCCCAGACCCTGAACCCCCAGACCCCCAGACCCTGAACCCCCCAGACCCCCAGACCCTGAACCCCCCAGACCCTGTACCCCCCAGACCCTGAACCCCCAGACCCCCAGACCCTGAACCCCCCAGACCCACAGACCATGAACCCCCCATACCCCCAGACCCTGAACCCCCCAGACCCTGAACCCCCCAGACCCTGAACCCCCAGACCCCCAGACCCTGAACCCCCCAGACTCACAGACCCTGAACCCCCCAGACCCACAGACCCTCAGACTCTGGGTTTGACTCTGAGGGAAAAGTGGAGGAACCTCCTGGTGAAAGGGCACAGCTCGGCCCTCTGAGGCCTGCAGAGAACCTGCTCCACCTGCTTATTTATATTTTCATGGCTGATGCTGGTTGTTTAGATCCAGGGCTCCAGATCTGAGCCGATACTTTGGATTTTTCTTCTTCATCGATGTCATTTAAATTTGCCGCAGACTTTCCTCCTCACAGCCGGACTCACATTTAAGTGTTTAAAGCTTTGAAACGAATCAACCAAAACGTATCGTCCTGTGGTGAAAAGTGTAAATATCGGCCCCATGTAAAAGAAATCGATATATCGGTCTGTGAGTCTGAATGTGGCAGAAAAACCTGCTCGGGTGCAGAGGGCAGGAGCACACGGGGCAGGAGCACACGGGGCAGGAGCACACGGGGCAGGAGCACACGGGGCAGGAGCACACGGGCGGGTGCAGAGGGCAGGCGCGCAGAGGGCAGGCGCGCAGAGGGCAGGCGCGCAGAGGGCAGGCGCGCAGAGGGCAGGCGCACAGAGGGCAGGAGCACACGGGCGGGCGCAGAGGGCAGGAGCACAGAGGGCAGGAGCGCAGAGGGCAGGAGCACACGGGCGGGTGCAGAGGGCAGGCGCGCAGAGGGCAGGCGCGCAGAGGGCAGGCGCGCAGAGGGCAGGCGCGCAGAGGGCAGGCGCACAGAGGGCAGGAGCACACGGGCGGGCGCAGAGGGCAGGAGGACACGGGCGGGTGCAGAGGGCAGGAGGGCAGGAGCACACGGGCAGGCGCGCAGAGGGCAGGAGCGCAGAGGGCAGGCGCGCAGAGGGCAGGCGCGCAGAGGGCAGGCGCGCAGAGGGCAGGAGCGCAGAGGGCAGGCGCGCAGAGGGCAGGCGCGCAGAGGGCAGGCGCGCAGAGGGCAGGAGCTCAGAGGGCAGGAGCACACGGGCGGGCGCAGAGGGCAGGAGCACAGAGGGCAGGAGCACAAGGAGCACACGGGCGGGCGCAGAGGGCAGGAGCACAGAGGGCAGGCGCGCAGAGGGCAGGCGCGCAGAGGGCAGGCGCGCAGAGGGCAGGAGCGCAGAGGGCAGGCGCGCAGAGGGCAGGAGCGCAGAGGGCAGGAGCACACGGGCAGGCGCAGAGGGCAGGAGCACAGAGGGCAGGAGCACACGGGCAGGAGCACAGAGGGCAGGAGCACACGGGCGGGCGCAGAGGGCAGGAGCGCAGAGGGCAGGAGCACAGAGGGCAGGCGCGCAGAGGGCAGGCGCGCAGAGGGCAGGCGCACACGGGCAGGAGCACAGAGGGCAGGAGCGCAGGGGCAGGGCGCAGAGGGCAGGGCAGGGGCAGGAGCGCAGAGGGCAGGAGCAGGAGCGCAGAGGGCGGGAGCGCAGAGGGCAGGCGCGCAGAGGGCAGGCGCGCAGAGGGCAGGCGAGCAGAGGGCAGGAGCACACGGGCGAGCGCAGAGGGCAGGAGCACAGAGGGCAGGAGCACAGAGGGCAGGAGCACACGGGCAGGAGCACAGAGGGCAGGAGCACACGGGCGGGCGCAGAGGGCAGGAGCGCAGAGGGCAGGAGCACAGAGGGCAGGAGCACACGGGCCGGCGCAGAGGGCAGGAGCGCAGAGGGCAGGAAACTACCTGAAACTGTGGCTCTGACATGAAGAATCCACTGAACCTGTTCTTAAATCCCGTCCCATTAAAGTCCTGAGCTGCAACAAATGAACAGAATGAACCTGAGCCGCGGTTTACACAGGTGCACCTCCTGGTTTAGTCCTGGTTTAGTCCTGGTTTAGTCCGGGTTTAGTCCCGGTTTAGTCCGGGTTTAGTCCGGGTTTAGTCCGGGTTTAGTCCCGGTTTAGTCCCGGTTTAGTCCGGGTTTAGTCCGGGTTTAGTCCCGGTTTAGTCCCGGTTTAGTCCGGGTTTAGTCCGGGTTTAGTCCCGGTTTAGTCCCGGTTTAGTCCGGGTTTAGTCCGGGTTTAGTCCCGGTTCAGTCCCGGTTCAGTCCCGGTTCAGTCCCGGTTTAGTCCCGGTTTAGTCCTGGTTTATATGCTGTTGTCAGTAGCTCCGGTTTGACGCTTAAGTTTTAGGCGATTGTTCTGTTTTCATATTTGTCGCCACCGCAGCCTAAAGAGCGACGGTCCCAGTGTTCCCGCCTCTGTCCACCTGGAGCCGGGCGCTTTTCACTGGAGCAGACGTATTGTTTGGAACGTGAGTGTGGAGGCTTCAGGTTTCACGGGCAGAAGCGACGCCCACGTCTGAACGTCTCAATCCAATCGTTTGTGGCATTTTAAATAAAGACAAATGTGTTTTAGCGCCGCCTTAAACCCGAGATCTGCCGCTCCTGACGGACGCCGTGAATCGTGTTCATCCTGATTGCTGTTTTCAGGTGTGGTTCAGTTCATTCTGTGACGAGTCTCTCCTGAACTTAAAACGACACTTTAGATTCTCTCGTAGGTTAATCGCTCTCTTCTAGTAAAGATTTAATATCACAAAATATCGAATCCCAAGTGTCTTTGCTTAAATGAACAGTTCTGATGCAGAAACAGCTAAAAAAAACCACGGGAACTACATAGACCATGATCCTTTGCTCCGTTTCAGTGCAGACGACATGAAGAAAAAGAGAAAAATGGTGGGAACCCTGAATTTAATATTATTTATCACAATATTGGATTGTAATTGATACTAATTTAAGCAGGTACAAAAAAACAAAACTACTATAAAACGACATGGTGTAAACTAATATTTTGTGTTGGAAATGACAATATTTTCTAAAATGATCATTTGGGCTTCAGATTCTGTACAGAGTCTGGAGTTTACTCTTTAGCAATGAAACAGACTTTGGTTCAGCGTCGTCACGATAGTAAAACTGTAAATAAAAAGGTCTTTTCATTTAGAGGTGGGAAGAAAACATTTCTACAAGACGAGAAACGAGACAGAACTTATAAATCAAATATGACGCATAAGAACGCAACAGTAACGTAAATCTGGTGATATCGAATCGTCAAAGGTCCCGATAATCTGGAGCGTCACAATATATCGAATCCCCAAGTGTCTTTGCTTAAATGAACAGTTCTGATGCAGAAATGGCTAAAAAACAGAGGGAACTACATAGACCATGATCCTTTGCTCCGTTTCAGTGCAGACGACATGAAGAAATAACTGTTCTAAGCACTTTTACATCTTCATTCTGTGGATTCAGTCTGTGAAGCATTTTTAGAGGAAAAAGGAGCAGATTCACAGTTTTATATTGGAATAAATCTGGAACAGAGAGATTTGGATTTCGTTCCATCACTAATGACAATAAATGTTGCACCAAATGACAATGAGGAGGACCCTGTTTAGACCTGGTTTAGTCCTGGTTCAGTCCTGGTTCAGTCCCTGGTTCAGTCCCTGGTTCAGTCCCTGGTTCAGTCCCTGGTTCAGTCCCTGGTTCAGTCCCTGGTTCAGTCTCTGGTTCAGTCTCTGGTTCAGTCTCTGGTTCAGTCCCGGTTCAGTCCCGGTTCAGTCCTGGTCAGAGCGTTTTAGAGTCTGTAGAGTATCGTAATATCGTGACGATATCGCAGTGAATCTCGTTGGAGGTTCGTCAGCTCTCCTCTCCACAGATCTGAAGTGTAATGCACCTGCTTGTTTGTGATACAGGTTTAATCTAAACGGAGACGAGCTGACGGTGAATCCTCCTTTTAAAATGTTACGCAGTGCACCTTTTTTAATTCTTGTCCAAAGTTGAATCTTAGACTCGTCGATATTTTCACCTTCATCTCTCTGGACCAGATTTATTGCAATATAAAACTGTGAATCTGCTCCTTTTTCCTCTAAAAATGCTTCACAGACTGAATCCACAGAATGAAGATGTAAAAGTGCTTAGAACAGTTATTTCTTCATGTCGTCTGCACTGAAACGGAGCAAAGGATCATGGTCTATGTAGTTCCCTCTGTTTTTTAGCTGTTTCTGCATCAGAACTGTTCATTTAAGCAAACACACTTGGATGTTATTGTGAGACCTTTGACGATTCGCTATCACCATTTCTACGTCATTGTTACATCTCTACATTCTGCCGCTCTTCCTGAAGCGACGCACAGTTTTTCAGTTTGTAATATCGATATAATCCTCATTTTCTCGCAGAACTTTACTATGAAATCGTATTTTAAATATTTTTTTCTTGTTCGCCGTGTCCTTTAGCATCTGTGACTGTTGATTTGGGAAGAAAAATGAGTTATTTCCCGACAACACAACGCGCAACACAAGAAACTACAGACTTTGTTCAAAAACGGATGAAGATTTAAACAATTTTTATTTCTATATATGTAGATGAAGTAACTTTGCTTCATAAACGGTAAAATTCCGGTGGACTTTCCCGCTGATTCCCGTTTGGATATTAATTTAAATCCACCTCCTCTAGAGTTTCTCCCACAGGAACAGAAGCTCCGTCGTCCTTAAAGCGGCAAATCCACTTTATTCTGCGTTTTATCGTCAAGACGAGTTCACCTGATTGAACGTCTGATCCAAAATTTGACCAGAAATCAAACGAAATTAGAATTTTTAGACAGATTTCCAACCTGCGTGAAGTCGCCTCATCAAACACAAACTACAAAAAGATTTTCAGCCACATCTTGAAATCTGAAATCCTCTTTGTGTATTTTTTAGTATTTAATGACCACATTTAAACCTGCGTCTCCATTTTCCTGTTCTGAATATCACTATTGTCCTTTTGAAAAACGAGCACGTGCCATGAGGGGAACACGTGCACGTTTAGTTTGGACGTTTCTGTGAGTAAACTCTGGAGAAGTTTCAGGCCGATTGGTAAATTTCAGGTCTTTCCCTCTTCACCTGCAGAGTCACGAGTCAAATCGAGAAGTGTGTTTTTAAAACCACGTCACATTTACACTTAAATAGTTTGAGTCGACTGTTGAGATCCTGCTGAATGCAACTCGACTCCTTTTGTAAATGTATTGGGGGGGGAAAAAGTGTCCGGGCCAAAATTTCAGATCTAAACATTTAAATCGATCAGAAAATGCTGTGTCCGTGCAGATCATTTTACTGGACGAGTTTTCTTAAAATAAACGACCTCCAGACGAGAGTAAAGCGTCTCAGAACGAGGAAATCCAGAATAAATCTGAAAACGACGTGAAATAACCTGATAGTTTGTAAATTTTGTCCAGATCGGAGACATTTGCAGCGTCTCCACAAACCGGAGGCGGTTCTTTTTTAGCGATAATTAGTTTTATTTAGTTTCATAACCTGCGAAACGCCAACGAAACTGTTCGATCAAACGCTTTTGTCGAACGGAATTTAATTTCTCCTTTGCGTTCCTCATTTAAGTCCTTTTCTGACGCCAAACTGTGCACTTTTTTTCAAGAGTCACCAGTGAAAATACATCTTTTTGTGGAGAATGTTCTGAAGTATTCTGCAAATTTCTCTGATCTGGAAAAGATTTATAAATTTATATCAGGTTCTTTTCTCTTTTCACATTTATTATCAACAACGTTCAAAGTAAATAGATTAAGTGTGAATATTTAGTTTTAGAAATCGTCCTGTTAACTTAATTATGTCAAGCTGCTGTAACACGTTCTTTTTTTTTTGAGTAATTTGAACTCATATTCAGGTGAACTGTTGTGTGGAACTGAGCACAACTTACAAACACAAATGTGCTGCGACTGAGTAGAATCAAGTCACTAAAAGTCCTGTTATTTTTAGTGTTTCAAACGGGAGCGATTTAAAAAAAATAAACTTCATTTACACAGCACGTGATAAAATACAAAACCATTTCAAAACCGAGTCGTGCATATTTGTGTTTACGTTTACGTACAAACGGTTTGAGGTTTTGGTTTCACTTGGTCGAAATCAGAGTTACTGCAAATATTTGAGTTGAGCTAAATGAGAACTTTTAATACGATCAGTTCAAACGGAGTCTAATACACGACTAAAGACTAAGAAAATACAACACTAAATACAAATGCTAAGTACAATCGGTCATTTAAATCCTGTTTTAATCGTATTTAATTTGTTTTACGGTGACCTCGAGTGTCCAGAAAGGCGCCTAATAAATGAAATGTATTTTGAATTCATTTGTTTTCAAAAGGTTCGAGGAGGAAGTCCGACCTGTTCAGTTCTGGAAGATCGTGACTTAAGTTCGTCAAATTAAAATAACGGAGACAGTCGATTGCCTCGGTTATTTTGAGTTCTGACTTACTCGGGGTTTATAGTCCAGGAAGAAAAAATCGATTCAGTGAAATATCGTGATGCACAGTTCTGGACTCAGAATTCATGAGTTAGATTTACTGTTCTCGTGATTTAAGAAAGGGAATAAATTTTATGTTATTTGGTTCTCGGGAAGGTGCAGTTGACAATATTATAAGTAATTATTGATAAATTTCAGTATATTATATGGTCCATTGTTAGTATTGGGACGTATCGTGTTATATCGAATCGTGACATGTGAATCATGTGTATCGTCAGACTAAAGAGTTCTGAGGCACTTTGTTCTCGTCTAGAGGTCATTTATTTTAAGAGAACTCGTCCAGTAAAATCATCTCGCTGCATAGACGGATCATTTCACTACTTTTATGACATTTTCTGATCGATTTAAGTCATTTTCTGATAGATTTAAGTGTTTTCTGATAGATTTAAGTCAATATCTGGTAGATTTAAGTCATTTTCTGGTAGATTTAAGTGTTTTCTGATAGATTTAAATCATTTTCTGGTAGATTTAAGTGTTTTCTGATAAATTTAAGTCATTTTCTGATAGATTTAAGTGTTTTCTGATAGATTTAAGTAATTTTCTGACAGATTTAAGCTCTTCTGCGGTGTATGATTTGACTTTTCGTTTCCATGGAATCGTGCAGATGACGAGCCGCCTCCAGAAATTTGCGTAATGCTGCTTTAAGTGTGACGCTGGTGGTTTCCCTTTGTGCAGAGACGGTGCGTTCACCTCCACACGGGTCTGAGAAGAACCTCCAGTCTGACTCGGGGTCGGGGGAGTCGGGTTTGTGCCGTTTGGAGACGGTTCTCGTGAAACGCTGAGATCTTTGGGGGGTTGTCAGATTGTAGATTGTGATGTGGTCACACTGCCAGATGCGGCAAGGGCCAGATTTCCCTTTTTTGATTACATTTGCCACGTTTACATGAGTTTTAATTCAGATTTAAAAATAATTTACTTTAAAAAGCTCATGTAAACACTTAATTCCTAATGAAAATGATTCTGAAATACAGTGTTCCCTCGTTTATCAGGGGTGTAACGTTCTAAAAATAAACGCAACAGGTGAAATCTGCGAAGTCGTCAGCTTTTTTTTTTTTTTTTTAACAGTTGTTATACATTATGTGTTAAGGCTGTAAAACCCCTCCGCACACACTTTATACACGTTTCTCAGACAGGCTCCGTGATCTAAACTGAGGAACGTTCCACCTTTGATTACGCAGAACAGCCGATCAGGCCGTAGAGCACAAAACTGCACAAAAAAAATCCACGAGGCTGCGAAAGGTGAATTGCGATTATAGTGCGGGACGACGGAAAACTTAATCCTGAAGTCAGTGGGTTTGTTCTGATTTTAAAGCCGAATGAGTTTCTTCCTGGATCATGTAAACGTTTCTTCTTCTTCAAAATAATCCCGGTGGTTGGTGCTCGTTGGCTCGTCCTTCGATCCGGCTCCTCCAGTCGTCTCTTGGGACTTTCCTCCACGTCTCTTTGGATTTGTGAGCGGGATGTGGGAGTGGGCTGAGGTGTGGCAGCCTCACACTCAGTTTGTCTTCTTCCTCCTCCTCCCACACTCTTCCCTTCTCCTCCTCAGCTCACAGACGGAAAGCGTGAGGAGAGAATTCTCCAGCTGCTGCTTCATTATCATCAGAACCACTGCGGAAAAAGTTTGGATCGTGTTTGTGTCGGCGGCGAAACGACAAACCGAGATGACAGAAAAGCCGAGAGCAGCTGAAATGTGGGCTTTCTTCCCAAAGACGGAAATACGTTTGTGTCGCTGTCCAATCAGAACCTTCCCCACTCTTGAGCGGAATTACCATATTTTTTTTCGGACTATAAGTTTTTCAGGGTTTGGGTGGTTCCTGCGACTTATCCTCAGGTGCGACTTATATTTTACATTTATCACACTGACAGTCCATAGACCAAAATATATAAATCCTTTATATGAATCAAAAATTAAAAAACAAATCATTATCTGTTTTTTCATTTTGATTTTAGAGACAAATAATAAAGAAAAGATTTGTTTTTTCATTTTCTTATTTTTGGTTCTATCTTGAACGAATGATGCACGAATTCTTCCCTATTGGGTTGTTTTTATTACTGTAACTTTTATAACTTCCCTGTCGGTTCTTGGTCTCTGATTTTATAAAATAAATTTCCTCCAAATAGTGCGACTTGTACATTTTTTTCCCCCGTCTTCTTTACGCATTTTTTGGCCGGTGCGACGTATAGTCCGAAAAATACGTTAAATAAAGGCGATTTAACGTATTTTCCATGGAAACCTCAATTCAGAATTATTTCTACGCAAACACAAAGGAGAATATTTTAATTCCGATCTATTTAATTCAGAACAATTCATTCTTAATAAAAAAAACATGTAAACGTGGCCATTGTGAAGTATCCGTGGCCCCCGGTATTTTCACTTGGACAGAATTGTGCCTCCGGGTGTCACAGGTTCGATGTTCTGACTCACCTGAGCCCGTTAAAGTCGAGCTAATTGGAGCAGCAGGTGTGGCGAACGCGACTCTTGACCGGGTTAAAGGAGACTGTGGGAATAAAGGCCGTTTGAAGTGCCTATTTTTGGAGTTTAGGCTCATTTTTTAAGAAACGCACGTCTGAAACACAAACGATTTGAAACCTCATGGCTTTGTGGCCCCCAGGACTAAACTGGGGCCTAAACCGGGACTAAACTGGGGCCTAAACCGGGACTAAACTGGGGCCTAAACCGGGACTAAACTGGGGCCTAAACCGGGACTAAACTGGGGCCTAAACCGGGACTAAACTGGGGCCTAAACCGGGACTAAACTGGGGCCTAAACCGGGACTAAACCGGGACTAAACTGGGGCCTAAACCGGGACTAAACTGGGGCCTAAACCGGGACCTAAACTGGGGCCTAAACCGGGACCTAAACTGGGGCCTAAACCGGGACTAAACTGGGGCCTAAACCGGGACTAAACTGGGGCCTAAACCGGGACTAAACTGGGGCCTAAATCGGGACTAAATCAGCACTAAATTGGAACTAAATTGGGACTAAACTGGGGCCTAAATCGACACTCAACTGGGACTCAACTGGGACTCAACTGGGACTCAACCGGGACTTACTAGTCCTGAATTGGTTGTATACGGTCACCCGGCCTCGACACTTAAATTTAGATGAAATTTATTGGTCCACAGGGAAATTTGGACAAAGGAGCTCAAACGTCACAACATAAAGAGAAAAAGATATAAATGGTAATAATAAATTCTAAATAAGCAAAAAAGATCAGTGTCATTTATCGACTAAACCCCAGACCTCACTGTTCGACACGGTTTTGCATTTTAACATCGGTTCCTCGAGTTCAGCCGATATCCCTTTGTTTGTCTCTAAAATGAGCGTAATGAGACGATTTGGCCCAGTGAACTCGTACAGATGAAATTTATATTTTTACAGAGCTGTTTTGTAGTCGCCTTATTTTTCTGTCTTTATTTATTTTATTTTATTAACCGTTAAACGCAAAACTGACTTGTGAGTTTTAAAACCATGTTCGAATCCTGTTCCCTCCTCAGAAACGGAGCTGGAGTCGTGTTCGTTTCGATCACATGTTTGAGGAACTCTTTATTATTCGTCCGTTACATCTGCAAACGCTCTGTTCCACCTTGTGACGTCATCAAGTGGTCGTTTCCAAGTGAACAGCTCCTTTTCCCTTTAGTTCAGTCGAGTTCGGCGACTCCAGATTGGCTGAAATGATCCGAGTGATTCCAGTGAAGGTGTGTGGAGTTTAGGAACACAGTGGAGCACTTCCTGTATCACCACATGATGACGTCACAAGGTGGAGCAGTGTGAGAGAAGAACTCTTAAGCCTAAATCTGCAGGGTTTTTCATTCTTTGAGCGCCATAGTTACAAAAAAAAAAGTCGTCCTGTGAAAACAAAAATACAAAATGAAATAAAATTGTAAACAGTTAAATTTTGGTCCCCACAGTTTAATATTACAGGTGTAACGATATCCAAGTGTCCTGATACGATACGGTCACTGTCTGAACCTCACGGTACGATATTTACTGCGATATTGTGGGAAAACTCACGATATTCTACAGAATAACAAGACTGACTCTAAAATGCTCTGAGTCATTTGGTGCAACATTTATTGTCATTAGGGACGGAACGAAATCCAAATCTCTCTGTTCCAGATTTATCACAATATAAAACTGTGAATCTGCTCCTTTTTCCTCTAAAAATGCTTCACAGACTTAATCCACAGAATGAAGATGTAAAAGTGCTTAGAACAGTTATTTCTTCATGTCGTCTGCACTGAAACGGAGCAAAGGATCATGGTCTATGTAGTTCCCTCTGTGTTTTAGCCATTTCTGCATCAGAACTGTTCATTTAAGCAAAGACACTTGGGATTCGATATATTGTGATGCTCCAGATTATCGGGACCTTTGACGATTCGATATCACCAGATTTACATTACCGTTACGTTCTTATGCGTCATATTTGATTTATAAATTCTGTCTCGTTTCTCGTCTTGTAGAAATGTTTTCTTCCCACCTCTAAATGAAAAGACCTTTTTATTTACAGTTTTACTATCGTGACGACGCTGAACCAAAGTCTGTTTCATTGCTAAAGAGTAAACTCCAGACTCTGTACAGAATCTGAAGCCCAAATGATCATTTTAGAAAATATTGTCATTTCCAACACAAAATATTAGTTTACACCATGTCGTTTTATAGTAGTTTTTTGTTTTTTGCACCTGCTTAAATTAGTATCTAGTTTCAGAACTAGTTAATGAAAATAGTTTCTGGTTTTCCCAGTTTGTAAGTTTGCCCTGACGTGACGCACGATATATCGCTCCAGAGAAATATTGTCATAAACCATAATATTAAATTCAGGGCCCCGGCTCGGCCCAGGACGCTGGATATTAGACCCAGGAATTTGGTTCGGAAATGGGGAAACGGCCGTTATCTATTGTCATTATTCATTTAAACAAAATTGTAAACTGAAAAAACAAATCTATCAGTTTTTTTCTTTTTGGTTTTGGAGACAAATACTGAAGAAAAGTTGTGTTTTTGTTTTCTTATTTTTGGTTTTATATTGAGAAAACGAATGATGCAGATTCGTACCCCTCTAAAGGCTCTTACATTTACTCATTTTCTTGCGACTGGTAAAATAAATCGCTCTTTGGCGTTTTTGTTTTGTAAAGGAGGTCACCGGAGGAAAAAGGCTGGAGACCCATTTTAATCCAACAAGAATTTATTTAGTCGACTTCAGCCCCTCGTCCCGTGTAGTTTTTTTTTTTTATAAGTCTTTATTCTGTCAAATTTAATTCAGTATTTTTTGTTTTTTAAATACCTTTTTTTTTTTTTAGCTTTCTAGCATTTTATAGCATTCGCTCATCAAAAACCTCCATGCATGTTTGAGTAATTTAGCGATCTCTCTCGGGCCCTGTTCAAACCCTCCAGTACGAGGCTCCGCCCACAGGCCTACGTCCCCCAGGCTCCTGCAAGACAATTCTCCGTAAATGCACAAAAACATGACACAAAAATCTCCAAATTCTCTACAACATGAACCCGACGTGATGTGCAGGAGTTTTGTTAGTGGGACGCAGAGTGTGCTGTGATTATGCTCTGAAGGGGGAGCGACTTAGCCTGAGGACTCCTTTAAGTAATAATACATTTTATTTATTAGACGCCTTTCTGGACACTCGAGGTCGACTTACATCAACATGAACAAATGAAATGCGATTAAAATAGTGTCCAGACGGCCCCGTTTCCCCGGGACAGTCCTGAGCCTGTGTCCCCCTGTCCCAGAGATTTATACCAAACCAGAGATTTGTCCCAGTTTTATACAAGAAATGTCCCAGTGTCCCCATTTTGGACCAATTTGATCCTGCAAACAGTAAAGAGGCAAAAAGTGAACGTTTTCTTAGTTTAAATACAGAAAAGCTACTTAAAAATGACCAAAACACAACGAAAATGTGACTACCAGTACTAGACTGGGATTAAACCGGGACTAATTCAGGTCTAAAGCGGGGACTAGGCCGGGACTAGGCCGGGTCTAAAGCGGGGACTAGGCCGGGTCTAAAACAGGACTAGATCCCTTAGGGCAGAGTGCAGAACTGTTTTCCTTCATTTTGCGTTCGTTTCAGTTGTTTTTTTTATTCCAAACCATCACAAATGTCACAGATTTTGAAACTTCTGGATTAAAACATACGGCTAAATTGGGAGAGTTTTGGTTCTATTTTATTAGTATTTATTGTTTTGGCATTAGACTGTATTTTAATTGATGAAATTGGTGAATGAAGCATTTTTAAAATTATTAAATGTGCTCTAAACGTTGTGAGTCTGAGTTTCTGCCGCACAGAAGTCAAATCTCTGCTCTTTAAACACTCGCACACCTTCAATCCTTTTTCTTTGCTTTTCAGGAGCTGTAAACTGCAGATCAGGAACATCCCGCCCCACATGCAATGGGAGGTGAGTGCTAACGTGCTAACGGCTAACGGCTAACGCCTAACGCCTAACGTGCTAACGGCTAACTGCTAACTTTGGTGAAAATATTGCTGTGTTTTGACTCTGCTGCTGATTGAAAATGAATATAAGGATAAAAGGCGGTGTGTTTGTGAGCGCACACGACGGGCGACTGCCATTTTCCTTCTAATTGTGCAATATTTATAACATTTATAGTATTTAGGTCTGTAGTAGTGTTCTAAACCAGGACTAAACTGAGACTAAACCAGGACTAAACTATGACTAAACCAGGACTAAACTAAGACTAAACCAGGACTACACTAAGACTAAACCAGGACTAAACCCAGACTAAACCCAGACTAAACCAGGACTGCATGAGGTCTAAACCAGGACTGCATGAGGTCTAAACCAGGACTGCATGAGGTCTAAACCAGGACTGCATGAGGTCTAAACCAGGACTGCATGAGGTCTAAACCAGGACTGCATGAGGTCTAAACCAGGACTGCATGAGGTCTAAACCAGGACTGCATGAGGTCTAAACCAGGACTGCATCAGGTCTAAACCAGGACTGCATCAGGTCTAAACCAGGACTGCATCAGGTCTAAACCAGGACTGCATCAGGTCTAAATTAGGTCTATCACAATTTGATTAATCTGATCCTCACCAACAGGAAACAGGAGCATAAATTGTCGTTTGTTTATCCAAGATACAGAATTCTGTGTTTGTGAACGAGCATAAATCCTAAACTCAGATCACTCAGATTTATTTACACCAAACATCCAAACCCGAGTGTCCCAGTTTAGTCTGAAGACCTGGTCTCCCTGATGCGTATGAACGTGGGAGGGCATCTGCAGTAGAGTCCAGACGTCCCCGTTTCCCCGGGACAGTCCCAGTCCCCGCAGATTTATCCAAAACTACTGATTTGTCCCAGTTTTTTTACAAGAAACGTCCCAGTGTCCCTGTTTTGGACCAATTTTATACCTGCCAACAGTAAAGAGATGCAGAAACTATTTGTTTTGGTAAAATACAGAAAAGCTGTTTTAAAATGACCAAAACGCACAGAAAATGTGATTATACTGACACAAGTTTGTGCTGAGGATGTCGCAATTTTTTATTTTCAATGTCACTCTTGTGACGTGGGGCGGTCGGTGCCACTAAATAAAATGACTGAAAAGGTACAAGAAGTTTAAGAAATGTAAATATACTGACTAAATAAACAGTATTTATTAGGAGTGTAAAGATATAAAAGTGTCTCAATACGACAGGATCACGGTCTGAACCTCACGTATTTACTGCGATATCGTGGGAAAGCTCACGATATTCTACAGAACAAGACTGACTCTAAAATGCTCTGACCGGGGCTAAACCGGGGCTAAACCGGGTCTAAACCAGAACTATACCAGGTCTAAACCAGGTCTAAACAGGGTCCTGATTATGTCATTTGGTGCAACATTTATTGTCATTAAGAATGGAACGAAATCCAAATCTCTCTGGACCAGATTTTCCTTTTGTTCTTTTTCTTTAGTTTTTTTTTCTTTCATTCTTTTTTTCCTTTGTTCCTCCTTTTGTTTGTTTGTTCTTTTATTCTTTCTTTTTAGTTCTTTCTTTCTTTTGTTCTTTAATTTTTTTTTTAGATCTTCGTTCATTTGTTTCTTTTGTTTAGTTTTTTCTTCCGTTCTTTTTTCCTTTGTTCCTTATTTCGTTCATTTGTTCTTTCTTTTTTTGCTTTCTTTCTTTTTTCGATCTTTCCTTCGTTCGGTCTTTTGTTTTCTTTTTCGTTCATTTGTTTCTTTCTGTCTTTAGTTTTTTCTTTCATTAGTTTTTGTTCATTTGTTTGTTCCTCCTTTCATTTATTTGTTCTTGAATGAAGATGTAAAAGTGTTAGAACAGTTATTTCTTCATGTCGTCTGCACTGAAACGGAGCAAAGGATCATGGTCTATGTAGTTCCCTCTGTTTGTTTTTTATCTATTCCCATATTTACGTTGCTGTTACATCTCCAGTATTTACATATTAAACTGGTGTGTGTTTGTTCAGGGCAATTTTCTTTGTTTTATTTTAGAAAACAAATCTATATTACAGCTGTGGTAACCAAGGGCATAATACACATTTCCTAATAATAATAATAATAATAATAATAATAATAATAATAATAATAATAATAATAATAATAATAATAATAATAATATTATTTCCTGGAGTTTTTCTGAAAAGCCGTAGGAATCGAGGCAGAGGAACAAAAGCTGCTGCCGGTTGTAAAAGCAGCAGTTCAGGGCCGAGCTAATGGTTCACCAGATCACTCTTACGCAACAGGAACACACCGGAACACACCGGAACACACCGGCCATCGGGAAAACCGGCACTGGGAATCAGCTGGAAAGACCCCGGGCTGGAAGGTCCCACTGAACTGTACATTTTGTGAAACTAAAGTCCCGATTTGCACAGGATAAATAGAACCTGGGGAGTCCGTAAATTCCTCTATTTTACTGAAATCACGACCGGATTTGTCGTAACATCACATCCGTTTCCATCTCTTTCGCGCTGCTAATTAAGTAAATTAATAAAGTCTGCTAAAAATAATGATAAATGTTCCTTAGCGCTGCTCCACGTCACCCAGGTCCTGCAGCATCGTCTCCTCTTGGATCTGTCGCCCTTTCTGTGGATCAGTTTCCATGTGGAGGCTGTGAGGCTGTTATAATTTACCCCTAAAAACCTCATCAAAACTTCCACCGCAGCCTCCATTACTCAAGCCGCAGAGAGATAGAAAATGTGCACAGTACACAGAGAAAAGACCGGAAATAAAAGGAACAGACAGAAAAGACGCGATTACAACAACAAACACTGAGCTGCAGATTCACACGGGACGAGTTTTATCACCGGACGTCTGTGTTTGGTGAAATATCGAAGGGAATTTGCGGCGGAATTTTGACTTTACAAATTACAGACGTGGAGCATTCGGACGGGATTAAGACTCAGACGTCCTCCACGATTATTACAAACCACCAAAGGTCCACAGGTAAAACTGACCCTGTGTGAATCGGGCTAAAGTTATTTAATCTATACATGAACAAATGAATGCAATTTCCTCATTTATAAATAAAAAATGATAAAAGTCAAATGAAATGCAACACATTAAAGTTTTCTGATGTGGGAAGGATGAGCCCCACAACTATTTCAGGATTTTATTTTGCGTATTTCAATGAAACACATAGTTTAGACCTGAAAGATTTTTGAACAGATTCTGTAGATGTAAATATGTCGCTTGGTGCAAATAATTTTTGAGAAGTATTTTTATCTTTTTCTTGTTGTATCTGATGTTATTTTTGAACACTTGATTCTAACTACAGGCTCTTGGCCGGTTGCATCTGTAATGAAGAAAATTCCCCCTCGGATAAATGATGTTTGTGGGAGCAGGTCAGGAAATATTCAGATTCTTCCCAAATCAACAGTTGCAGAAGGATGTGGGTGACAAGAGAAAATGATTTAAAATACGATTTCATAGTAAAGTTCAGCGAGCAAATGAGGATTTTATTTTTTACAAACTGAAAAACTGCTGCTTCAGGAAGAATGAGGAAGAATAACAAACACAAACATTTGGTCTGTATAGATTCACCTGAGTGAAGTCGCCTCATCAAACACAAACTACAGAAACTGAGTCAGAAAGTTTCATTTGTGTGATTCTGGTTCTTCAGATATTTGCAGATTTATTTTGGGCCGATGACGTCGTCCAGAACCTCAGAATGTGAAACAGCCTCAAAACAGGAAGAAAATTATAGAAAAGAGAAACGACCTGAAGCGGAGGAAAAGTCTGTTATTCGTTTTATTATGATACAGATTTCTGTTCGTTCGGGGAGGACTTTAGGATCTTTGTGGGGATCCAAATCTGAATTTCTGTAATAAAATACTTGAGTGTCGTTCCAGCCGTGGATTCGTAGATCCCAAACGTCGTGGAGTAACTGTTAAACTTTTACTGTAACGAATCCCAGTCGCAGCTGCAGTTCTGCTCGTTTACACGTTTAAAATCAGAAATAACCGAGGACTCAGGGTGACGAGTTTTTCAAAATAATAAAAAAACTGGTACATTCCTAATTTTTTTTGGCTGGTAATAATAAAATGGTGAATCAAGTGCGTAATTCAGGAAAACTGTTCTGCGTTACGAGTCGGTTTAGTCACATTTTCTGTGTGTTTTGGTCGTTTTTTAGCAGATTTTTTGTATTTTACCGACATAAATGACGGTTTCTGCCTCTTTACTTTTGCAGGGATCAGATGGGTCCAAAATAGGGACATTTTGGACATTTCTTGTATAAAACTTGAACAAATCTGTGGTTTTGGATAAATCTGCTGGGACGGGGGGACACGGGCTCAGAACTGGGCCATTGTAGGTTTAAAACTATTTGGGGTTTTTATTCTGTTATTGTGGAATTCTATTTGTTTTATTGAGTATTGACCCTTCTCCTTTAACGCTGAAATCATCAAGTTAGAAAATGTGGGATCTTAACGACAGAAATGTGTCCGTGTAAAGTCCAAACGTTCGTGACGCTGTAGTTTGACGCTTTGTGCACCTTGTTCCACCTTTTAAAAAAGCCTGAAAAGTGAAATAAACCCACAGAACGATCAAAATGAGGCTAAAAACTGTGTACTGAGGATTCACGTAGAGCTGAGGACAAACAAAACGCACAAAAAGGGAGTTTTTAACAGGTAAAGGGCGACAGGAGGTCAAAAAACTGTCTTAATAAGGAGCCACAGACGCAAAATAATCCAAAAAATAAACCTTAAGTTATGATTAACATTGGCAATAATGAACTGAAGGAAAAATGTAAATAGATCCAATTATATTTAAGCAAATCATGTTCAACATAAGGAATTTCTAAAGTCCTGCACTTTAAAGTAAATATTAAATCAAACAAAATGGGAATAATGAATGAAAATATTCCAAAATGAAACCACCGGGTTCAGGCTCCAACAGTTTGATTCTGCAGACGTGAGTTTTGTGCAGCTCCTCTGGTCGACTCTCGTTAAACATCGTTTGGAATTAGAAAATATATTTTAGAATTTGACCTCAAGGCCTGGACCTGTTTTTATTTAATGACCATAATTAAACCGGGACTAAACCGGGACTATACTGGGACTAAACCATAATTAAACCGGGACTAAACCGGGACTAAACCGGGACTAAACCGGGACTAAACCGGGACTAAACCATAATTAAACCGGGACTAAACCGGGACTAAACCATAATCAAACCGGGTCTAAACCGGGTGTAAAGTGCCACACTAATATCTCAAAATAAAGTGAACATTCATACGTTACATTATTCGTTACACAAAACCCTGTTAAAAACAAGTATGTGAATAAAATGCAGTTATTTAGTTATTTACATTATGCAGCCAAACTGAAGAAGGTGAAGTTGAGACTAAAATCCCCCATCATGCACTGGGGGTCCTAACGAGGACAGTGTTGATTTGATGGGAGCCGGTTTTTCACGTGGGGGATTCTCTGATTCTCTGAACGCTTTTCTATATCGAACAGACAGATCTGAAATATTTAAAATGATCCAAACTCAAAAGAGAAACTTCTGCCTTCACAGACTGAATCCACAGAATGAAGATGTAAAAGTGTTAGAACAGTTATTTCTTCATGTCGTCTGCACTGAAACGGAGCAAAGGATCATGGTCTATGTAGTTCCCTCTGGTTTTTTAGCTGTTTCTGCATCAGAACTGTTCATTTAAGCAAAGACACTTGGGATTCGATATATTGTGATGCTCCACGATGTTATTGTGAGACCTTTGACGATACGATATCACCAGATTTACCTTATTGTTACATCCGTATTATTTTCTTTTGATTTGAGCTGCTTCAGATGCTTTTCCTGGTGTTTTTAAATGTTCCTCGTGTCCCGAACAGTTTGTGGATTTCAAGTGGCAAATGCAGTAAATGTTTGTTTGTTTTTGTTTGCTTTATACGAAAGCAAAGTAGAATTTCACCAAATCGAAAAAAAAATCTTAATTTTGATTTGAAAAGGATTGAATTATATTCACTTGGAGTGAACTTCGCCTGCAAAGAAACGGGGATTTGATCAGTTTGACTTTGTGCATGAACCTTTTACAGCAGCTTCAGCATGTTCAGAAATGCATTTCATTTATTATTATTGGTTTATCTGTTCAGGTTTCAGTCGCTTCACTTGTTTTTAATTTTAGTTTTGAATCTGTGCAGGAGACGAGGAAAATGTGTCTAAATTTGAAGTTTAAAATTTCACAAATATGATTCAATTGCAAACAAACATTTCGCTGAATTTATGGATTTTTCTGAACGCCGTTATCGTCCTCGACCCTTAGATTTCTGTAGATCTCAGTATTTTATTGTGTGCAGTTTGTTTGTTACTCAGAAAAGCCACAAAAGAGCCGAACATTTCTCCGATTTTGAGCCAGAAAATGTTGAATTAACGACTTCTGTGCAACGTGATTTCTAAATTTAACCGGGTCACCGCCGCGTCTTAAACGTCTTAAATTTCACTTTCCTAAATTAACTCCTCAACGTCGAGTGTCACAAATCTGCGTCGAACAGTTTGGATCGAAATATAAGTGGAGGTCGTGCCGTCAGTGCAGCCGCAGAACCTTCACAGGGACTTTTAGGGATTATTTCTAGTCGTCGCAAATTTGCAACACAATTTCTATTCATTTTTTTTGCTGTCATCAAATTAATGATCATAATTTACCGTCTACTCAAAGGCAAAAACACATTTTTTATGCATCTATATAAACTCAGGGGTTAAAAAGTCTTAAATTATCTTTAAGTCCTATTTTCTTCACAAAAATCTTTAATTTCTTGATCTTATTTTTGTGTAAACTCCGGGCTGCAGAGCGACGTGAGGCAAGACTCTGAAATCTTAGTTTGTCTTGTTAAAATATTATAAATGATTTTTTTGGCCATTTTACAGCGACTCATACGACTGTAAACGAGTTCTGAATGGGATTTGATCATAAAAGTATCTGTTACTGAAAGCAGTGAGGAATGGACGCTATTAGAGTTGGATCTGGGGTTTGGGGCCGATGTCGGTCTTAATTTTCATTTAAATGGTCTTAAAAAGGTCTTAGTCTTAAATTTGGGGCAGTCGGACCTGGAGACGCCCAGTTTAAACACTAAAGGGTTTAATTTGACCGTTTTTTTTACTGCAGCTCATGGTTTTTTTTTAAATATTGTAGATTTTTAGAATGTTTTTGTGGTTTAAATCCGCTCTTGGGTTTTGTGTCTGTGGCATCGTTTCATTTATCGTCTTTAGTCTTTTTGCTTCTGCACAATATCGCAATTCAAAATGTGATATTGTGACGCCTTAGATGAGCTTTATTTTCTCTTAAACATGCTCTAAAATGCAAATTATTTACTAATGACGGTTCAGATTTGCCTCGTCACATGTTTAGTTGTGAATCGGACGAGGAGGATGCAGAAAACGCGTCTAAATTTCAAGTTTAAATTCACTAAAGTCTGAATTCACTAAGAAACCCGGAAGTGTAAATATCAGGATTTTACTGTGTCCAGTTTTCTTTTTTACTCCTAAAATCCACAAAAGAACCCCACATTTCTACGATTTGAGCCAGAAAAAGCTGAATTAATGACTTCTGTGCAATGTAATGCTGAATTTAAACACTAAAGGGGTTTAATTTGACTGTTTTTTTTTGCTGCAGGTAATGTTTTTTTTAATAATATTGTAGATTTTAGGACGTTTTTGTGGTTTAAATCTGCTTTTGGGGTCTTCGTGCCAGTGGAATCTGCTCGTTGTCTTTTTTTTTTAGTCTAAATGTGTTTAGATTAGGTTTACTTTCTCTCACGGCTTAAACGTGCTCTGAAACACACGGGTTTTGTCTGTTCGCATGTTCAGTTTTGAATCGGCGCAGGGTTCGCTTCAGCTCAGACGAGGCGGCTGCAGAAAAGGCGTCGAATCGAATTTCAAATCGTTAAAAAAAAGGAGTGAAAACGTGAACCGTGCTGCGGGTTTTCCTCCCGAGCTGCGGCTCCATGTGCTCGGCCGATTCACAGAATGTGTAGATGCTTCTCCCCTCCCCCCGTCCCGCTGGAATGCGCCCCACCCTTTCCTGACTGCCCTCAATTCCCATTGGCCGAGGCGCGGTGACGGGCGGGCGCGGCGGCCAATGGCGGCGCTCCACTCGCAGCCAATGGCCCGGCGGAGGGGGGGCGGGGCCGCGGCGCCGTTGGTGGAGCGTGCGGGGGCGGGGACCGGGCACGGAGGGGGGCGTGGACGGAGGGGGCGGGGCCTGGCGGGGGGCTTGTGCCGGAGGGGGCGGGGCTTCGGCAGAGGAACGGCGCAGGACAAAAGGGATTATGACCGTAATTTAAAACGGTTTAGCGGGTTTTAAACGCGTTATGACGAGTTTATTTTGATCAGGATTAGGCAGATCCGCGCCGTTTAATCCAGGAGCTTTTTAGCACCAACATTTGTCTGGAGGAACAGTATTTTTTTTGCAATATTCTTACTCTAATATCAGAGAATTTCTGAGTTTCCCCTCATTCAGAAAAATGATCAGATCAAATTAAACATTCTCACTTTGCCTTGTACATTTTCCTTTGTGCCGTTTGGCCTCACACCTTCAGCAGTACTTGGTGTTCATCAAATTCAAACCTTAAGCAGTATTTTTCATGTACTTTTTACTTTTAACTACAGTTTTGCCTGGAGCACTTGGACTACTAAGAGTGCATTTTTATCTGTGCAACTTTAGTTTTCCTTGGGCACATTTTCACTACTTTTTCCACTACGGTGCAAACGCTACAAAATAATATTACCCTAAACTACTTTTTTTTAGAATAATTTCACTTTTATTTTTTATATTTAACAAGTAAAAATGTGTGTGTGCGCAACAGGATGTACACCCAAATATGGACAGAAAAGGCCTGTCACCATAAACACTATATGGAATTATTATTATTTATGATATATTTTTGTATTTTATTTTGTATTTTTTCATTCATAAAATATAAAAAGACATTAACAGTGTCACAACATTAAGCTCCAGGGACCTGAAGAAAGTGTATTGCTCTGTGTATTTTTGTGATTTTTCTGTCTATTTGGAGATAAATGAACACGTCAGCATTTAGATTTTGTTCATTTTATTTATAGTGTTGTAATTTTATGCTCTGTAATGGACACGGGGACCTTTTATATGAAGTGAACAACCGAACAAAAACAACTTTATGATGACCAGCGTCTGTGACGAGCCTCTGCAGGCGCCTCAGGAAGTTTTGACTCTTAATTTCACCCCGAACGCTTAAAATATCGACGGGTTTGCTCAATGTGATAAAGGACAAACTCCAGCTCCCAGGAGGATAAACGTACAAAAATGAATGAAAAAGGAGCAGGAAGAAGAGTTGTCTTCTGTTAGACACATTCACACTAAGACTTTAAAACATTTCATCAATACATTTTATTTCAGACAAAATCATCACTTTTCTTTCTTTTTTGGACATACACATTGCACTGAATTTGTCTTTTTTGAACGCCATTATTGTCCTCGATCTTTTGATTCTTTGTCGACTCTTCCGTCCACTCATCAGACGGATCGTTCACTGTGGATCCTGGAGCTGTAGATTTTGGGGTCTTTTTTTCTTTTTTTTACTTAGAAATGTGTGGTTCTTTTCTGGTTTTTATAACCTTTGGGCCATAAAAGGCTGAATTAATGACTAAAGCGTTTTATTTGACTGTTTTTTTTTAAATAATATCGTCGATTTTAGAATGTGTGTTTTTGTTTTTGTGTCGGCATCGGCTCGTTTATCGTCTCTATTCTGCGTTTACTTCTGCAGAACATCACACTTCAGAATTTGTTAATGCGACGGCCATGGAGGGAATTGGTATCGGTAATCTTGGTATTGATTCTTGGCACATGAATCGATTCCAGGCCTTTCACTTTGGCCTTTTTAAAATCACAATAATGCACCACTACAGGAAATGAGACGGAAGCGGTTTAAAAATGACCACAATCTCAAATGTCGGCGTGTTTTGTTTCTCGTCGTTCGTCTTTTGTGAACGGGATTTTAGTTCTAATTGTCATGTGAGATGTTTTTGTTCAGTGTGTGGCTCCTGGGGCCTGTGTGTCTGTTTTATTTGCAGTTTTATCCTGGATATTGTTAAAAATGACCCAAGTCGTGGTTTTGAAACGAGGAAAAAGGCTGGACTGTTTCAGAAGACACATTTGGTCATAAGTTTGTGCCGTTCGGTCATTGCGTTTGGGCAGAAAAAGTGTTAAAAAGTCAAAGCTGCAAACGATGGAATTAAACGCACAGAAATAAGGACCAAGGTAAAAGACGCTCATTTGAGGAAGTTTTGAACTGAAGAAAAGGAATAAACACTTTTGAGCCGCTCATTGGCGTCTTGAAACTGCTTTTGTGTTGAAATGGCGGCGTCTAAAAATGCTTTTCTTTGCGGTTTTGAATTTTCCTTAATGTCCAAATGATTTTAATCATGAACACGGCTGTGACTGTTAAAAAATCCAGTTCACAATCTCGCGGTACGATTAATCGAAGGAGTCAGGAACGTTGGAAAAGCCAGACCAGGGACAGGAGTTTAGAATCAGCTGCACGTTCTGACGGCGCTCTCCCTGTCAAATAAATTATAAATCAGGTTTACTCCTGACTTTGTGACTTGCACAGCAGGTTCTGACTGTATGAACAGGATGGAACTGAAGGAAGTTTGACCGTGTGTTAAATCAAAGTGTAAAGATAAAAAAGAAAACCTGAAGAGCTTCCTCGGTTAAAACGGTTTAAAATGGTGATCGTCCGGGGTCTGGAATGGTTTTGTCCCTATGGCCCAGGACCTGTTCACTCTGGTTAAACTGGTCTGAGGAGGAAAACGTGTTCAGGAGTTTCTCACTGTAGTATCGGTTCACAAGTATCGATACTGACCTGTTATGAATGGTTTCTTCTTTTTCCCAGGACCCTGGGTTTTTTGGAGTTTTTCTTTGCTGAGAAGGAGGGTCTAAGGACAGGGGATGACTGGACAATGTTTCATTTGCTGCTTTACATGAATGTTGTTTATTCCTGTTCTGATATGTCTGTGTGGATGTTGTTGTTGTGATTTTGGGCGCTACAAAATAAATTGAATTGAATTGAGATAAACCGATATATCCGACACATATTTGCACTTTTTTTTAAATTTATTTTTTATATCTCCTCCAGCTCAGGCCCGTATTTAGTTTTGGTCGAGCGGCTGCGTAAAAAACACACAGAAGTTTATTTTAACGCACTAACGGCTCAGATATGACCCGGGTGAGTTTGTAGCACATTTTTACATTGCAAAATTTAGGTAAAATGATCAAAAACATGTGCAAAATATCGTCCGTTTATGTGCGATTGTTTGAGCTGATGTGAAACGACCGCGAAAAACCCACATCGGCCGATCTCTTATCAGAAGTGTTTTTGTCTCAGATTCTGTTGTTCAAACACATTTTACTCCAACAGATTCACACCACGGGGTTTTTATTTTGTTTGGGATCGAAATGTTTAGAACCGTGACGAAACTTTTCCTTTATCCGGCCCGTTACAAGGAGCAGTTTTGATGAGCGTTAATATTAAAAACACTGAAAAAAAGAAAAACATGAGCTGCAGTAAATGGAAGAAACTACTCAAAGAAATGGACAGATTTTGATATTGAAATGATCATTTGAAAAGCTCTTTGTGTTTAAATTACAATATAGACTAAAAATAACATTTGTTTATTACACTGTGGTTTTAACATTAGTTTTGATAAAACTTGACGTGAAACTGTCCCATTTTATGGAGTTATGTGATTTTTAGTCTCGATACTTAAATGAGAATCTAGTTTAAATCCTAGTTTTAGTATCCATCCCCGTGCACCTCAAACCTTAACCCAGTCTCAGGTTTTACTCAAATTGGATTCGAGTTTGTTTTGAGTGATTTTCTGATCTGTTCTCATGTAGTTTCCTCGTCCCAAACGCTCTAAATGTGCAGGTTTGTGTGTTAAACGTGTGTGAATGAAGCGAAACACAGCTCCAGGTCTGAGTTCTTCACTCATACTGGAAACGCGAGGTGGAACAGGGCGTCTGGAGCTCTGGAGATGTTGTAGACGGACTAATAATAATAAAAAGCTCCTCACCTTAACCCAACCCCTGTGTGCAGGCGCTGGACAGTATGCTGGCGGAGTACGGCACCGTGGAGAGCTGTGAACAAGGTAAACATCCGTGTACAGTGCGTTTGTTTGGGAATGTTTGATTTTTGCCTCTTCAAAACCATCAAAATGACAATGTGAAGGTTTTTCTAAAAGTACCTCCACGAAGTCGCCCCGTCAAACTCAAACCTGCACAAAAACTGTGACAATTGTTTGTGCTGCAACAAGTTTCATTTGTGTGATTCTGGTTCTTCAGATATTTGCAGTTTTTTTTGAAATTTTCGGTCGATGACGTCGTCCAGAACCTCAGAATGCGAAACAGAAGAAAATGATGTCAAACGTTTGTATTTGGTTTGTGCTGTTTTGTGCTGTGACAGTTTTCATTTGTGCGACTTTAAGAGAGGAATTTATATTCTCCATAGTTTTATAATCCTTATCTTTATAGATCTTTATAGTGTTTGTTTTTAACTTAACTGTACTTCTATTGTTGATACTGTTTCTTGCTGTTCTCTTAACTGTGTGTTGCAACACTAAAATTTCCCCATTATGGGACAAATAAAGGATATCTTATCTTATTTCTAAAATTAATTATTTCTGTGGTAATTAAAGGACGTCATTTCCGCTCTGTATTATTATATAAAATATGAATCGAAAGCAAATGACTAAAGACTGATACAGACTTTGAAGATAAACTCAGGCTGTGGAAAAGTCTGTAACAGTCTTTAGTTTGATTCAGATTTTATAGAATAACACAGACTTTTCCTCAGCCTCAGGTCGTTTCTCTTTAGTTTTGTGGAGTTTGTCTCCGTCAGCTGAGCAGAAATGACGTCCTATAATTACCACAGAAATAATAATGAAGAATTTTAGAAATAAACTCACACAAAATTACGTTTTCTATAATTTTCTTCCTGTTTTGAGCTCTAACATTTTGAGGTTCTGGACGACGTCATCGGCCGAAAATAAAACTGCAAATATCTGAAGAACCAGAATCACACAAGCGAGACTATGCAGCACAAATGAAGCACAAACGATTGACTCCATTTTGGATGTTTTAAAACATTTTTCTTCTTCCTGTGGGTCTGACCCCAGTTTGACCTGTAAAAGAATCGTTAATTTTTCCAAAACTAAAAAAGCACAAACAAAACTTTTTGCAGCACAAACGTTTGACAGTTTTTGTGCAGGTTTGTGTTTGATGGGCGACTTCACGGAGGCACAAAGACGACCGCACACCAATAAGGTTTTGTCTTTTCTCTGTATTTTATTGCTGGTCCTGACTCTAGAGTTCTACATGTTTATTAAATCGAAATCACTTTGAACGGATTGAATTAGGAAATCACAAATGCTGCAGTTTTTGTCCCATAATTCCCTCTGATTCTGCTCTCTGTAGTTTCGATCTGTCCAAACATGATTCTCGTATCAGTTCAGATTCCTTTGAGCTTTGGACAGAATCCGGTTAGAGAAACATAAATCAAGATTCTAGTCGCAAATGTTTAAGAAAAAGATCTGGTTTTGCCCAAATGGCTCAGCCCTGATGTGTGTGTGGTGGAGCTGGATAATAAACCTTTACACGACGCCAGAAGTGTCCCGCTGTAGGATTGTGAATGTTTTTCTGTGGTAAATGTCTCCAGCAGCTTCATAAATCTGCCCCCATCACCAAATCTTCAGCCAACAAGGTCACACACAAAGGAGAAACATTCTTCATGAAGAATTTATCCACTACGATCGAGGGAAGAAAGACGAAAGCTTAAAGGAAACGACGACGAGCGTCAGTGAAACGACTGAGCAACACTAACGTTCTGGTCCTGGAGGAAACAGAAGGAACTTGTTCACTCAGACTGATTCTACAATTAAAACTCCATTTCCTGACGTGGATCTGAGCTCAGATTTGTGCAGGTGAATGTGACGCGTCTCCAGGACCAGAACGTTAGCGTTGCTCAGTCGTTTCACTGATGCTCGTCGTTGTTTCCTTTTAAGTTTTTGTCTTTCTTCCCTCGATCGTTGTGGATAAATTCTTCATGAAGAATGTTTTTCACTTCAGACAGCTGTGAAAAAGCTTTGTTGAAATAATCAGTGAAAATCCCGTGCCTGGTTTATACAGATGTGACAAATACTGTGCAACTTCTAAGATGCAAAGTTTAGTTTTCGAGGCGAGGATGGAAACGTGCTCTTTCCAAACACCTGTCGGGTATTTGAGGCAGTAGCAGAGGACGGTTGTGTTAAGATTATTGTGAGACGAAACCTGATTTAACAGGTCCTCGCAAACACAAACAGAGATCCTTGCTTTCACTTTCATTATTACTGTCCTGCAGATCTCCACTCCCGGACTCTGAGCAGCTTTCTCACTTCAGCATTTCAGAACAAGTTTAATTTCACATAATCAGCCAAATCATAAAACAAAAAATGTCATATTTTTACCATGTCGGAGTTGGATTCATGGAGTAATCTTGACCTCCTTCGGGAGGATGCACTCGCCTGATACTGAAAACTGACAAATATCGTGATGCGTGTTTATATATTTATGTCCAAACAGGAGATTGGCTGAACTAAGACTATTTACAGGTCACTTTTCAGTCTCTGTGCTGGTATCGGTCGATATCGGGTATCGGCACTTAAAGTAATAATATTGAATCCTTCTTATTAGGGTTGAGCGGTGATCCGGTGTCCCGCAGTATCACAAAGTATCAGCGGTATCAGTTTCATCACTGTCATTATAAAAATCTGCATCAGGAGCTAAAACCATTTGCATACAGCTCATTTGCATACAGCTCATTTGCATACAGTATAAGCGCTGATAAAAACAGCTTGTGCTCTGATGCTGATGTGATCGAACGCGCTGCAAAGTTTGGTTTGATCAGAACTTGTGCCTCATCTTCAAATATAAAGCTGCGACTCTGTTTCTGAAGGTTTAGGTGCAGCTACAGAATAATTAGTCACGGTAATACCCGGTGGTAAAATGCTGAGGTTTAACGGGATCAAAATCTGGATACCGCCCCAACCCTACTCGTCGTTTAACGCACCAGACACTTGATGGTTTTTGTAACATAAAAATGCTGCATAAGTGTTTGGTTTGAGTTTGACTTGCACATTTCCCACGTTCTTACGGAGCGTCGTGTTTTCCTCTACAGTGAACACGGACACAGAGACGGCCGTAGTGAATGTTCGATACTCCTCCAGAGACCAGGCCCGGCTGTAAGTACTACAAATACTACTACAAATACTACTACTGCTACTACAACTGCTGCACTGTTGGAATGACTCTGCAAATGATCCCTGTGACTGTGTGGATGGTCGGAAGGTGAACAGTCCCACACCTGAAGGCCCATTTCGGTCTTTAACTGTACTAATTTGACTAAAACACCATTAAGATCACTATATTTAAGATTTAGAAAACAATTGACTATTTTTTTCCTCCCGGTTTGGCCATTTTTAAGGTTTTAAGTTTTACTTCCTGGTTTGAAATCATCACATCACTCGGGAACTCCATAACTGTTCCCTGTAGACGGAGATTATAGTTTGACCAATAAAAATACAAGACGACGCTGTTTGTTTTGTTGGATTCTTGTTTAAAATATCAGAAAATGTTTCTTGTGTAAATTGTGCTGAACTTTTGGACTGAATTCTCCCAGTGTGGTCTTCAGGGAAAGACTCTGTCATTTTCAACACACTTTCTGCACAAACTGAGTCTTGATTTGTGTAAAACTATAATTTATGTTTACTGCTCGTGTCGTCTCAGACTTGAGTAGAAATAAGGGAGTTGTCGAAGCCTGTGATGCACTTTGACCCCAGAGAAGCTCTCTTATCTGGACCGAACGATTCCGGCGCTGGAGGAGCTTTAGTTTGCTTCACTTTGGGGGTGAAGTCTAAAGTTTGAGCTGCAGACGACAAACCACCACACTGCCCCACACAAGGAACACTGTGAGCCCGGGCTGGACCACCAGACTCGTGTAGTGAACCTGTAGTGCCCCCTGCTGTCCGTCCCCCACTCTGCACCTGAGGCCGTACAGCAGGTCCGTCTGCAGCCGGGTCCACCCAAGTTTCTGCTGATACATGATTGACTGAGGAGTTTTCTTTAGGAGACGGACCTGATCCTGTGGAGTATTTGAGTGTTTGAGGCAGAGTCTGGGGCAGGGTTGAGTTCCTCGGAAGTGTTTTTACAGAGAGTAACTGTTTTTGTGGAGCTTTAAATCGTGTTTCCTCAGACGTTTGTTTGCCTTAGACTTGTTTGGACTCCTCTGCGTCGTCCTCACAGGAGTCATGTGATGCTTAACTCAAAGCGTGTGGTTTTCATTTTTGTGTTTGTCACTGAAAAACAGAAAAGTCATGTGTCGTCTCTGTGGGCGGGTTTGCACCTCCACAAACCTGACTCTTCCATGGAAACAAAGGAGGCTTTCCTCCAGGCCAAATAAATGTCCTTTCTTTGGCTAGAAATTCCACAATGTTGAATATTCTTCATGGAGATTCCAAAGCATCATTCAGGGGACGTTCCTCCACCAGAAAGTTCCACCGTGTTGCTTTAAGAAGCTCTCACAAAAATGTGTTTGTGATGAGTCTCTCCTCGGAGCCCTTTTAGCCTAAAGTGAATCAAAGTGAAGTGAGCAGGTGACCAACGCAAATGCCCTGAGCCGTTCCTCAAATACATGAACTCTGACTCTGACTTTAGAGCGCGACACCGAGTGTACAGACCGTCCATGTCAGACATGTAACGTGTGTGTGTGTGTCTCTGTGTGTGTGTCTGTCTCTGTGTGTGTGCATCTGTGTGTGTGTGTGTCTCTGTCTCTCTGTGTGTGTGCGTGTGTCTGTGTGCATGTGTCTCTGTGCCCAGGGCCATCGAGAAGCTGAACTGTGCCATGATGGAGAACTGTTCTCTCAAAGTGTCTTACATCCCGGACGAGAACGCCCTCGAAGGCCCCGGGAACAGGCGAGGGTTCAACTCCCGGGGCCCCCCTCGCTCGGGCTCGCCGGGCCTTAGCCCGCGGCCCAAGAGCCACGCCGACATCCCCCTGCGCATGTCTGTGCCCATGCAGTTCGTAGGAGCCATCATCGGCAAAGAGGGCGGCACCATCCGCAACATCACCAAGCAGACGCATTCCAAGTGAGTCCACCGAACGTCTGTTAGTCTGGGAACCAAAGGGATTTTAGGAGAATCTAAAAGTGTGAAATAACTCTCTACAAGTTTACTACATTCCACCTGTTTGTTCATTTTGATGCAGTGAGAATCTACATCTGTTTTCTTCATTTCAGGACTATTTACCAAGTCTCCAAACTTTTGCCCAGTGGTGTAAAAGTCCCTCCGCTCGAAGGCCTTAGATCTGATCTTTGTTCCGTTTCAGGATCGACATCCACAGGAAGGAGAACGCTGGAGCAGCAGAGAAGCCCATCACCATCCACTCCACCCCCGAGGGCTGCACCGCCGCCTGCAAGATCATCATGGAGATCATGCGCAAGGAGGCCGTCGACACAAAGTTGTGAGTTCTCAACACAAAGTGGCTTATGTGATTTTTACTGCTGATAAGAGTCTGATAAATTGGGATTTTCAGAAGTAACAAAGCTTTGGTTTAGTGTCCAAAGTTCTCACCCAAACCAGAGTCTGAACTCCATCTAGAGCTCCAATGAACAGGTCCCAGAGATACGTTTCCTTTTATTTAAATCTCCTTGTTTCTTAACACCTGTACAGAGGAAAAGCAGCTTTGTGAGGTCTTCATATCCGACCCTCTGCTGCCCCCTGCTGTCTGAACACGGTGCAGCCACATCCTCAAACTCTCCTCACACAAACTCCCCCTCTCCTCACTTCATTTCTCTCCTCCTCCTCCTCACAGCGTCTCTTTCTCCACAGTAACGAGGACGTTCCCCTGAAGCTCCTCGTCCATAATAACTTCGTGGGGCGACTCATCGGGAAAGAGGGAAAGAACCTGAAGAAGATCGAGGAGGAGACGTGCACCCAGATCCTGTTCTCTGCGTGAGTGTCACTGTCCGGCTCAGGCTCTGTGTTCTAGAACGTGACGTACACTTAGTGATGGGGCAGAAGTGTTTGGGGGAAAAAAGTCTAATAGTGATTTTTCTGTTTTAATATTGGGATTTAAACATGTGCAGAGGAAGTGACTAAACCGTGAGCAAAAGACTGAATACGACCACATTTCAGAACAGAGATCTAAACTACAGTTCGGAGCCCCGGTGCTTCAGGAAGTCCACTCTTTGACATTTGTTTTTTTCCCCCTGAAGTTTTCATGATATGACCATGTGCAACCCCGAGAGAATCATCACCATCAACGGCCCCATCGAACACGCCACCAAAGCTCAGGAGAAGATCATGAAGAAGGTCCGAGAGGCTCACGACAGCGACATGGCCGCCATGAGTGTAAGTGCACGTCCAACATGACCGTAGGGGCCGGGCACTGGGCACTATGATCTCATACAGAGGGGGTGGTGTGCGTTTGGCGCCCCCTGGTGAGCTTCAGGGAGCTTAACTGTGTGTGTTTTGTGTTGAAGCTACAGTCGACGATGATTCCAGGCCTAAACCTCAACGCTCTGGGTCTGTTCCCTCCAGGGGCCCCCTGCATGGGCCCCTCCATGTCCAACATGCCCCCTGGAGCCCACGGAGGGCACGGCGCCTTCGGAGTAAGTGTGACCGTCTCTCTGGTGTCTGGTAAACGGAATTTAGGATCAGCAAAAGGAAATGAGCCACATGGTTTCTGTTGAGCAGTGCTCCAAGAACAGCTCCATTCTTTTTACTGCTGTAGACTTTTTCATGTAATACTTTATCTTTTCTTCTCTGGTAGTTTTTACTTTCACTTTATAAACTGTGGATCAAAACAAAAGCTGCTCTAGACAGAGGAGGACGGACTGTAGTTTGGACGTTAACGCTGCCTTCACGATGTGTGGGGAAAATGATTCTTTCCACGTGTGAAGTGGAAATCACGAGTGTTGTGTTCAGGTGCTTTACCCTGTCCTGTTACTTTATTTATTTTAATGAGTGTAAATGGCGATGTTATTGAAATTCTGTACGCTGCAGCATTTTGTGAGGTACAAACTCCCCAACAGCAGCAGAGTTTCACAGAATGCAGAGCTTAGGGTTTAGAGTTGCTTGGTTAGTTAGTGCTCACCATTCGTTGAAAGGTCAAAGTTTCTCATCTCGTGCGTCATAAAAATCTTGGAGTGTTCAGTGGAAATGCCGACGTGGGTGTAATCCTGTCATGTGCGATTCTGATGTGGGTTTTTGGTGTTTACGATAAAGATCAGAGAACCTGGAGGCACCTTCAGATCAGCTGTAATAACGAACACGTCTAATACTGTTCTGGCTGTTTCTTACCTCGTGCAGTTGAACACTTCTCTGTGCCCAGTGTAAATCCCACTGGAGAAGTCTGAAGTCTGTACACATGTGGACACTCGCTGCACGAAACGGCTCAGATCAGTTACTGGGATCTTTGAGATTCCATTCTCAACACTTCAATCGTAGTTTCTGACTTTGCTGCATTTTAATGAATCTGTTTAACCTGGACTAGAGCTGCTCAACTGTGGGGAAAAACCATCACGATTATTTTGGTCAATATTGAAATCATGATTATTCAGCCAATTTTTTAGTTACACGATGCATTTATTCAGCATTTCTTAAAAAAAAAAAAAAAAAAACTATTACTGATATTTTACGCTAAAATATGAACCTCAGAGCAGTTTTGCGACATAAAATGAATAAAATGTTCTTAAGGCAGAGAAAAACATAAATGTATCCAAAATAAATGATATATTCAGCTGTTCTACAATTTCCGTGTTTAAAAAACAAACAAAACAAAACGTATTTATATAAAAAAAATCCCAAAACAAACTGTTAATCAAGTTGAAACGATAAAGCTTTTGAGTTTGAAGATCGTTTGACACAAAATTCAATTAACTGCACAGCCTTGAGTGGACAAGGACACTTACCCGGATTTCCTGGTGTCCCTGTAAACGTAGGGACTCGGCGGGCAGGTGCTGGCAGGTGCGGCAGGTGCGGCAGGTGAAGCGACCCTCAGTTTGACCTGTGTTTCCTTTGTAGTGCAGTCCTTATGTGGGGGAGGGTTTGTGGTCTTCTATGATGTCCGCCGGCAGCCAAACCTTCTCTGTAAGTCCCTCGTGGCTCTGGCCCTGCACGGCTTTGGTTGAGCGCCGTTTTTATGCCTCTGACCGACGTGTTCCCGCCTCTGGACACTCGCTGCGCTGTGTTTGAACTGTGGAGATGTGCCGTCCTGTCCAAACTCAGGCCTGCTTGTCTGGGCGCATGCGCATATCGAGTTTTGACGCAAATTGGGCTCTGACTGAAAACGGGGACTGACCTGCCCCTCTCGCCCGGTGCACTGTCGTGTAACGTCTTGTGTTTTTTTAGGCTCATCCGGAATCGGAGTCGGTGAACCTGTTCATCCCGGCGCACGCCGTCGGGGCCATCATCGGGAAGCAGGGCCAACACATCAAACAACTGTCGCACTTCGCCGGAGCCTCCATCAAAGTAAAGCCTTCCATTTTTCATTCTCATTGTGGTTTATTTTGACACGATCATAAACGTTGAACTTTTGAGCCTTTTGTTAACGTTGTTTAGTTTGTACAAACAAACAAAGAAAAAAATCCTTACATTCTTATTTGGATACGATCGTAAATGACAAACTTCAGGAATGCACCGAATATTCAGCCGAATATTGCAAAAAAAGTGGCTTTCGGTGGAAGTCGAGGCTGAAGACCACAGTGATGCAGGCGGCGGTTTTTTGTTCGCTGCGGATGGATGATTTAAGTTTGGATTTTCATTTCAGAACACAGAACAGAATAAAATGATTAGTTCTCACAGGGCTGATGGAGCTTTGTTTCTTTTCCCCGGAAAGTCTATGGGGAAAAATGACTGAGAAATGTCCTTCCAGACCTGAGGAGCAGCGGTCACTGAGCTTCACAGAAACATCAAGTCCACGACCAGTTCAGTTTGGACATGTTCATGTGTTTTTACTTCCATGATTTACACTGTAGATTCTCACTGAAGGCTTGAAAACCTGTGCGATGTAGTGCAATGTTCCGAGGGTCCACTCCTCCTCCAGCCTGGTGCCCCAAACCCCTCCTCCAGCCTGGTGCTCCAAACCCCTCCTCCAGCCTGGTGCTCCAAACCCCTCCTCCGGCCTGGTGCTCCAAACCCCTCCTCCGGCCTGGTGCTCCAAACCCCTCCTCCAGCCTGGTGCCCCAAACCCCTCCTCCAGCCTGGTGCTCCAAACCCCTCCTCCAGCCTGGTGCTCCAAACTCCTCCTCCAGCCTGGTGCTCCAAACCCACCTGGAGATCACCTGCTCCTGTAGAAACTGTCCTGACCTCCTCTCCTCTGTCCTCAGATCGCTCCTGCAGAAACGAAGGATTGCCAGTACAGGAACGTCATCATCGTGGGACCTCCAGAGGCACAGTTTAAGGTACGGGCTCTTCTCCCACAGGCGCACTAAGCACAGAGGCCTCACAGCGAGCAGGTCCCACATGGAGTTCACTGTGGTCTAAAGTCCTGCTCTCTGCACAGGCCCAGTGCAGGATCTTCAGTAAACTAAAGGAGGAGAACTTCTTCGGCCCTAAAGAGGAGGTGAAGCTGGAGGCTCACATCAAGGTGCCTTCGTTCGCCGCGGGCCGGGTCATCGGAAAAGGCGGGAAAACGGTACAGCATTAGCATTAGCACTGGATTTGCTTGAGTATGACAGTGGAGCTGTTCTGAACACGTCTATGTGCAGGTGACGGAGCTGCAGAACCTCTCCTGTGCTGAGGTGGTGGTGCCCAGAGACCAGACGCCGGACGAGAACGACCAGGTGGTGGTGAAGATCACGGGGCACTTCTTCGCCTGTCAGGTGAGTCTGAGCTTCAGGAGGTCCGTCCTGTCCTGAGGGCCGAGGGTAACTCTGTGTTTGTGTGGTGCAGTTGGCCCAGAGGAAGATCCAGGAGATCCTGGCTCAGGTGCGCCGGCAGCAGCAGCAGGCGAAGCCCCCGGGCCCCGGCGCTCCGGCCCCCATGCCCCGCAGGAAGTGAGCGGAGCAGGGAGCAGACTGCACAACACGACCAGAGAGCTGTCAGAGCAGGGAGGGGCCCTCCCCCGGGGCCCTGCCCACTGGGCCCGACTTGAACTGTGTGGCTCCTCCTGTGCCATGGCCCTGCGCTCTGACTGGCCCCTGGCCCCACCCCCACGGGGCCCTCTTTCAGTTTCACACATGGACAATACCCTTCACCTGGGTGGCACTGGCCCCAGCAGATTCACATGACTTTAGTTTCTCTTGAGTGTTTAATGGTGGTTGAAGGTTTCTGCTCAGTTTTCTGTGGAACGTGGCGAAGGCGGTGGAGGTCCCGGCTGGACCTACAGAGATTTATTTGGGGGGAGGGTTGGGGACAGCTTAGTTTGAGCACAGGGCTCTGGTCGGGTCTTCGTGATTATGGGGCATTTTATAAATTCGGATGCATTTTATAGATAGACCTATATACATAGATATATATTTGGAGGTGAGGGCAGAGCACTGACAGACGCTCGGGGAAACGGTGCCCATGCTGCTGCCCGTTTAAAAAGCAATCGAATATGCATTTTACGCAACTACCTCAGGCTCGAGTACCTCAAGAGAAAAGAAAATGATTCTATATATGGAAAAAAAGTTCCTTTTTTTATTTTGCTTTGGTGGTATTTTGTATACTTTATAAAGCTGATAGTCTTTGAACAGTTTTATTTTTTTAAGAAAAATTCAGATGAGGTCCGCTGCCATGTGACCTTCGCCTGGGCCTCAATGACCTCAGTTTTTCCCCTGAGGCTGCACCTGGAGCCGTGCAGATCCGCCGCCCCTTCACCCTCTCTTCACCCTCTCTTCACCCTCTCTTCACCCTCTCTTCACCCTCTCTTCACCCTCATCACAGCCGATGCCATTTTGATTTGACATGGACTTCCTTGGTACTTTTTGCATTCAGTCCGCGGGCTGCAGCTCCGACCCGGTCCTCACGAGGTTCACTGCACGGTGAGGAGGGCAGGGAGTCACACGGAGCAGGAGATGGTTTATGTTTTGTGCAACGAAGACTTAAGACTTTTGTATCCCGAGGTTTCAATATGTCGTCTACAGGGAAAGGACTGTGTGAGCGGAAGAGAACCTAAAGCCTGATTTCACTGCCCAACGCCAAACCTGCGCCATTCCAATGATTCACCTCAGAAAACCACTTTGAGAATGTAGTTTACAGCTCCCAAGTCTAATTTTACTCATTTGAAATAACCACGCAAAATTCTCTGCCAGTGCAGCTTATTTTGAGTAGTTTTTAAGTAGAATTTAGTTGCACATGTGCTTAAATTCTTACTTCCAAGACATTCAAAAATCTACTACAACCAAAAGACTTGAGCAACACCTCCAAACGACGCTGAAACTCGGCGAAACTACTTGAAACTCGTGCATTTTCTGAACTGAACTCGTCGGAAGCGGCTCGGGCGTCTGGCGTTTTCCGCGGTGCTCGATAATGATTTTTAGTTTGGTTAGCAGAATCCGAATGTACAGTTTTTTGTTTTCTTTTCTTGTTTTGTTTAGTGTGTCCACGCTTCCACAGTAGAAAACGCTCTACCTCAGCGCTCCATACCTCAGTCGTGTCACCAGGGGGCGCTACACCGAGGGGCACAAGTCCTACACTGCAAAAGAATCACTCCACCAGTTCAAATCGACGCATTCAGGGTCTTCATTTGAGTAGTTTGAATTGGATTTTTTTTTGGATTTTTGACTCGTTGCTTCGAGATATTTGCGTCGATCTGCCAGTGCGTTCTATTTTTTCTCAAGTGGAATCTGAACAAGTTGAATTTCTTAAGCCACCGGTCGATCGTTTTGCCTTATTACAACCAAAAGTCTTAAAACGAACCAAATATTTAGAGTAACCCTTAAAACCGATCTGTTCGAAACTGCTCAAATCGAGACGTAAATTGTGATTTCACGTCATTTTAATGTGTAGAATATTTAATTTTCTTTTTGCAGTGTACCGTTTACCCCCTCTAAAGTTCATCCGATCTACCTCTTTAGAGACATATTTGAAATAGAGGCATTCTTGTATTGGTTAGGATTTAGGCTTCACTATTCCCCAGATATGAAAAAAAAAAAGTTAATCATGTAAGAAAATTTGCAAAAAAAAAAAAAATTCTTTTGCCGGTGTCGTATATCCTCTTTAATTGAAATTTAGGAAAAAAATGGATGGGTTTTTTCTTTCTGCTTTCTCTTTAGTGGTGTGGCTTCATGTATTTGAACTTTTACTTTGTGGTGAAAAGCTCAAATAGCGCGTTTCTTTTTTGCATAATTCTGTGGTAGGAAATCGCAGAGCCGGGCTTTTGTTTGGTTTGTGACCGGTCTTGTGGCGACAGGTGCTACGCTGTTGGCAGGTGACCCAGTCTTGTGGCGACAGGTGCTCAGCTGGTGGACTCTGCTTCATCTGGACTTTCTCCCCTGCAGCTTGTGCCCCTCACAGCTCCACACTTGTCAAATGCCTCTAAATGAATAAAAAAAAAAAAGTCAAATTCTGATCTTGTGTTTTGTCTTTTCTCAAAGTTCAGTGGAGGCCGGGGGCGTCCAAAAGTTTTTCCATCACATTAAAACAGGAAGTGCTCCAGGAGGCTCTTCCGGTCCCTCTGTCTGGACCTGCTGCTGTGGCCTCGTCATTTGGTCTAAAATGTTCATATGAACCCGCGACATCCTGATTTTTTTTTATTTTTGGCTATTTTGTCCTGGCTCCAGATTCGCTCCTGTAGCTGTGGCATCGTGAGCCTCATTTGAGCGACGCCGACGCTGTGGGGACGTCACACTCACTCAGACACTCAGACAGAATGTGGTCAGTTCAGGAAAAAAACACAAACTTCTTTCAGTTCGACGTCTCATCTGGGCACCATAGATCAGGGGCATCCAAACTTTTACATCCAGAGCCACATATTAAAACACAGATCAGCGTGAGGCCGATGGAGGGTCAGACTGAGGGTCAGAACAGTGAGTCGAGGGTCAGAACAGTGAGTCGAGGGTCAGACTGAGGGTCAGAACAGTACAGGTCTGAATGAGCCTCAGACCTTTGTTCAGGCTCAGACCCTCAGGAGGACACGACGCTTGATCAGGGCAGAGTTCAAAAACATGCAGTAAAAAGAACAACTGCAGTACGAAGGGCCCAATTCACCTGGAAGCCTGAGGGCCACATTTGGCCCCCGGGCCATAGTTTGGACGTGCCTTGTGTAGATGGAGAAACCCATGCAGAGAAATGGTTCTTTTGAATTTCAATTAAGAACGGAAAACAGTTTTTCATTCAGTTTTGGTGACAGTTCGACTATTTCCAATACTTAATTTAAAGTTTATTTCAAATGACACAAAACAAAAATCAGTCGGTGTCTATTTTAATGTTGATGTTTGTCTCTGGTTTATTTGCTGCTGAAGGATTTACCCGAAAACTCGCTGCAGTTTTGTGGACAAACATGTTTCTTCTTTTACAGCGACGCGTTTACTTTGGCGTTTCAGAAAGTAAATGTTGAACTCCAGAACGAGGAACTCTTTGTTCAGCGACTCCACAGAACTATAACCCAATTATTCATTTTCATTTTTAAAGACATTTTTCACACACGGTTGACGGTGAATTCACAGGAGATGAGCAGCAGAACCTCAGACAAATATAAACCAAAAATCAAAATTAAAAAGGGCACAGAAATAAACTGTAAATTAAATATTGGAAATGGAGGTTGAAGTCATTTTTTTGACATTACAACAGAATAAAGAAATAACTTTGCCGATTTTATTTTTCGTTCTTAATTGAAATTCAAAAGACTGAATGGATCATACATGAAAAATACAATTCTGATCATGTTTAGTCTCTTTCTCAGCGTTCAGGTGTGGATGCGATGGGTGCACTGGGTTAGAGGAGTTTTCAGTATAATTTTTTGACAGTTCTTAACGTGCACACTTCAGAACACAACTAGCAATCTACCGAGGACTTCCTGATATCAGCCCAAATGTCCTGTTTGAGGAGTTCAGATCTTTGACACTTTCTAGTCTGGACCAGTCCTGATCCGCCTCAGACCAAACTAAACCTGAGCACCTGCACCAGTCCTGAGTCAGTGCTAGTGCAGCCGCTGCAGCTCAGGCCGGGACGCGTCTCTGTGGCAGGTGAAGCCTCTGGAGACACAGGCTCGGACATCATTTTTATTTAGTAGGCGCCTTTCTGGACACTCGAGGTCGCCAAACAAATTAAATCTGATTAACACAAACAGTTAAAGTGGGACAGTATTTCATTGTGTTTAGAGTTGTATTTTATTAGTGTTCATTATGTATTAAACAGTATTTGAATTGATTTATTGTATTTAATCAACTGTACAGTGACCAGATTTTCAAAACCAAACTCGAACACCTGGTTGTGGTTGGTAATAAAATAATAAAATTGTGAAATGAGTAATTAAAGAAAATGGTTCTGCACTCATGACTTATTCACGATAACATGAGTCAGAACAGTCAGATTTTCTGTGTTTTCTGTGATTTGACCTAAAAACCTCTGCCTCTCTTTACTGTTGGCAGGATCAGACTGGTCAGACACAGGGACACTGGGACATTTCTTGTATAAAACTGGGACAAACGAGTGGTTTTGTGTAAATCTCTGGAGTCAGGACTGGGACTGTCCCGGGGAAACGTGGTCACTTCAGTCAAACGTGTTCTGCGCTCGTACGGTTTCAGTTACTGCAGCTTTGTTAAACTGCAGCAGGAGTAAAACTTCCTTTAACCGTTTGTACATCTCCAGGTGAAACTGTAATTCTCCTTTTGAGGCCGGGACAGATGGAGGACGACCTCTAGTGGCGGGTTTCTGTCATTACAGCGGCACAGCTCCTGGTTCACTTTAAGGACTTCTTTTTGAGGACATATTCCTCTGAGTTTACTCAAATGTGCACGACTAAAGATTGTAAATAAAAATAGGGTTGGACAAAATGGACTAAATCAACACAACTCTTTGGATCAGTGACATTTAAGACCACAAAAAGTCTAATTTGTGAACTCTGCTCCACACCACGTGTTTACTGACAGGATCGGCTGCAGAACTCACCATTAGTGTATTTGGGCCAGTGATGTTTTGCAATTTCAAAATAAAATATGTAGATTTTATCATTTCTTATGTGCCCCTAGGAAAAAAACTTTGATTAAAAGCTTTTTTTTTTTTTTTGTATTTTAAGCCTGAGACGTCGTAAAAATGTCATTTGGTGCAACGGACATAATGTTAAAATTGAATTACATTAAAATTATTATTGAAAATGATAAACGCAAACTGAGATCTACAAACTAAACATTAGGCCACTAAACAGTTTTGAAGAATTTCACAATTTGCCCTAAAACGGCTTCAACTCTTAACTTCGGTACCATTTTTTTAATATATAAAGAGTTAAACACTTCAAAATTGGATAAAAGTTCGGCATGTCGGCATTTCCCTCTTTAAATTTAAGTTCTTAGGTAAAACTCTATTTTTTTTTTTACTTTTCTGATACATTTCACTTTAAACCTGAAGACTCATCTGTTTAGAGCTGCTTATGTTTAAATTTGCTATTTTTATTCACTTTTGTTTTATTTGGACTGTTTTATGGACTTATTGTGTTGCTCCGTGAAGCGTCTCATAAATAAAATGTATGATTATTTAATATCAGTGTTTCACCGATTGACGCCTCAGCTAAAATCCAAAAACTTGGCAGCACTAAAGTGAAATAAAACAAATGGATTTAAACCTTTACATATGAATAATTAGAAAAGTTGTGGCTTGTGGACATAAAAATGCCAGCGTCGCCTCACTGACCCACAGAATAAACGACACGGATCAGAAATGCTGAGGAAACCCTGGAGCGGTGCTGCACAGTGAAAACACGTTTTATTGCAATAAATCAGATCCGAACACACGGTTTTCTCTTCAAACTTTACTGCTTAAAATTCCTCTGTTCATAAAATAGCAGAGTTTAAATGCATTCTCTGTGTCGTGTATTTTCTAAGCAAAATAAACTTCTCGCTCTCCTGATCGGCGTTCGATGAGAGAATATTGCTTATAGGAGTCAGAGCATAAAAAGAAGAACAAGGCCTTAGGTCGTAGAGACGTCACAGTGCGTCACCGAGCGGCAACAGTACGACAGGAGAACAGCTGCCGCCAAACTAAACCTGCACAAGAACTGTCCTTTGTGCTGCAGAAAGTCCAGTGTGTGTGATTCTGGTTCTTCAGATATTCAGTTTTATTTTGGTCGATGACGTCGTCCAGAACCTCAGAATGTGAAACAGCCTCAAAACAGGAAGAAAATGATGTCAAACGTTTGTATTTGGTTTGTGCTGTGAAAATGTTCATTTGTGCAAATTTATTTTAAAAATTATTCATTATCGTCGTCTGTTTCAGTCTTTAGTCTTTTGCTTTTGATTCAGATTTTATAGAATAACACAGACTTTTCCTCAGCCTCAGGTCGTTTCTCTTCTCTAGTTTTGTGGAGTTTGTCTCCATCAGCTGAGAAGAAATGACGTCCTGTAATTACCACAGAATAATAATGAAGAATTTGAGAAATAAACTTACACAAATGAAACTGTCACAGCACAAACCAAATACAAACGTTTGACATCATTTTCTTCTGTTTTGAGGCTGTTTCACATTCTGAGGTTCTGGACGACGTCATCGACCAAAATAAAACTGTGAATATCTGAAGAACCAGAATCACACAAATGAAACTTTCTGCAGCACAAAGGACAGTTTTAGTGCAGGTTCAGTTTGACGGGGCGACTTGGCGGAGGTTCTACAGTGTTCTACAGTGTGCTTCAGGAGCTTCAGGAGCTTCAGGAGCTTCAGGAGCTTCAGGAGCTTCAGGAGCTTCAGGAGCTTCTCCTCGCTTTGCATAAAGGTACATGTGAAATCAACTCTTTGGATTCTAGATGAAACATGGGGCACGGCTCATTTCCATTTCCTTGCTTCCTTCTCCTCGATTCCTCTCCTCCACCCTCGTTTTCAGCTGTTAAACGTTTACGGCCTAATGAGTCTCAGAGAAAATGGCTTCAACTCAAACCCAAGTTTAACACATGTATCAGTACCTGTCATGAAAACAAGAACATAAAGAACCTCAAAGTTTATTAAAAGCGTGTTTCAAATGAACACTTTCACTGTTATTAAGAAAATGACCAATTGGAAGAACAAAATCGGCCTTGTTGACAAATAATAACCCAAAATGTGAATATTTAGTGTGAGCTCCTTTGTTTTTATGAGTCTGTTTTGTTCTTGAGTAACAAATAGTTTGTAGATGTTCCCTGGATGAGACTTTAGTGTCATTTTTGGAAAACATTAAACATAAAAATGTGCGGAGAGCAACAGAAGTTCTATTTGAGCATTAAAGTGATGGTTTTATTACTCTGAAACTAAACCTGTTTACATTTTCTGTTCATCCAGGGCCATAATGGAGCTTTCACACCTCTGGACCCACAGCAGGTAGAGCCAGACTGAACTCCACCCGTTACCACCAAGTTCTGAGTTTGTTCCTCGTTTAAACTCGTGTCTGAGTTTGTGAATTTGCCTCGTTTCTGTAGCCGAAGCCGTTTTCTCGAGCCGAGACGAGTCAGATTAAGTGTCGTCCCGAAACCACAGAGGAGACGAGGGAAGGAAACCACAGAGGAGGCGAGGGAAGGAAACCACAGAGGAAACCCGAGCGAGGATTCAGGAGCAGAGGCTGGATGAAATGTTTGAGGAGTTTGTCCCGACTGCACAAGGACAGGGACAGAAGTAAAGGAGGTTTGGTCTGTTACATCGTCCTGAATTTGACATTAAAACTAAAAAAATATACGTTAAATCACATTTATCTGAAAACAAAGATGTTGGCCTGACTTTGATTTCAAAGTTCTGGAGCAATAACCTAAAATAATCCTCGTTTTAGGAAAGACTGCCCCATTCACCCTCCGCTCGTGTCTCCTCCTGTGCCTCCTCTCTCGTCTCCTTTCTCGTCTCCTTTGTGAGCGGGGATCGAGGAGAGGAATCGAGGAGAAGGACGTGAGGAAGGAGAAATGAGACGCGCCCGAGGACTCGACAGGCAGCGAGGCAGACATGAGCTTCAGCCGGACAGTGCCCTCCTTTGTGCTGCAAAAAGAACAGGATTATGAAAAGATTTGGCAACGACAAAAAAAAAAAACAGGCAGTTTAAAGCGGAACTGAAGACGTGAACACGGAGCTGCTAAACTGGGCGTGGACGAGGACGAGACGATTCTGTGCACTTCCTGTTCAATACGATTCAATGCAATATCGATTTATTATTATATTCGACACGGTTCAGTAAAAAACAAATGCTGCAGCGTGTAGAGATTAGGAAAAAAATGGATTCCGATATTTCGTGTTGCGATTCTCGTGTCGATTCAAATTGGATTTTTTTCAGGTCATGTTTTTCTTGATTCCATTTAAGTTTCATTTACGACTCAAATTAAACTGTATTTCATCTGATTTTGTTCTCGTGAAGGTTTTAGCATCGGGAGGTATCGGGATATTTTTAAATGAATTGTCACAGGCAAAAGTATCGTGAAGCCAGATTCACCCCTAATATCGTGACACTAAAAATCTGCATTAAACCACTAAATTTGAAAAAAAATGAATATGAAAAACTCTCATTTTACTTAAAACGGTGAAAATGTGTCGCATAAACGAGCTTCTGATCTCCAAACAAGCAACAAAACTGAAGCTTTGTAAAATAATTTAGTAAAATCTACAAAAACCTATTCTTATATCGATACAGCGGCCCATGATATCGATACTGTATCGTCAAATTAAACAAAACAATATATCGATATTTCAATATTTTTGCACAGCCCAAGTGACGAGGGGCGGAGTCTGCAGGTAAAAGGAGCCGCGTGATTGGTCCGCACTTCGACTCCGCCCCCTCAGACAGGCGTTTGTGTCAGACGCACCCGTCTGCGGTCGGACGCGTCGCGCCCGTCAGTGCTGTGTGATGTCACGCAGTACTTGAAATCGCAGTGGCCACTAGAAGCACAAACTCCTCCAAATGCACTTTTCGTTTGCTCTAAAATGGCCAGAAAAGAACTCGGGACAATGGAATAAAAGCAGCAAATCCACAGTTTAGCAGCAGAAGTGGAGTGTTTAGTTCCGCTTTAATATCGGCCGTGGGCACTTTTCTGTTTCACGATGTTCAGTCACGATCCTTCTCCGTTACGACCGTGAACGGCTCACACAAGCATCACTTTGCATTTCATTAAATAAAAATATGAATTACGCTTTAAAATGAAAATGTTCTGTGATGTGTTTGAGGTGGTTCCAGGACCAAGGGCCCAGATCCTCCTGAATGAAGGACACTGCACCGGGTCAAGTCCACAGAGTCACACGAGGCTGCACAACAGAACCACACCTACTACAACAGTGGGAAAGACTTATGGACTTCTCACACTTTAGAATTCACACTTTGTTCACGGTCTGGGTGGTTCCTGCGACATATACTTATTTTAAAATATATAATTTCACGTTTGTTTTTTTCACACTGAGGGGGCGCTCTAAGCCTGTGTGTCGGCTACTCCTGTTAATCCTACAAAAATTTAATTTAAAATCTAAATGTCAACTTATAAAAGACAAATGCCCCGAAAAAGAAAATCAGAATCTGCAGATTATAAACTGCAAGTGGTGAAATCAGTAACGAGCAGCAGAAAGAAGGTTTGGAGTGAGCGGGAAACTTGAGTTTGACTGGAGAAAAACTCAAACTGCAGTGAAGACGACACAAAAAGCTCATGGCGGCTAAAAGCTCGACGGCCACAGCCAGAGGAACATGTTCACAGATGGAGCGTGAACACTGTGTCACGTCTCCACGCAAATCATCTTAGTGTCCCTAAAACTGCAGCAGACTAACACGCCGATGTTTCAAGTGCTGAAATGTCTGTTCTTGGTCTCAGAAACCCACATTGCTCCAGTGACGGTTTGGCGTTTCTTCAAGTTTCTGCAGCATCGATTAGGGACGGGCACGATTAGTCCATTAATCGATAATCGATCGTTAAGAATTTCGTCTATCGCCTTCATTTTTAATCAGCAAACTGAATGTCGGTGTCTGTGTAACGTAGCCTGAGGAGTCGAGGTCTGAGCACAAATTCTGGAGCCTCACAGTCCCACGTCTCGGCTCTGGCTCCTTGGAGATCCCTATATTCCTCAGAGTGCGTTTCCCTGCACATCAGTGTCCCGGGTATGATCGGGTTTTTGAGTGTCCCGGTTTCACATGTTTACGCAGCATCTGCAACGCGACATACGCACAGAACAGACTCAGCATCAGCAGAACATCCTCTGTCACAGAGAGAACACTCATATTCACTGAGTCACAGAGAGAACACTCATATTCACTGAGTCACAGAGAGAACACTCATATTCACTGAGTCACAGAGAGAACACTCATATTCACTGAGTCACAGCGAGAACACTCATATTCACTGAGTCACAGAGAGAACACTCATATTCACTGAGTCACAGAGAGAACACTCATATTCACTGAGTCACAGAGAGAACACTCATATTCACTGAGTCACAGAGAGAACACTCATATTCACTGAGTCACAGAGAACACTCATATTCACTGAGTCACAGGGAGAACACTCATATTCACTGAGTCACAGAGAGAACACTCATATTCACTGAGTCACAGAGAGAACACTCATATTCACTGAGTCACAGAGAGAACACTCATATTCACTGAGTCACAGAGAGAACACTCATATTCACTGAGTCACAGAGAGAACACTCATATTCACTGAGTCACAGAGAGAACACTCATATTCACTGAGTCACAGGGAGAACACTCATATTCACTGAGTCACAGAGAGAACACTCATATTCACTGAGTCGAGTCCTTTAGTCCCACAGAAGCTGAAGCAGCAGCACAAGGAAAGAGCTGCTTTTTTCAGCTCTTACAGTTTATGCAAATGAGCCGTGAGGTTTTAAGTTTAGTTTGTGTAAAACATAAATGTTTAAATCTGCATTAAACTCATTCTGACCTCACACTGATGAGGCTCTGGAGTCAGGACCTTTATGTGTTTAAAGTTCAGTTTATTTATGCAGATGAGGAACAGGAATAATACTGATGATAATTTTAATATAAAATGTTAATGGTTAATCGAAAATCGATTGTTAATTTTCCCGACGATCGATTAATACAATTTAATCGAAGCCCGTCCCTAGTGTCGTTTTCTCTTGCAGACGGTTTCATTTCCAATCGTTTCCTCAGGATTCGCCGTCACTCGCTGCACGTCTGAGGTTATTTCAACAAGAACTGACCAAAAAAAATGATTTGCCTGTGAAATTACGTCAGTGTTTTTGAGCAGTAAAACACCCGGAACTGAAGAGTTTAATGCCGCAGTGTGAAATCTTTCAGGCAGAGCAAACGGTGCTCAAACCCCGTGTCGTGTCGTCCTTGTAATAGTTTGGTTGTGTTGTGCAGCCCCAGTTGTGACTCGAGCAGGAGGAGCACAGCTGGTGACAGAACGAGTCCAGCAGCTAAAAATAACACTGTGAATATGGCGTAGGACACAGGAAAAAAAAGATTAAATAAAACCAAAACTCAACCTAAAAAAGTGCAGTTCTCCAAAATAAATAAAGCGTCTTAAAGGAGCAGGCTCAGAGTCGGGGACTAGAGGCGGTTGGGGGCGTGTGGGTGCAGGCGGGTGGTCCGGGCGGTGGGCTTGTGTTTGCCGGGCCGCTGTAAGGACACGGGGGCGGCGGACAGAGCGCCCCCTGCTGGCTGGGAGGAGTTGGCGGCGGCGGAGGAGGAGGAGGAGGAGTTGTCCATCAGGTGGATTTTGCCCTCGAGCTTGGACAGGCGGGTCAGGATGTCGTCCAGTAACACGGCGATGGTCCTCTTCAGGTCAGCTGTGGGCACACGGGGACGGGGCAGGAGGGGCAGGGAGGGCAGGAGGGGCAGGGAGGGCAGGAGGGGCAGGAGGGGCAGGGAGGGCAGGAGGGGCAGGGAGGGCAGGAGGGCAGGAGGGGCAGGGAGGGCAGGAGGGGCAGGGAGGGCAGGAGGGGCAGGAGGGGCAGGGAGGGCAGGAGGGGCAGGGAGGGCAGGGGGAGATTGGAGGATATGAATGTTTTTCTTATGTAAAGCACTTTAAATGCACTTTGTGTCCAGATAATCCTACACAAACAAACTCGCCCTGCCTCATGTCGCGGCCCCTGAACTGACCAAATGTAGGTTTGTTTACGACTTATTTGCCGTGGACCGTGGAGAAACAGAAATACTGCACAAAATCATAGTTCTAGGCAAACTTATGTACCAGAAAAGCCCACTGTATGTCCCGTCTGTCATGCATATACCCGAGATATTTTTATTACTCTATTTCAACATTTTATTTCATTTACTACTACCGTATTTTCCGGACGATAAGCCGCTACTTTTTCCCCAGGCTTTGAACCATGCGGCATTTAGAACGGAGCGGCTGATGTGGACGTTTTTCCACCACTAGGGGCGCTCTAACCGGAATTACAAAAACAAGATAGACGGGAAATTTATACAAAGAAGAATACGCTACTTTTTATTTAGCAGATATAACACGCACAACACATTACTAACTGGTAATTATTTTCAAATCCTCACCCCTTCATCATGAAAAGCACGAAGGAGTTTGTATGATGCAAGTTTTAAGTTGAAGGCATCGATCTTGCTCCAGGAAGGAAACCGCTGTAGAGCCCTGCACCCGCGGGACCCACGGGACCAACACAAAACAGAGCAGGACCATGGATGTAATAAGAGCATCTGAAAGAACATTCTGAAAGAACATTCTGAAAGAACATTCTGAAAGAACATTCTGAGAGCTTATTGTGGGCGGGCAGTAGTGGGACTGAAGACTGCAGCAGCGGGCAGGAGTGGTCCTGCAGACCTCTACCTGCTGCTGTGAGCTCAGCGTCAGCGGAGATGATTAAAGTGACTTGTGGTTTCACTGCACAGGAGAAATGAAGGTCAATTACCGGTTCTTTTCTGTTTTTGACCTGTTTTAATCAGCACAGTTGCTGCCGTGTTAAAAGACACTGTTCAGAAAGAATCTGTTCAGGTACATAAATGTACATTTACAGTACAAAATCGTTCTGTATATGCAGTAAATATCTCATTTTTCAACATAGATATCAGTGGCTTATAGCCCGGGTGCAGCTTGTATAACTTTTCTTAATTTTTATTTATTTATTTTTTTAAATCGAGGGATGCGGCTTATGAGGGATGCGGCTTATTTACCGGTGCCTCTATAGTCCGGACAATACGATATTTTTCTATAATTCTGCCTTATTGGACACCTGTCTCTTGTTGCTTATTTAGAGTTTCTCATGACCATTTTTATATTTTTTTTCTAGTGCTGTCAAATGATTAGAATTTAATTTTGATTAATCACAATTAATCACAGTTAATTATTCTCCAAAAAAAGACCAAAATATTTTGACAAAAATACAATTTATGTTTTCTATGGCTGTAGTTTTGTTGTCGTGCTCAGTTTGTCGTTTCTGCCGCTGAATCAAACCCGTGTTTTGCTTTAAGTTGGTGTTTTAAACTTGTGCTTCTGTGGAAACAGAGTTCATCACTGCGACATCTGCAAACTGCCTTAGTTTATCTAAAGTGCCGTATGGACCTGATCACTGACCTAATCACCTGCGCCGCCTTCAGGACCATCGCACTTTAACAGAGGAGCGTTCAGAAGAAACTGTGGGATTAATCTGCATTTTAAAAACATCAGTGCGATAAGTGACAGTCCTGAAAGAAATGATTGAGTTGGACTCACAGGCTTTGTGTTTGTTTCGCTCTATAAATAAAGTCTGACTGATTGAAAACAGTGCGATATGTTTTTGTGATAAATCGCATGTGTTTACGCGTTAACAGCCCTCATTTCTTCTCTTTATTATATTATAATGTGGTGCGTGAGCTAGTGTGTCCAAATAACGTCCCTTGTGGATGAATAAAGTTTGTCTAAACTGAAGGACTCCCTCAGGCTCAGGGCCGCTGAGCTCCAGCTTCAGATCTGAGGAACACTGGAGCTTCTCTCACAGCTGAAGCTCACTCACCATAACAACTCTGTGTTTCTCAGAGCGAGAATTGTGTTACATACTGTGGCTTTAACGTGTTGTACAATAAAACAGTAGAAGTACTTCCTGATCCTGTCACTGTGGAAACTCCACGTCCACATTCCCAGAAACAATTACACAGTTGTGTGAATCTGACGGTTCTGAAGTGTTCGGTCATTACAAAATCAGGACGTTTAACATTTAGCGACGCAGGATTAGCCCCGCCCCCTGCGGCTCTGGAAATAAGGAATTAAAGGAGGTAAAGTCAGGGCAAGAACTACAGGGAATGAAACCAACTTTATCTTCTGTCCTTTTGGTTCAGTCTTTGTTTAGACCTGGTTCAGACCTGGTTCAGAACTTGTTAAAGCGGGACTAAAGTGGGACTAAAGTGGGACTAAAGCGGGGCTAAAGTGGGACTAAAGTGGGACTAAAGCGGGGTTAAACTGGGGCTAAACTGGGGCTAAACTGGGACTAAAGCGGGACTAAAGCGGGACTAAGACAGGACTAAAGCGGGACTAAAGCGGGACTAAAGCGGGACTAAAGCGGGACTAAGACAGGACTAAAGCGGGACTAAAGCGGGACTAAAGGGGGACTAAAGGGGGACTAAAGGGGGACTAAAGAGGGGCTAAAGCTGGGCTAAAGGGGGACTAAAGAGGGGCTAAAGAGGGGCTAAAGGGGGACTAAAGAGGGGCTAAAGTGGGGCTAAAGGGGGACTAAAGAGGGGCTAAAGGGGGATTAAAGCGGGGCTAAAGCGGGGCTAAAGGGGGACTAAAGAGGGACTAAAGCGGGGCTAAAGGGGGACTAAAGAGGGGCTAAAGCGGGATTAAAGGGGGACTAAAGAGGGGCTAAAGCGGGACTAAAGGGGGACTAAAGAGGGGCTAAAGAGGGGCTAAAGTGGGACTAAAGGGGGGCTAAAGCGGGACTAAAGGGGGACTAAAGCGGGGCTAAAGGGGGACTAAAGAGGGGCTAAAGTGGGGCTAAAGGGGGACTAAAGAGGGGCTAAAGAGGGGCTAAAGTGGGACTAAAGGGGGGCTAAAGCGGGACTAAAGTGGGACTAAGCCAACAATAATTTAATATAATGTTAATGTTAAATGTCAGGATTTTCTTACAGTTTGTCCTTTGTAAACTTGTGTAGATCTACAGCCTGTGATGCTCAGATATTCACTGTGTTCGAATATTTTGTAAGAGTGTTTGAGCCCTGCAGCTGTTCACACACACACACACACACACACACAGGGGCGTGGTGTTACCGTATCCAGCGAGGGCGGTGCCCTGGGGCCCTCCCGGGGCCCGCTCCTTCTCCTCCCGCAGCACACGCACATATCTGTGGCTCAGCTCCAAGATCTGCTCCCGGAGCTCCTGGCTGCTCTCGTGTCGGGGCTGATGGACGGTGTAACGCAGCAGCATGAGCCCCCAGACCAGCCCCACGATCACCAGAAGAAGACTGAGACGCTGAGACATGCTCCTGCGCAACAGCGCCCCCACCATCCTGAACAAAAACACACACAGAGGATATGAGCGTCTATACAACAGCGCCCCCACCGTCCTGCACAAAAACATACACACAGGATATGAGCGTCTATACAACAGCGCCCCCACCATCCTGAACAAAAACACACACAGAGGATATGAGCGTCTATACAACAGCGCCCCCACCGTCCTGCACAAAAACATACACACAGGATATGAGCGTCTATACAACAGCGCCCCCACCGTCCTGCACAAAAACATACACACAGGATATGAGCGTCTATACAACAGCGCCCCCACCATCCTGCACAAAAACAAACATCCCCAGTCTTATCTTATTGGCCTCCCTCAGCCGGCACAGGCCTCAGCCAAGGTCGTCTGGAACAACCCCCCCCCCCGGAGATCACAGCAGTGAGACGCTCTCACAAACCCCACTTGAACTGACACCTGTGGATGTTTGACTTCATCTGGGACGCCAACTGGAGCGACTCTCCAGGCCCACGCCCCATTCCACACCGCAGCTGTTGAACCCAGCGCCACGCGGCCGCAGGGTTTCTGTACTGTGTTTTGACTGTGCTGATGTCAGGGAGGCGTTTTTCGTGTACTGGCCCCACATTATGCCCCGACAGGAGCGTGGCCCGGGGGCTGTTCTCTTTTTTGCTCCTCCCCATCCTCGTGTTTGTGATGTACGGACGGGCTCACAGGTCCCATTTCACTTCCTGTTGCATGTCTAACACATTTTCTTCGGGTCCTTTGTGGAGTGGGTCGGACTGTTTTTAGTCCTATGTCCAAAATTCCGAAATGTCCCTTTAAAGTGGGACAGTATATATCTGACTGATTGTGTTTAGTGTTGTATTTGATTAGTTTTTAGTATTTAGTCATGTATTAGACGGTGTTTAATGATCGATTCACAATTTTCCAACACTTAATGTAGAACAGACATTTGTGTAGACACAGCCAGTGCACGTCCAGGACACACCGGGTAAAAAATAAAGGTACGGGCAGGGCTCTACGCTAACTTTTTTTTTCAGGAGCACAGAAAAAAAAATGGGGGCACAAATAGGTTTTCATTTCGAACGATTATTGCAGTGCAGAACTTGCGCACACCAACTTATTTGAATTAATTTAATACAAAAAACAAGAATTATTATGACTGTACTTTTCCTGCATGATCGCAGTGTTTTTATAAATATATCTTCATTTTATCTGATTAATATTTAGACTTAAAATAAGCCAAACAAACTGTTCTGCACTGAAACACTCTGTGGCCCTTTTTGGACCTTCACCCACAGTTTAAGAACCTCTTCTGTAAGAAAACTTCCACTGCACTTTACACAAAACTGCTTCAAAGTGAAAAACATAGGTAAGATTTTTAAACCTGTATTTTCAAATTCCTAGGTGAAGTTACATTCTCTTCCTGGTTTTACAGTGGTTTTTAGCCTCTGCACATTTACCAAACTAAACGCACATTGTGACAGAGTTATTTGGCATTTTCTTAGGCAAACTTCAGCCCACATATCGCCTGCTCTGTGCTGTAGCTCTGCTCTGTGCGGACACTGACAGAAAATTAGTATTGGCGTATTTCACGTGAGGCGGAAGGACAGGTGGGATACCTGCCCTGTGACGCATGTTGGTACACGAGGGTGCGCGCTGTGGACAAGCCGCGCGCTGCGGAGCCTGTGCTGACGGGCCGCACAGTGTCTGCGGGCTCCAGTGCACAGACCGCAGAGAGACGTCCCGCGCGGTCACGTACACCGGTACAAGTTTATTGCAGCGGCCGTAATGAAATATGATCACACTCAGTATTCAGACCTTGAGTCCGTGATAAGACAGAGTCCAAATGCGCTCGAGACAAGACCAAGACAAAGCTCTCGCTTTAGCCGATAAGGAAGTCCAGCGGCATGGGGGCGTTTACCGAGTGGTGGGACAGGTGTGGGTCCTGCTGCGGGGCGGTCCTCGTTGAAGGGGGCGTGGGTGTGTTTTGAAGCGGAGTTTGTTCGTATGAGTGATATCAACGCACACGTAGAGCTCGTACGCTGGGGTCAGCGCTCGCGCTGGGAAAGCGTGCGGCGCTTTAGGGGCTCCAGGCTTGGGCAGATTCCACAGTCCTAGTGTGAGTTTGCCCCTAATGTTTGATACATTTAGAACGTTTAACTCGTCACGTTACGTCTGTGCGCAGTTCTCCTTACTGTGGCTGCAGAAGCACTCGCACTGGTGCAACTGTTTTATTTTCCTCGTTCGCACGACGAAATATTTACTCGCAAATGCGAGTGAAATGGGCGCACTGTAGAGCCCTGGGTACGGGTAAATAAAAGTACAGGTAATACTTCTTTCCTCTGCTGTGGTGGTAATTTCCGGCAGTACGAGACTCTACTCACCTCTGCCTACCGGGCGGGGAGAGGAGGAGGGGCCCCCGGGAGCCCTGAGAGCGTCTGTAGGGGGATGTGCTGTGCTGTGCTGGTCTGATCCAAACGCCCGGGGCACTCAGGACATGCTGTGCACTGCCTCACCACAGGGGGGCGCTGTGGGTCAGGGCATCTTTTCTGTCACACAAAAGTCAGAACATAAAAGAACCACGATTAAAACATGAACCACAGAAGGATCAGAGTCAGAACAAAGGCAAAATCAGTTTTGAATAATGGAGATACCGTGACCAACATGAGGACCGGGTATGGGGGAGCGCAGTCCTGGTTTAGTCCTGGTTTAGTCCTGGTTTAGTCCTGGTTTAGTCCTGGTTTAGTCCTGGTTTAGTCCTGGTTTAGTCCTGGTTTAGTCCTGGTTTAGTCCTGGTTTAGTCCTGGTCCAGTCCTGGTCCAGTCCTGGTTTAGTCCTGGTTCAGTCCTGGTTCAGTCCTGGTTCAGTCCTGGTTTAGTCCTGGTTTAGTCCTGGTTCAGTCTTTGTTTACACCTGGATTAGACCTGGATTAGACCTGGATTAGACCTGGATTAGACCTGGATTAGACCTGGTTCAGACCCAATTAAACCAGGGCTAAAGTGGGACTAAAGCGGGATGAAACCAGGTCTTAAGTGGGACTAAAGCGGGGCTAAAGCGGAGCTAAAGCTGGACTAAAGTAGGTCTAAAGATGGACTAAAGTGGGACTAAACTGGGACTAAAGCGGGACTAAAGCGGGACTAAAGTGGGTCTAAAGCTGGACTAAACTGGGACTAAAGCGGGACTAAAGTGGGTCTAAAGATGGACTAAACTGGGACTAAAGCGGGACTAAAGCGGGACTAAAGTGGGTCTAAAGATGGACTAAACTGGGACTAAAGCGGGACTAAAGCGGGACTAAAGTGGGTCTAAAGATGGACTAAACTGGGACTAAAGCGGGGCTAAAGCTGGACTAAAGTTTGACTAAAGTTTGTCTAAAGCGGGACTAAAGCTGTGGGCCGTGCGTGTACTGGTGGAGCTGAAAATGGGGGTTTATCGACAAAATGGCGTCTTGAAAACAAATCCACCTTTGGGTAAATGAAAAGGAGAAACAATTATAACATGTCTGAAGCTCTGAAAAGTCGACTTTACAGAATAGGCCTGATTTAACAAAATAAAAGGCGAGAGACATGATTATTTACATGATTATTGTGAATGAATTTAAACATGACTGGTTCACTGACTCCCCCCGTTTTTAAGGTGGGTTTTTTTCTATTTCATTTCTGTACATGGTTTTAAGTTTTAACTTTCTGTAGCTTCATAATAAACATCCCATGTGGAAAACACGACCTAAATCGTTTTCTGTGCCTAAAGTTCTGCAATAATGTATTTTTCTTAGTCTCATCGTGACTATTCTGCCGTTTAGAGCCTCGATGTTTTGATCCTCGTCTCTTTTTCTCCAAATTTGTTGAGCCTTTAGAAGTTGGGACAGACTCACAAAGACTTTATCTCAGTTAAATATTGACTTAAGTCCAAAACATACACCAGCAGCTGTTAGTCTCGTGCCCTCTGTTTAATCTTTTGTTCTGGTGCAGCTCTGAAGGACGAAAGACTCCAGTCCTCAAGAAGAATCAACACGTTTGAGCTTTTGAGCCCGTTATGACCTTGTTCCCTCATCAGAAACACGTCTGGAGAGGTTTTAGAGTCTATCATGCGTGTTTCAGTACCATATTTTCTGGACTATAAGTCGCTCCAGAGTATAAGTCGCACCAGCCAAGTTGAAAGGCAAAGTTATAGAAATAACACGAGAACAGGTGTGTTCACGTCACATTTGAACAGTTACTCAGAAAACTAGAGCAGAAACAACACACCAAGTTTACCAAACTCTCCATCTCGCTCCAAATCACTAAATCCGCAGAGTGAGCGAAAAACCTCCATCCAAACCAACACGGCACAAAAGCTTGGCCAGAATGTAAGATCTAAACACTTAAATCTGTTAGAAAATGGCTTAAAAGTCGTGAAATGATCTGTTCATGCAGAAATATATTTTTTCTTGATGGGTTCTCTTCAAATAAACGACCTCTAGATGAGAATGAAGCCTCTCTGTAAGTGTTCAGGGCTGGAAATAAGTTTATGGACGCGATGTTTGAGATAAACAGACTTAAAACCAGTTTAGGATCAGTGTTCACGGCCTGAGAATAAGTTTAAAAAATGCCAAATTCTAGATAAAATGCTTTAAATTCTGCTCAATTCTAAATAAAATCCTTTTAATTCAGCTAAATTCTAAATAAAATGCTTTAAATTCTGCCAAATTTTAGATAAACATACGTAAAATAAGTTTATGATTACCATATAAGTTGCACCAGCCAAAAAATGCACAATGAAGAAGAAAAAAAAACATATACAAGCAGGGCTCTACACTAACTTTTTTTTTCAGGAGCACATGTGCCCCCAAGTTAAAAATTTTAGGAGCACAGAAAAAAAAATGGGGGCACAAGTAGGTTTTCGTGTGAATGATTATTACGCACACCAACACTGAAAAAAATAATAATTATGACTGTACTTTTCCTGCATGATCGCAATGTTTTTATAAATATATCTTCATTTTATCTGATTAATATTTAGACTTAAAATAAGCCAAACAAACTGTACTGCACTGAAACACTCTGTGGCCCTTTTTGGACCTTCACCCGCAGTTTGAGAACCTCTTCTTTAAGAGAACTTCCACTGACACTTTACACAAAACTGCTACAAAGTGTAAAAAGTGTGCATGATTTTTAAACCTGTTTTTTCAAATTCCTAACTGGAGTTACATTCTCTTCATGGTTTTACTGTGGTTTTTAGCCTCTACATATTTACCAAACCAAACGCACATTGTGACAAACAGATTTATTTGGCATTTTCTTAGGCAAACTTCAGCCCACATATCACCTGCTCTGTGCCGTAGCTCTGCTCTGTGCGGACACGGACATAAAATTAATATTGTCGAATTTGATGTGAGGCGGATGGACAGGTGGGATGTTTAACCTGCCCTGTGATGCACCCTGGTACACGAGTGTCCGCGGGCTCCAGCGCTCAGGTCCCGCACACCGGTACAAGTTTGTTGCCAAAGGCAGCGGCCGTAATGAAATATGATGCACTCAGTATTCAGACCTTGAATCCGTGACGAGACCGAGTCCAAATGCGCTCGCGTCCGAGACAAGACCAAGACAAAACCATCGCTTTGGCAGAGAAGGAAGTCCAGCTGCACAGGGGAGTCTACTGAGTGGTGGGACAGGTGTGGGTCCTGCTGCGGCGCGCTCCTCGTTTAAGGGGGCATGGGTGTGTTTTGAAGCAGAGTTTGTTCGTATGAGTGATATCGGCGCACACGCGGAGCTCGTATGCTGGGGTCGTGCGTGGTCGGAGGTGTTGTGCCTGGGCACAGTTCAGTTGCGCTCGCGCTGGGCGTGTCGCGCTTTAGGGTCGATCCAGGCTTGGGCAGGTTCCACAGTCCTAGTGTGAGTTTGCCCCTAATGTTTGACACATTTAGAACGGTTAACTCGTCATGTTACATCTGTGCGCAGTTCTCCTTATTGTGCTGCAGAAGCACTCGAACTGGTGCGACTGTTTTGATTTCCTCGTTCGCACGACAAAATATTTACTTGCAAATGCGAGTGAAATGGGCGCACTGTAGAACCCTGTATACAAGTCACATTTTTGGAAGGAAATTTATTTGATCAAATCCGACTCCAGGAACAGACATTTCCTGTTGAAAGGCAAAGTTATAGAAACACCAACAGAACAGAGAAGAACAGGCTGAACATGTGTCTGGTTTGTTCACGTCACATATGAACAGTTCTTCACAAAACTACAACAGAAACAGCAGAACAAATCTTACCGAACTCTCCATCTCGCTCCAAATCACTAAATCCACTGAATTCTTCATCCTCGGTGTCACTTCTGAGTAACTCCACCAGCTCCAGATAAATTCAGCTTTTAGCCGCGATGAGCTTTTGTTTTCTTCATTTCAGTTCGAATTTCCTCCACTTTTCTCTGTCAAACAAGTTTCCCTCACTCCAAACTTTCTTTCTGCTGCTCGATTGTTCCTCTACGTTTCTGGTTCTCTGCTCATCATCTACACGAGTAATGATGTGTTTAATGCAGCTTTGCACAGAGTGACCAGAGGAGCAGTGAGGGAAGAGCATTATTCCTCATAGAAAAACTGGATTTGGTCTGTTTGTTTTCCCCCATCAAACTCTGTGCCTGAAGCCATCAGAACATCCCCTCATTCTCTTAAAAGATGCTAAAAAGTGGCTTTTAGAAACGCAAATGTGTGAACGCTAAAACTTTTATTGTATTTTTGTAATGTTATTGTACATTTGTGTAATTTTTGATGTGTAACTTTAAGTGTATTTTCTTTTATGCCTTTTTGACATCAGGCAAAGGGACCGATGCAAATGAGGTCTTATCAGTGAACTCGGGCACATTTACATTGTTTTGATGTTGATTAATGTGCATTGTCCCTTTTCAAATAAATACATTTAAAAAAAATAAAAATGTGTTTACGTTTTACACAAACTAAATATGGGCCGATATTACAGGTGGACATTTTACCCTGTTATAAAGCTCAGACTCTCTATATTCTGCCCATTTAATCCAGTTTACAGACAGATGTGGCGGGGCATCAGGGTTTATCTGCGAAGTCATTTGTCTGTGTCCGTCCCGCCCCTGAACGCATCACCAGGTGCGTTTGTTTCCAGCCGCAGCCACAGATCCACCTGCACAACACTGAGATTGTGTTGTTTTTGCGGCCGCTCAGTGTGAGTCTGGATTAAAGGACAGTTCTTAGTGCTGATCTGAGAGGAGCCTGTGTGAGGCTGAGTGTTGAAATGTGTCGGTTTTGAAGCTCGTTTTGGTTCTTTCTCGTTGGTTAGCGATTAGCTGCTGTAGCTCGCACACATAAACAGGCTGTTTTCTCTTCTGTTAGCGACTGTAAAGTGACTATAGTGGCCGTATATATGTTACTGGACGTGCACTGATATGGAAACGAGCTGTGAACAGAGGTGTGAATTATCCGCATTTAGCAGATGATTAATTACAGCGCCGCACACGCATTTACTGCTAAAAGCTAACAGCGATAGTTTACTTACAGAACTTTCTTTACAGGCAAGAATATTGTACAAAAACACCATTAGGCCGAGCGACTCTTTAAATATGTACGTAAAGAGGCAGAAGAACAAGAAATGTCGCCTAAACAAACCCGACAGAAAATCCAATAGAGCCAAATTTAAGTTTTATAAACAACTGAAGATTTACAGTGAATTTTAACATCATAAATATATTGGTGACTATATCGGCAGCTCTAACTCCCATTTTATCGGTATCATATCGGCCGCAACAAAATCCATATCGGTCGGGCTCTAGTTTGGACCTTGCCCATGTTTACGTTTAGATGACCTGAAATATTTCATATACAAGTCGCACCTGAGGATAAATCGCAGGAAACACCCAAACCATGAAAAAAGGGTGATTTATAGTCCAAAAATACGGTAATCTAGCCTCAAACCTCAAACCCTCTTTAAAGTTCTATAAACTTTGTCCACGCTCAGTTTCATCAGCCGGATTCCGATTGTTTTGTGAACGCAATAAACAACAATAAAACCTAACGTGGTGATCCAAATATATCCGGTGTTCACAATAAGACCCACAGAGGAGTAATACTAGGCCTGTAATGAAAACAAATGCTGAGGCACAACATGTTACTACACAGAAATACTGTGATAAATGATAAATACTGAAACTGCAATAACAGTAATTTAATATAATCCCAGTAAACCCCTTTTCAATAGACCTTAAAATCCTGAGCTGCAACAGATAAAAAAACACAATGAACCAATAATAAGCCACAGAAATTCCCTTTTCAACTTTCTACTGCTCAAATTACATTATCATTATTGTTCATAATATAAGCTAAAGCTAAATCTACTTGCATTTATTTGTAGTTTATTTAAATACAGCTAAAGGTAAAACATGAGGTCTGCCATTATGTTACTTACACATTTCCTGGTTTTAGGATGGTGTCTAACCTTTTTTTTTTATAGGGAGCAGTTTTATTATCACTGTTATCACATCATTATCACACATTATCACATGACAACAAAAATATGTCGACGTTTGAAGGACCTTCCACCAGAAAAGTTACACAACGCAGCTTTAAATACTGACCTAAAAGTATTTTTGGGACCATAAGGCGCTGGATTATAAGGCACATTATCAATGAACGGGTCTATTTGCATACGTTAAGGACATGACACACTACAGGATTTTTTGTTCTTGATTTTTAAACGTGTGACAAAAATGCAAGGGTTAGTCTTAGTTTAGTCCTGGTTTATTCCTGGTTTAGACCTGATATAGTCCTGGTTTAGTCCTGGTTTAGACCTGGTTTAGACCTGGTTTAGTCTTAGTTTAGTCCTGGTTTAGACCTGATGTAGTCCTAGTTTAGTCTTAGTTTAGTCCTGGTTTAAAACCTAACATAGTCCTGGTTTAGTCTTAGTTTAGACCTGGTTTAGTCTTGGTTTAGTCATAGTTTAGTCCTGGTTTAGTCTTAGTTTAGTCCTGGTTTAGACCTGGTTTAATCTTGGTTTAGTCCTGGTTTAGTCTTGGTTTAGTCCTGGTTTAGTCTTAGTTTAGTCCTGGTTTAGTCTTAGTTTAGACCTGGTTTAATCTTGGTTTAGTCCTGGTTTAGTCTTGGTTTAGTCCTGGTTTAGTCTTAGTTTAGTCTTAGTTTAGTCCTGGTTTAGTCTTAGTTTAGTCCTGGTTTAGTCTTAGTTTAGTCCTGGTTTAGTCTTGGTTTAGTCTTAGTTTAGTCTTGGTTTAGACCTGGTTTAGTCTTGGTTTAGTCTTGGTTTAGTCTTGGTTTAGTCTTGGTTTAGTCTTGGTTTAGTCTTGGTTTAGTCTTGGTTTAGTCTTAGTTTAGTCTTAGTTTAGTCTTAGTTTAGTCTTGGTTTAGTCTTAGTTTAGTCCTGGTTTAGTCTTAGTTTAGACCTGGTTTAGTCTTAGTTTAGACCTGGTTTAGTCTTAGTTTAGACCTGGTTTACTCTTGGTTTAGTCCTGGTTTAGTCATAGTTTAGTCCTGGTTTAGAACAGGGGGACACAGGGTCAGGACTGGGACTGTCCCGGGAAAACAGGGACGTCTGGACTCCCTACGTTCCACAGCTCACAGTAAAAGTACAAACATCACAAACATGTCGCTGTTTCCATAAAGTGTAATAGTAACACAGGAGCTAGCTAAGCGGCTAAACCAAACTTCCCCGCGTTAGCCTCTTACACAAATCTACAAAACAAAACCATCAAACATTACAAATACACGCGAAATAGACGTATAAAAAGCACAAATCCAAGACTTACTTGTGATCGGGTTCAGCAGAAGCGTGAAAAATCCCCGCAGTTTGTCTCCGTGACGGATGCGGGGCAGCGGCGGTGCGGTTAGCGTTAGCCCGGACACGGACAGCTCCTCCCCGGGCTCAGGAGCAACTCTCCCCGGCCTCAGGAGCACCTCTACCTGGCCTCAGTCACCGTGGGGCTCGGCCTGGAGTCTGCGGGCCCACGGACACTCGGGGCGGCGGGGATCTACGCGGAGCTCGTCCCAAACACGGGACTGTCACAGCGAACGTCCACTGTGCGTCACCCCGCGGGGCATCATGGGAAATGTAGTCCTGGAGTGCGCAGTTCCGCACTCTATAATAAAAACGAAAAGTATTTTATTTTATTTTGTTTTATTATAGTTCTATATTATTCTATATTCTTTTATAATTATTTTCTATATTATTCTATATATTAAAATACATTATCATAATATTCATCATTCAATCAGTTAAAACAGTCTAATACATTACTAAATACTAAAACAATACGTATTAAATACTAATAAAATGCAATACTGATTAAAGCCGCACTCGACCCTCATTTCGCACTCGGCTGACCTGGCGCTCCCCCGGGTGGCGCTGACGCTCCCCCGGGTGGCGCTGGCGCTCCCCCGGGTGGCGCTGACGCTCCCCTGGGTGGTGCTGATGAGCCTCTTGTCTCTGTGTGTTTGTGGCTTTGAGCTGTCACTAAACATAAAGTCCACACACACTGGAGATGCTGATGTACTAACATAGATAAACATGGGCATTTTGGGACATCGCCATGGCAACACTGTGCAAAATACAACTTTTGGCCCCAAGAGCCTTTTTGTTTGGGCTGACCTGAAGAATCACTGTGCCAAATTTCATGTTCGTCAATGAAACTCATCAGTCGTTATATCACTTTGAAATGTAAGAAATTGTTGAAATTTTCCCATTAGGATAACATGGAGGCTTTGACGCATCACCATGGCAACCCAGTGAAATATACCATATGGTTGTCATTGACTTTTTTTGATCGGGACGACAACGACAAGAGTCATTGCCCAAAGCCACAATCACACAGAGACAAGAGGCTCACCAGCGCCACCCGGAGGAGAGCCGGGTCAGTGCGAAGCGCGGCCCGCGAGGGCCGTTTGATGCCGCTTGCGGCTTTAATCTTTAAATTACATTCTCAATTTGCTCTTGTATTTCTCAAATATGGCTCAGATATTCTCATATATATCTTCAGTAAGACATTTAAATGAAACAATCAAGACAGGGAAGACACAATCAAGACAATGTTAAGATCTCTTTTAGGGCTCAGATTTCTCAGATTTGTCTCATAAAAGTCTCAGATTCATCTCATGTTATTCTCTTCAATTCTCTTCAATTCTCCTTCAAAATAACCAAGACATAATTGACATTAGGGGATACAGTTATGAGATCTCCTCTGTTTATCCCACTTCTCAAGTATTGCTCAGTTGATTATCTCAACTCGACCTCCTTTGTCTTAGTGAAATAAGATGAGATATTAGTATAAGATATTTTATTATTAAATTGCATGAAAAGTCAGACTTCTCCATAGTACGAGTCATAACTAGTGATGTGTCCTCCGTGCCGAGTCCAGGAAGGCTTTGGTGAAGCGCGTATCGAGGCTCGTATAGGTGACGTGTGCGGTGACGTCCAAAGCCTCGTGAACCGCACCACGTGACTGGTTCAAGAACTGGTTCGCGGATTTAGCGCTCGATTCGAAACATAAGGACCAGAGAAACACAATGGATCCCTCACATTTTGTGGTTTGGGGTTATTACATCACATCCCATCCTTCAGTTTTGTTCCTACTTTTTCTTTTAACCCGACCACTGCATCATGAAAACAGACCCCGTGTTAATAAAATAATAATAAATTCACAATTTATGTTGATATCACAAACATTCAAATATTTAATCATTCATTTGATCAGTATAAATCTTTCCATCAGAACCACGATGATCACATTGATTGTCCTATTATCACTCTGCCTGTTATGCATTTTTTGGCCACTTGTTGGCGCAGTGGAGCAAATGAAGCACCTTGAAGCATCGGGTCAAGAGTCGAGCAATTGGATGGGGCTTCAGCGCTTCATGGGGCTTCATCTCACCATCACTAGTCATAACCTATATTTACAGTTCTTTTTTGCGACAGCTGCTCTGTGCCGGCACGTTCAGACTTTTTGCGCTGCAATAATGACAAATAATGGGCTGTGTTTTGAATAGTGATGGGATAAATGAGCCGAGGCTCCGAAGCGTGTGCCGAGCAAAAGTGGGTGCGCCAAATGAAGCCTTGATTCGAAGCGCGTGTCAAGAATGAGGAAATCACATGATCGAGGCCTCGGTTCGTGCTGATGACGTCATTGGTTCGTCACTGCGCGTCACTTCCTCATAAGCGCTTTGAATCGCGCGGCAACTGTGGTGCTGTGGCGTTTGTAGTGAGTTATTGAGCTCGTCAGTCAGTTAGCTGAACATCTTACTTGATGTAAGCTCTAGGCTGTATTTTCTTTTACCCTTGGGAGTTGGTTCAAAGATGTTTTGTTGTATGTGTTTACTGTAAACGCTTCACTCCTGTTTGGTGTGGGCACTTTCTTCTGCAGGCACATAATAGTTTATACACCAACAATCCAACTCCTTTTTACAGAAAAAGGAAGTCTTCCCCAGTACGGGTCTACTGGAACAAAACAAAAACTTTGTATCGCACCTGCATAAATTGTCTGTCTGTCTGTCTGTCTGTCTGTCTGTCTGTCTGTCTGTCTGTCTGTCTCCATGGAGACTTAAGACTCTGTATTTGAGGCCTGTCCATGCAGACTTAAGACTCAGTATTTGAGGTTCTCTGTGAACCTTGTATCATCTCAAAACAAGGTCTAAATAAGCCGAGGATTCTTATGTTACTGTGAGGCTTTGGTTTTGGGCCTAAACTGGTGTGTGCCAGATTCTGAACCTTGGCACTTTTGGAGACTGCCTGGTCTCCTTGGCCTGATCTAAATGTGAACCAGATTTAAACACTGATGTGATGGTCACATGAGTCTGAGACTAAAACCCCTGATTCCAAACTAACGCTTCCACACAGCCTGACCTTGAATGTGATGCATTTTGTATTTGATTTTGTCTGAACTGGTCCAAATTTGGGCCAAATTTGGACTGGTTTGAGTGTAATAACTCTGGTCCTAACATTACACTGGACTGAGTTACTGGTTCTTCTAAACTAACACTTCCACAGCTTTAACTGATTTTGATTTGTTCCTTTGGAGTTTAAAACAGGTCTGAACTGACAATCTTGGGTTTTTGAATGTGTTTTGTGTTTGGTTGGAGTGTGATGGCTCTGAACTGAGACACTGGTTATTCTAAACTCTTCCACAGGTTTGTTAATGGTCTGTTTATTTTGACCTTTAAACCAGTTTGAAATAAGTTGACATTTCTGTCTGAACACTGTCATTTAACACAAGTGTCTTATTAATGTTGTGGGTCGTTACTGCCATTTTGTGTGTTGTTTTGATGATTCTGACTCATCTGAAATCTCAAAATGTTTTACCTAAACTTTTAAAACTAGTCTTCACAGGTCCCAGAGGCTGTTTATGGTGGCGTCTGGACACCCTGAGCCTATTATTATGTGCGTAAAAAGCAGCCGAGAGCAGGAGGCGTGTCCCTGAGCGGGTCACGTGACCCCCTGTTGTCACGGTAACAGGGTCAAACACTGGGAGTCTCATGTTTAGGGCCTGTGAGTCTGACGGTGGCTCTTTTCTGGAGTGTGTGGAGGCCATGGAGCGGGTCGGGCTGGAGCGGGTCGGGCTGGACCGGGCGGCTCTGCGGGCGGTGGACGAGTACTGCGAGTACAGGAGGTGATTATTACACCACCTGCAGTTCACTTCCTGCGACAGAAACACGACGAGCTCCACCTGCCGCCGCCTGATTTACCTAAACAAAACAGCAGCTGCAGTAATGTGTTTTCTCCTTCGACAAGCGGAAAACAGGTCTGAGCCAGGTCTGAACCAGGTCTGAACCAGGTCTGAACCAGGTCTGAACCAGGTGTGAACCAGGTCTGAACCAGGTCTGAACCAGGTCTGAACCAGGTCTGAACCAGGTGTGAACCAGGTCTGAACCAGGTCTGAACCAGGTCTGAACCAGGTCTGAACCAGGTGTGAACCAGGTGTGAACCAGGTCTGAACCAGGTCTGAACCAGGTCTAAACCAGGTCTGAACCAGGTCTGAACCAGGTCTGAACCAGGTCTAACCTAGGACTAAACCAGGTCTAAATATCTGGTTTTAGTATCGATTAGTAAACGAAAACCAAAAAAAATCCTTACAGTTTTCATCCTCATTTCTGTTTTTATTTTGCATGATCATAAATGATAAACATATTCCCTTTCGTCACCATTAATATTAGTTTGTACGACCGTAAACACATATGTGTGCGTGTATGTATGTGTATTTATACTGAATATATGTATGTATGTGTATTTATACTGAATATATGTATGTATGTGTATTTACACTGAATATATGTATGTGTATTTATACTGAATATATGTATGTGTATTTATACTGAATATATGTATGTATGTGTATTTATACTGAATGTATGTATGTGTTTGTATATATATATATATATATGTATATTTATGCAGTCCATATGACAAATAAGCACTCTGAAGGTTAAAAAAAAGTGTCAACCTTTTACTGTAAAACAATTGGGGCAGGACACGATCATTTATATTAAACTTCCGCCTCCTCCTCCTGAGCACCAGAAACGGTCCCGACACTTGCTCACATGTTTGTAATGCAGCTCATACAGGCAGTTTGCTCAAAAGAATAAAAACAACAGTAGTTTTTTTTACATTTGACAGCCCTGCAGTTTAAACGACTGCCAAACGGTGCAGAATTCCTGAGTTTCTGCGTTTCTTTTCCAGGATTGTGGGGGATGATGACGGAGGGACTCTGTTCACTCCGCAGCAGTACGAAGAGTACAAGAGGAGCGTGGTCCCCAGGCGCATACAGAACCGCCTGTATGTGAGCTACGGGGTCCCCGGGGGCCCCGACTGCAAACTGATCGGCCCCGAGACCCCCTGTTTCTGCACACACAGGTACGAGGAGCTGCAAGACGGGAGCTCATGGACTTCAGAGGAAATGTGTGTTTAAATCCACAAACTGGACTTTTCGGAGCTTGGAACCATGTTCGAGTAGTTTCCTTCTCTTTACCTCAGTTTACTCACCTTATTTTATTTGTATTTATCTTAAAGGTGCATTTTGTGTAATGTTCCCAGTTAAACCTTTCTGTCCTTATGGAGCCCAAAACAGACAAAGTTATTAAAGTTGAACTCGGGCACATTGAAGCTAAAGTCCATTTCTAGAGGAGGTGAATTCTGTCAGAAGCCAAAAAACGGCACAGATCAGTGTTTCCTCAGTGGAGAATCTGACTGTGTGTGAGTCTGTGAAGGCAACAAACTAGTGTAGTGATGGGGGCAAGTTCTGAACTAGTGCAGTGATGGGGGCAAGTTCTGAACTAGTGCAGTGATGGGGGCAAGTTCTGAACTAGTGTAGTGATGGGGGCAAGTTCTGAACTTCCACAAAAAACACCAATTAGCTTCAGACTGAAGAAGCTTAACTCCACTTTAACCCATCTGACAACAGCCACGAGTCTAACAAACCAAACGCTCTGCCTGGTTCACTCATTAGTGTCTGGAAATGTTAGAAAACAACTTTATAAACACCTCACACTTCCCTCTGCTGATTTCCCACTGCACCAGGACTAAAACAGGACTAAACCAGGACTAAACCAGGTCTAAAACAGGTCTAAAACAGGTCTAAAACAAACAAACTAACAAAAAAACTGTCCCATTCGGGCATTCGTACTTGTTGTGGAATTGTAAAACATTAATTGCACAGTTCTTCTCTTCTAATTGTCTCATTTATTCTTTGACATTTTAGACTCCAGCCTTTTCCTAATTATCCATTTATTTAATTTAACAAGTGAAGATCGACTACTGACGGTGAAGAAGAAGAGAAACTGAAAGTTGTTCAAAGAAAATGCTTCGGGAATGTATTTTTTAACATTTCAGAAAATATAATTCACTGGTAAATAAACAGGATCAGAAACGACGTGGGCGAATGTCGCGGCCTTTACGTTTCTTGTCTTGACAAATTGAATTGGTGTTGTTAGGGGGCGCTACCGAGTCATTTTCAATATTTTCTTCACATACACTTAAAAAATAGTAATAATAATCTTGAATTTTGGGTTGAAAAAAGTAGTTTTCGTTAATACTCTGGGGGTCTGAGGGGCTCCAGACCCAGTTTACTTACTCCAGACTAAACGCGTCCAGAAATACGAGAAAACGTTTCTAAAAACACAGAACGTGAACTCAGAACTGCCCGATGTCTCTGTCCAGGTACAAACAGCACCAGACGGAGTTCGAGCAGCTCCCGGCACAGCGCCCCCTGGAGTTGGCGTGCCGTGTGCGTGGGTGTCCCTGTGCTCAGTACCAGTACGTGCCTCAGGTGGGCTCCAGACCCGTGCGCTGCAGCTGTAAACATCTGCCCGAGGAGCACCGGGCCTCCAGGGGGCACCACTGCTCCAGATGTGAGTGTGGGAGGGGCGGTCGGAGAATCTGAGCGAACAAGTTCCTTCTGTTTTCTTCAGGACCAGAACGTTGGTGCTGCTCAGCCGTTTCACTGACGCTCGTCGTCGTTTCCTTTAAGTTTTCGTCTTTAACGTTTAAACTAAACTCCACGGTGATGATTACAGGGACAGTCCTGAGTTTAGTTCATAGTTCCTCGTTTCCAGAGTGTTGGAGACGTGTGGAGACACTTGTTTAAATCTTCCTTGTATTTGCAGAGGTGCTGGTGCTGGGCTAGTGCAGGTCAGTGGTCGTCTAAAGAGCACTTAACGTAACCATTAGCCCTGTGCTCTGTTGGTCCTGGCTCTGTATGAAAGAGTCCTGTATGTGTGTGTGAGGTTATAGTGAATGTTATGTGTAAATCGTGTATGTTTATATGTAATGTGGTGGTCCAGCCTTAGTCTGTGACTAAAGTGCTTTTAAAATGGGTTGTTTTCCTGCCAGGGAACTGCAGATGTAAATTAGCCTCAGGCTAACTGTGGTACAATGCATCAAATGGAAACATTTATATTTTAATTGTAAATGGCCTTTGAAAAAAAATATTGTTATTTAACGCCCTTAGAGGCAACTGTTGTTGTGATTTTGGACGCTACAAAATAAATTGAATTGAATTGAATTGAATTGCAAATTGAACTGACAGAAGCTCGACAGCGGCGACTGATATATGAGAAAATAGAACCTGAACATGCGACGATTCAGGCGACACAAGGTTAGATTTATTTCAAACATTATTCTCTAGACACAGACGTTCACAGGGACAGTCTGCAGTTCTAATAGTTTCCTCGGGTCTGTGGAGTGGGTCAGACTGTTTTTAGTGGCAGGACGACTGTGGCCATTGACCTGCACTAGCCCAGCACCAGCACCTCTGCAAATACAAGGACTGGAGGGAGATTTAAACAAGTGTCTCCACACGTCTCCAACACTCTGGATCAGCAGGAAATGAGGAACTAGGTCCAAAACTCTGAGCTGTCCCTGTAAAGCCAAAGGAAGAGCGTCTCCATGGGGACTGGAGTCGGGTCTGTGGAGCTGCGAGCCGTCTCACTGTGTTCCTGTTCCTGTAGGCGGCTGTCGGGGCTTCCACAGTCCCTCTGCCTGCGGGTGCGGCCGGCCCAACTCCGCCCATCGCACTCTGGTCAGTTCTACATGTGTCTCTACGGCCGAAGGTTCAGCGGTTACCGTGGAGACGCAGTGCAAACATTAGGGGACAAAAAACAAAAAAAAACACTACAAAGTGATTTAAAGAGCAGGTTTCCAGGCGCCTGAGTGTTTTATGTGTTTGCAGATTTGAGTTTCTCGCAGCTCCTTCAGATGTGATTTAGTTTTTGAGTCTTTCCTTTTGAAAACACAAGATTTAGTTTTGTCCTTCACATTATATATTCACTCTCTAAGTTACTCTTACCTTTCCCAAATATCTCTGAGTCTAAATATGTTTTACTCGGCTCATTTCTTTGACCACGGCGACACTTTTCGTCCACTTTACCGTCTCTGCTTACTGAGTCTTTGCGGCCGATGTCGTCAACACTCCCTGGGGGTGTGAAGCTAACCTGAAGCACTGCTGTGTCTGAAGCTCAGTTACTCAAGTGAGACTTTAATCTGAGCTTTATTTTCACACAGTCGGACCAGAAAGAAATGAAGAAATTATTGAGTTGGACTAAGATCTCAGGCTCCTGGAAACGTGCGGCTTAAATCCATTTAGTTTTACTTTTGTTTTCTGATGTGTGCGTTTTGTGTCTCCGTGGAAACTGCTGAACTGAAGTATTCGGCTTTATCGTTATTGAGTGAGAAGTTTCAGGATTATCCAGGGTTCCCGCTCTTTTTCCATGACTTAAAGTGACTTTTCCATGACCTAAAGTGACTTTTCCATGACCTAAAGTGACTTTTCCACGACTTTTCGGCTCCTACACGTGCAGAATTTCTCAGACTTTTAGGGCTAAATGTAAAATGTGAACTCTTTAACTCACCTCATGGTTTGGTTTATAGTTTTTAACATTCTGAATCCTGCCATTTATTGTGTCTCTTTTAAACCAAACTCCTTATTGTATAATCGGCTCAGTTCACGTGACGTCACAAACCAGGAAGACGTTTGGAAAGATGCGATTACAACTTTCGGCGCTGCTTTCAGTTTTATTGGTCTGTTCGCAGCAGTTGCACCTGTTGCTACTGCGAATAGAAGTTTCCGGAAGGTGTAACTGCATTTTTCCAAACGTGGAGTTCAGCCGGTATCAGAGACGAGTGAAAATAATGGGAAATAATCAGAACAGCCTCATGAGAACCGAACGGAACTCTGGAGCTGTGTGACAGAGACACTAAAACTCCAGGACTTTTGCTAAACTTTCATTGACTTTACAAAATTCCATGAGTTTTCCAGGATTTCCATGACCGTGGGAACCCTGACTGATCATTTACTGAGTCTGCAGTGTGTCCTGGGATGTATGATGCTTTTAAATGTGTTTAAATGTGACAGGCCCATGTGTGTGTGTGTGTGTGTGTTCACGTGTGTGTGTGTGTATGTGTGTGTGTTGTGTTCACGTGTGTGTGTGTGTTGTGTTCACGTGTGTGTGTGTATGTGTGTGGTTGTGTGTGTGTTGTGTTCACGTGTGTGTGTGTTGGGTTCACGTGTGTGTGTTGTGTTTGTGTGTTCGTGTGTGTGTTGTGTTCACATGTGTGTGTGTGTGTGTGTGTTGTGTTCACGTGTGTGTGTGTGTGTTGTGTTCACATGTGTGTGTGTGTTGTGTTCACGTGTGTGTGTGTGTGCAGGTGGAGAGTGCACTGGAGCGTCAGACCCGCTCCGCTCCTCTCGGTCGTCCTGTTCCGTTCCGGGCCATGGGGGGTGTGACCGGGTTCAGTTCTCTCCTGGACGGGTTCCTCAGGCTGGACCCGAGTGGAGCCGGACTCACCGACACTGCTGGACCCACGGCTCAACCTGCGACCCTGAGGTGTGACCCTGACCTCAGGTGTGACCCTCAGGTGTGACCCTGACCTCAGGTGTGACCCTCAGGTGTGACCCTGACCTCAGGTGTGACCCTGACCTCAGGTGTGACCCTCAGGTGTGACCCTCAGGTGTGACCCTCAGGTGTGACGCCGACCTCAGGTGTGACCCTCAGGTGTGACCCTGACCTCAGGTGTGACCCTGACCTCAGGTGTGACGCCCGACCTCAGGTGTGACCCTCAGGTGTGACCCTGACCTCAGGTGTGACCCTGACCTCAGGTGTGACCCTCAGGTGTGACCCTGACCTCAGGTGTGACCCTGACCTCAGGTGTGACCCTCAGGTGTGACCCTGACCTCAGGTGTGACCCTCAGGTGTGACCCTCAGGTGTGACCCTCAGGTGTGACCCTGACCTCAGGTGTGACCCTGACCTCAGGTGTGACCCTCAGGTGTGACCCTCAGGTGTGACGCCGACCTCAGGTGTGACCCTCAGGTGTGACCCTGACCTCAGGTGTGACGCCGACCTCAGGTGTGACCCTCAGGTGTGACCCTGACCTCAGGTGTGACCCTGACCTCAGGTGTGACCCTCAGGTGTGACCCTCAGGTGTGACCCTCAGGTGTGACCCTCAGGTGTGACCCTGACCTCAGGTGTGACCCTGACCTCAGGTGTGACCCTCAGGTGTGACCCTCAGGTGTGACCTGGGGGGTGTGAAGCTAACCTGAAGCACTGCTGTGTCTGAAGCTCAGTTACTCAAGTGAGACTTTAATCTGAGCTTTATTTTCACACAGTCGGACCAGAAAGAAATGAAGAAATCACTGAGTTGGACTCACAGGCTCCTGGAAACGTGCGGCTTAAATCCATTTAGTTTTACTTTTGTTTTCTGATGTGTGCGTTTTGTGTCTCCGTGGAAACTGCTGAACTGAAGTATTTGGCTTTATCGTTATTGAGTGAAAAGTTTCAGGATTATCCAGGGTTCCCGCTCTTTTTCCGTGACCTAAAGTGACTTTTCCATGACTTTTCGGCTCCTACACGTGCAGAATTTCTCAGACTTTTGGGGCTAAATATGAAATGTGAACTCTTTAACTCACCTCATGGTTTGGTTTATAGTTTTTAACATTCTGAATCCTGCCATTTATTGTGTCTCTTTTAAACCAAACACCTTATTGTATAATCGGCTCAGTTCACGCGACGTCACAAACCAGGAAGACGTTTGGAAAGATGCGATTACAACTTTCGGCGCTGCTTTCAGTTTTATTGGTCTGTTCGCAGCAGTTGCACCTGTTGCTACTGCGAATAGAAGTTTCCGGAAGGTGTAACTGCATTTTTCCAAACGTGGAGTTCAGCCGGTATCAGAGACGAGTGAAAATAATGGGAAATAATCAGAACAGCCTCATGAGAACCGAACGGAACTCTGGAGCTGTGTGACAGAGACACTAAAACTCCAGGACTTTTGCTAAACTTTCATTGACTTTACAAAATTCCATGAGTTTTCCAGGATTTCCATGACCGTGGGAACCCTGACTGATCATTTACTGAGTCTGCAGTGTGTCCTGGGATGTATGATGCTTTTAAATGTGTTTAAATGTGACAGGCCCATGTGTGTGTGTGTGTGTGTGTTCACGTGTGTGTGTGTGTATGTGTGTTGTGTTCACGTGTGTGTGTGTATGTGTGTGGTTGTGTGTGTGTTGTGTTCAAGTGTGTGTGTGTTGGGTTAACGTTTGGGTGTTGTGTTTGTGTGTTCGTGTGTGTGTTGTGTTCTCGTGTGTGTGTGTTGGGTTCTCGTGTGTGTGTTGTGTTTGTGTGTTCGTGTGTGTGTTGTGTTCACATGTGTGTGTGTTTGTGTGGTTGTGTGTGTGTTGTGTTCACGTGTGTGTGTGTTGGGTTCACGTGTGTGTGTTGTGTTTGTGTGTTCGTGTGTGTGTTGTGTTCACATGTGTGTGTGTGTTTGTGTGTGTGTGTATGTGTGTTGTGTTCACATGTGTGTGTGTTGTGTTCACATGTGTGTGTGTTGTGTGTGTGTTGTGTGTGTGTTGTGTGTGTGTGGTTGTGTGTGTGTTGTGTTCACATGTGTGTGTGTGTGGTTGTGTATGTGTGTTGTGTTCACATGTGTGTGTGTTTGTGTGTGTGTGTGTGTATGTGTGTTGTGTTCACGTGTGTGTGTGTTTGTGTGTGTGTGTATGTGTGTTGTGTTCACGTGTGTGTGTGTTGTGTTCACATGTGTGTGTGTGGTTGTGTGTGTGTTGTGTTCACATGTGTGTGTGTGTGTTGTGTTCACATGTGTGTGTGTGTGTGTGTGTTGTGTTCACGTGTGTGTGTGTGTGTTGTGTTCACGTGTGTGTGTGTGTGTTGTGTTCACATGTGTGTGTGTGGTTGTGTGTGTGTTGTGTTCACATGTGTGTGTGTGTGTGTGTGTTGTGTTCACGTGTGTGTGTGTGTGTTGTGTTCACATGTGTGTGTGTGTTGTGTTCACGTGTGTGTGTGTGTGCAGGTGGAGAGTGCACTGGAGCGTCAGACCCGCTCCGCTCCTCTTGGTCGTCCTGTTCCGTTCCGGGCCATGGGGGGTGTGACCGGGTTCAGTTCTCTCCTGGACGGGTTCCTCAGGCTGGACCCGAGTGGAGCCGGACTCACCGACACTGCTGGACCCACGGCTGAACCTGCGACCCTGAGGTGTGACCCTGACCTCAGGTGTGACCCTCAGGTGTGACCCTGACCTCAGGTGTGACCCTCAGGTGTGACCCTGACCTCAGGTGTGACCCTCAGGTGTGACCCTGACCTCAGGTGTGACCCTCAGGTGTGACCCTCAGGTGTGACCCTCAGGTGTGACGCCCGACCTCAGGTGTGACCCTGAGGTGTGACCCTGACCTCAGGTGTGACCCTCAGGTGTGACCCTGACCTCAGGTGTGACCCTCAGGTGTGACCCTGACCTCAGGTGTGACCCTGACCTCAGGTGTGACCCTCAGGTGTGACCCTGACCTCAGGTGTGACCCTGACCTCAGGTGTGACCCTCAGGTGTGACCCTGACCTCAGGTGTGACCCTCAGGTGTGACCCTCAGGTGTGACCCTGACCTCAGGTGTGACCCTGACCTCAGGTGTGACCCTGACCTCAGGTGTGACCCTCAGGTGTGACCCTCAGGTGTGACGCCGACCTCAGGTGTGACCCTCAGGTGTGACCCTGACCTCAGGTGTGACGCCGACCTCAGGTGTGACCCTCAGGTGTGACCCTGACCTCAGGTGTGACGCCGACCTCAGGTGTGACCCTCAGGTGTGATCCTGACCTCAGGTGTGACCCTGACCTCAGGTGTGACCCTCAGGTGTGACCCTGACCTCAGGTGTGACCCTGACCTCAGGTGTGACCCTCAGGTGTGACCCTCAGGTGTGACCCTCAGGTGTGACCCTGACCTCAGGTGTGACCCTGACCTCAGGTGTGACCCTGACCTCAGGTGTGACCCTCAGGTGTGACCCTCAGGTGTGACCCTGACCTCAGGTGTGACCCTCAGGTGTGACCCTCAGGTGTGACCCTGACCTCAGGTGTGACCCTGACCTCAGGTGTGACCCTCAGGTGTGACCCTCAGGTGTGACCCTGACCTCAGGTGTGACCCTCAGGTGTGACCCTCAGGTGTGACCCTCAGGTGTGAACCTGACCACAGGTGTGAACCTCAGGTGAGACCAAGACCTCAGGTGTGACCCTCAGGTGTGACCCTCAGGTGTGAACCTCACCTCAGGTGTGACCCTGACCTCAGGTGTGACCCTCAGGTGTGACCCTGACCTCAGGTGTGACCCTCAGGTGTGACCCTCAGGTGTGACCCTCAGGTGTGACCCTGACCTCAGGTGTGACCCTCAGGTGTGACCCTCAGGTGTGACCCTCAGGTGTGACCCTGACCTCAGGTGTGACCTCAGGTGTGACCCTCAGGTGTGACCCTGACCTCAGGTGTGACCCTGACCTCAGGTGTGACCCTCAGGTGTGACCCTGACCTCAGGTGTGACCCTCAGGTGTGACCCTCAGGTGTGACCCTCAGGTGTGACCCTCAGGTGTGACCCTGACCTCAGGTGTGACCCTCAGGTGTGACCCTCAGGTGTGACCCTCAGGTGTGACCCTCAGGTGTGACCCTGACCTCAGGTGTGACCCTGACCTCAGGTGTGACCCTGTCCCGTCTCTATTTAAACATGTTATGATGATTCTTTATGTTTGGATTTGTTTGTTTTGTGATTTTAATGTATTTCTTATTCTGTTCTTATTCTTTGAATTCTGAATTGTGCTGTACAAATAAACTGACCTTACGCCGCCTTAAAACTAGAGGAAGACACTTGGAGGTAAAATGCTCCTGTGTGAAATGATCTGAAGAAGAAATCTTCAAAAGAAAATCTGTGCAGGCTTCAGAAATGTCCAAAGAAAATAAAATCACTTATTCTGAACAGTTTGAAGTGTCGAAAACAAAGCATCAAACACGATTTCTAAGAATAAATTAAGATGAAAAATCTTAAATCTAGAATCTAAAGCTGTTATTGACTGTTTTATTCTTGATTTTACTTCATGAATCTTAATAAAATCCTTTATTTCCTTATTTTCAGACTCATTTCCACTTGGCCACAGATCGAACGCTCTCCTAAAACTTTTACATCTTTTATTTTCTCCATGTCACAAACAGAAGGTTCAGAGACACTGGACAGTTTCAGCCCAAGATCGACTCATTTATATCAATAAAAATAACACTTGTTTTGTTTGTTTTGTTCGTTCAAACTACTTTTATAGATATAAAAACAAAAAACATATATTTTCTTGAAATAAGCTTCATAATCTCACATATTCAGTTCATCATTTAGCAAATATCCCTTAGAACAAGAAACAAGATTTTTTGTCTAGATAAATCGTGGTTAGTTCGTGTTAAATTCGACGTTAATCTGAGCCTCTGTCCCACATAAAAACGAAATCTACTCAAGTTCAAATGACTTGAATTAAGAAAGTTTTATTATGATTTTAGTAAATTTCACTTGAAGTAAAACGATTTGTCAGTGGAACAAGACTTTTTTAAAAACTTAAAATATGAAAAATACATCTGGCTTAAGAAAAACAACAACTTTTTACACTTAAAATAAGAAATAAACTCGAATGTTGCTCAAATTAAGAATAAAAACACCACTTATTTCCTGGTCGATCATTTCACTCGTCAGGTTGAATCAAAGTGAAATGTTCTTTATTCATTTTAAGTCATTTTAATTTACCCAGATATTGTTTTATATTTTATACTTTCCTTTTTTCTGAAAACCTTTGTGTCAATGTTTGAATGTGTCACTGTGATAAAATCTGATCAAAATGAACCAATGAACAGAAATAAAAAACAATAAATTCATTTTAGAATCAACAAAATCAGTAAAAAGTCAGAAAAAGTCCAGGAGGTGAAAACACTTTCCTGCCATCACCACACGGGGGCAGTAGAGTTTGACTGTGACTGCACCTGCCCGGGATTAGTCCTGGTTTGGTCCTGGTTTAGTCCTGGTTTAGACCTGGTCCAGTCCTGGATTAGTTTTGGTCTAGTCCTGGTTTAGTCCTGGTTTAGTCCTGGTTTAGTCCTGGTTTAGTCCTGGTTTAGTCCTGGTTTGGTCCTGGATTGGTCCGGGTTTAGTCCTGGTTTAGTCCTGGTTTAGTCCTGGTTTAGTCCTGGTTTAGTCCTGGTTTGGTCCTGGATTGGTCCGGGTTTAGTCCTGGTTTGGTCCTGGTTTAGTCCTGGTTTAGACCTGGTCCAGTCCTGGATTAGTTCTGGTTTAGTCCTGGTTTAGACCTGGTCCAGTCCTGGATTAGTTCTGGTCTAGTCCTGGTTTAGTCCTGGTTTAGTCCTGGTTTAGTCCTGGTTTGGTCCTGGTTTGGTCCTGGTTTAGTCCTGGTTTAGTCCTGGTTTAGTCCTGGTTTGGTCCTGGTTTAGTCCTGGTTTGGTCCTGGTTTAGTCCTGGTTTAGACCTGGTCCAGTCCTGGATTAGTTTTGGTCTAGTCCTGGTTTAGTCCTGGTTTAGTCCTGGTTTACTTCTGGTTTGGTCCTGGTTTAGTCCTGGTTTAGTCCTGGTTTAGTCCTGGTTTAGTCTTAGTTGAGTTCTGGTTTAGATCAGATTTTTTCTATTTTTCATTTAAACACAAAATTGAAAACTGAAAAAAAAAACGAATCTTCATCTGTTTTGAGGCTGTTTCACATTCTGAGGTTCTGGACGACGTCATCGGCCGAAAATAAAACTGCAAATATCTGAAGAACCAGAATCACACAAATGAAACTTTGTGCAGCACAAACGAAGCACAAACGACTGACATAGTTTTGTGTAGGTTTTCGTTTGATGGGGCGACTTCACGCGGGTGCTCCGTATTGCACATAATGGTATTGCACGTGTGTTGTGGAGCAGGTTATTGCGCAGATGACAGTGGCAGTGACGTCCATGACACGAAGGAACACAGGATTCTGATGGCCTCTTATCAACTGAAGCAACCTGCCTCCAACGCTGGACAGAGCACTTCAGCCTGCGGCGACAAGGCTCCATCCCGGCTGACTCCAAAATCAACACCAGGAAGGCCCCCGGCATCTGCGCCATAACTGCTGAGGCGCTGAAATCCGGTGACAACGGCATTGTTAAGTGACTCACCCACATATTCAACCAGGTGTGGGAGACAGAGGCTTCCCAGCGACTGGACCAGAGGGCTCATCCCACCCTTCTGGAAACGCAAGGGTGACAGGCTAGACCACAGGTGTCAAACATGCGGCCCGGGGGCCAGATCCGGCCCTCCAAGACCTTTAATCTGGCCCTCGGCTGATTTTTCTATTAAAATACTTAAAATGTTCAGATTTTTCTGTTAATTTTCTGCACCGTTTAGCATAGCAGCGTCTCCGGCGTTTCTGTACGTTGCGACTCCCACCAGAGCAGCACAAATGAAGACTTTCCTCTTTCCAAACGCTCTTAAAGGACGATCGTTTTGACTGTCGACCGTGACCCTCATCAGCAAAATGTCCAAAAATGAGAAAAGCAGATGCTGAGTTCAGGATTTCCCAAGAAAAATAGTCTAATTCTTATTTGTTGACAGAGGTGAATGGGAAATCTGTGCTCAGTGTGTTTGGAACAAGTGGCGTTGCTCGAGGAATATAATCTTAAACACCACTACGAGACACGGAGAAAAATACAATAACTTGAAGAGAGAACTGAGTTTTCTGATCCGGCCCTTTTGGGATCAAAGTAGGCTGCATACGGCCCCCGGACCAAAGTGAGTTTGACACCCCTGGACTAGACTGTTGCAACCACAGAGGCATTAACCTTCTCTCCATCCCCAGCAAGCTCTTCACCAGGATCTCACTCACCCGTGCTCTCCCAGCCTTCAGAAGCGTCCGCCGTCCCCAGCAGGCTTCATGCCTAACCGCTCCACAACAGACCACATCTCCACGTTCATCTACTGACAGAGAAGACCTATGGATTCCGCAAAGACCGACATCTCTACATTGGGTTCACAGATCTGAAGGCTGCCTTTGACACCGTCTGCCGTGCTTCACTGTGGAGTATCCCACAGGCCCTTGGAGCACCACCCAAGATCGTCGCGCTACTCGAGCTGCTTTACGCTAACGCACAGAGCTGTGTCCGCGTTAACGGCAGAGACTCTGACTGGTTTCCCTTCTCCAGTGGCGTCCGTCAGGGCTGCGTGGCTGCTCCTGACCTCTTCAACTGCATCACTGACCGTCTGATGCTCAAGGTCTGCGAGTTTCCCCGGAGTGTCCTTTGGCGACTACCACCTGACTGACCTGGAGTACGCTGACGACACCATTCTGCTCAGCACATCCTACAGCTGAGAGATGCTCTGGGCATATACAGTGAAGAGGCAGGGAAGCTTGGCCTCCAAGTGAGCTGGGCTAACACCAAATGTATGTATGTCGGTGATCGGCCGGATCCACCCCCCCTGCAGCTCGGCAATGACATTGTAGAGCCTGTCAAGTACTTTGTGTACCTGGGGTCCATAGTGACTGACAACAGAGACCTAAATCCAGAGATGAAGCGCAGAAGAGCCCTGACAGCAACAGCCCTGCAGTCCCTCTGGCAGCATCTATCATCTCATGCATGATGAAGCTCCGGATATATAATTCGGCTGCCAGAGTAGATGGCCTCGATAGCAGAGCTCTCCGCACCATCGAAGACATCAGGTGGCCCCAGCAAGTTTCCAACCAGGTGCTCAGAGCTCGCATGCGCCAGCCCAGAGCATCTTGCCTGTCTGCGCAACACCACACCCGCTGGTTCGGTCATGTCCTCCGCCTTCCTGCTGACCATCCCACAACAGCCTCCAGTTTGATCCAAAGGCAGCAGGGTGGAAACGACCACGAGGCAAGCCCAGCACTCGATGGCTTGACGTCATCGCGGGCGACCTCCAACAACTTGGAGTCACCGTGGAGGAGGCAGAGCAGCTGGCCCAAGACCCCAGCACTGGAACAAACTGGTTCATCTGGTCGGCTCAAAGCACGGGGATGGGACGCCCCCCCTTCTCTGGAGCCCTAAGTAAGTAAGTAAGTAGCCACTGATATGGACAAGAATTTATGAACCTTCAGAACAATTGTTTAATGATTTATTAACAAATTAGATAATTGATGATACTGGATTGGTAATATTTCTCACATTTGTTGAGTGGTGCCCCAAAACTCTCCATAGTCAAAGCCAAACACACAAAGGCCACGTGAGTCCTGCTTTAATTCCAATCTGTAAAATCAATTCCCCCCTTGAATACTACAACAGAAGGCTGAACACTAATGTGATAAATGGGACTTTAAATGTCCGAGTTAAAGTGTAACTCTGGCACATCTGAAGCTAAAGTCCGTCACTAGAGGAGGTGGATTCTGTCAGAAGCCAAAAAACGGCACAGATCAGTGTTTCCTCAGTGGAGATCTGACTGTGTGTGAGTCTGTCAAGGCAACAAACTAGTGTAGTGATGGGGGCAAGTTCTGAACTAGTGTAGTGATGGGGCAAGTTCTGAACTAGTGCAGTGATGGGGGCAAGTTCTGAACTAGTGCAGTGATGGGGGCAAGTTCTGAACTACTGTAGTGATGGGGGCAAGTTCTGAACTAGTGCAGTGATGGGGGCAAGTTCTGAACTAGTGCAGTGATGGGGGCAAGTTCTGAACTAGTGTAGTGATGGGGGCAAGTTCTGAACTAGTGTAGTGATGGGGGCAAGTTCTGAACTAGTGCAGTGATGGGGCAAGTTCTGAACTAGTGCAGTGATGGGGGCAAGTTCTGAACTAGTGCAGTGATGGGGGCAAGTTCTGAACTAGTGTAGTGATGGGGGCAAGTTCTGAACTACTGTAGTGATGGGGGCAAGTTCTGAACTAGTGTAGTGATGGGGCAAGTTCTGAACTAGTGTAGTGATGGGGGCAAGTTCTGAACTAGTGCAGTGATGGGGCAAGTTCTGAACTAGTGCAGTGATGGGGGCAAGTTCTGAACTAGTGCAGTGATGGGGCAAGTTCTGAACTAGTGCAGTGATGGGGGCAAGTTCTGAACTAGTGTAGTGATGGGGGCAAGTTCTGAACTAGTGTAGTGATGGGGCAAGTTCTGAACTAGTGTAGTGATGGGGGCAAGTTCTGAACTAGTGTAGTGATGGGGCAAGTTCTGAACTAGTGTAGTGATGGGGGCAAGTTCTGAACTAGTGTAGTGATGGGGCAAGTTCTGAACTAGTGCAGTGATGGGGGCAAGTTCTGAACTAGTGTAGTGATGGGGGCAAGTTCTGAACTAGTGCAGTGATGGGGGCAAGTTCTGAACTAGTGCAGTGATGGGGGCAAGTTCTGAACTAGTGTAGTGATGGGGGCAAGTTCTGAACTAGTGCAGTGATGGGGCAAGTTCTGAACTAGTGTAGTGATGGGGGCAAGTTCTGAACTAGTGTAGTGATGGGGCAAGTTCTGAACTAGTGCAGTGATGGGGCAAGTTCTGAACTAGTGTAGTGATGGGGGCAAGTTCTGAACTAGTGTAGTGATGGGGCAAGTTCTGAACTAGTGTAGTGATGGGGGCAAGTTCTGAACTAGTGTAGTGATGGGGCAAGTTCTGAACTAGTGTAGTGATGGGGCAAGTTCTGAACTAGTGCAGTGATGGGGGCAAGTTCTGAACTACTGTAGTGATGGGGGCAAGTTCTGAACTACTGTAGTGATGGGGGCAAGTTCTGAACTAGTGCAGTGATGGGGGCAAGTTCTGAACTAGTGCAGTAATGGGGGCAAGTTCTGAACTTCCACGTAAAATGGCAATTTGCTGCACACTTAAGAAGCTTAACACCAATTTCGACAAATTGTTTCTCCTCACGGCGAGAAGGTCCCAGGTAGGATTCTGGGCGGGGTTTTTGTGTGTGGAGTTTGCATGTTCTCATTGTGTCTGGGCAAGTTTCCTCCGGTTTCCTCCAACAACCTGCAGATTTAGGCTCTTCTCTCAGACTGAACACACGCTGTTCCACCTTGTGATGTCATCATGTGGCGACACAGGAAGTGCTCCACTGTGTTTTTAAAAAAGTCCTGGAATCGCCCAATCTCGACTGAACTAAAGGGAAAAGGGGCTGTTCACTTGGAAACTGCCACTTCATGACATCACGAGGTGGAACAGAGCGTTTGGAGCTTTAGAGACGTAGACAGATGAGTAATAAAGAGTTACTCAAACATGTTTAATAATGATGCGTTTATTTGGGTATTTCAGAAATGATAAATTGCATAGATACATGAGGGCAATTATTTTATGTTACTGATCACAAATATAATCTCCAAAAAAAAAAAAAAAAATCGTTCAGTTCTGAAACAAAACAGAAGTCCAGGACCAGGACCGAACCAGGACCGGACCAGGACCGGACCAGGACCGGACCAGGACCGAACCAGGACTGAACAAGGACTAAAAAGTTCCTAAATGTGCCGTGTTTGGTGTAAGAGAAGAACAGACGAGACACTGAGGAGCACATGAGCTCACACAGAAGGGCGTCCTGCAGGGGGCGCTAGGACCTCCTCACCTGCAACAGAGACACAGAACTGCCCCCCCACAACCCCCTCAGTCCAAAGCCCAAGAACAGAGGCTCAGTGAAGGAGGCGCTGAAGGTGTGGAGGTGGAACAGACTTTCTCCAGAGACCTGAAAGAAGGACAGAACTCCAGCCTCAGAGTCCAGGAACACGCCCACAGTGAAGGAGGAGAGGAAGGATTCATACACACTCATCTCATCTATCTTAAGACGTGAAAACCCACCAGGCCTTTTTGTCTCATTGTTTTTGTGTAAAAAAGAGAATTCTCCTCCCTGGATCCTCATCGTCCAGGACTGATCATTGTGTCCAAACACACACTCCAAACCGTCTCCTCTTCTTCTGATTCCTCTGTAACTCACGGCTACATCAACATCCCCACAGCACTGCACCTCCCAGTAACAGCGCCCCCTGAGGCCGGAGGAGCCCAGGACCTGAGGCCTGTGTGTGAATCTGTCCTCATGAGGAGGAGGAGGAGGAGGAGGCAGAGATAATCTCACAGTCCGTTTGTCCTCAGACACTGTGAGTTCTTCGTGTGCCGTGTTTGGATCCAGGGTGAGCTCACAATAATCTGAAACAAACACAACAATCAGGACTAAAGTTGTAAAGAGTTTGTCCTGAAAGAGCGACTGAGGTAAACTTCACATTATTCTCATGTTTTCTAATGTTTCTATCAAGAGGAAGAACAGGAAACACTTGAGTGTTTTTATTCTAACGTCCTGATGAGTTGGATCCATTTTCCTGTCGTTTGAAATGGCGTCTGTGTAAATAAATGAGAACAGATCATTGGATCATTTCTGTTGTAAGACGCTCGTCTTGGCTCATGTCGGGCTCCAAAATCCTCTTTGTTTAGTTCAGTTCAAACCTTCATCAGTGTTTTCAACGCTTCAAATCCTCTTCAAAAGTTCTCGTGCACTTTGAAAATGTGTGATTTTTGTGGAGCTGCAGCTCGTCTCGTCCCTAAATGTGTTCACAAGTTCTTTGGAATAAATAAATCCAGAATAAATCCAGATCTGCCCAGACACGTGTCAGTCCCACAAGTGAAGCTCGACCCATTCAAATAATACTCACATTTTCTGAAACCTGGAACCATCCAGCGCTTTCCAGAAGGATCCAACCTGGAACACATAAGTCCAGTTTAGACCAGACCAGAGACCAGACCAGAGACCAGACCAGAGACCAGACCAGAGACCAGACCAGAGACCAGACCAGAGACCAGAGACCAGACCAGAGACTAGACCAGAGACCAGAGACCAGAGACCAGAGACCAGAGACCAGAGACCAGAGACCAGACCAGAGACCAGAGACCAGAGACCAGACCAGAGACCAGAGACCAGAGACCAGAGACCAGACCAGAGACCAGAGACCAGAGACCAGAGACCAGAGACCAGACCAGAGACCAGACCAGAGACCAGACCAGAGACCAGAGACCAGAGACCAGAGACCAGAGACCAGACCAGAGACCAGAGACCAGAGACCAGACCAGAGACCAGACCAGAGACCAGAGACCAGAGACCAGACCAGAGACCGGAGACCAGAGACCAGAGAGCAGACCAGAGACCAGACCAGAGACCAGACCAGAGACCAGAGACCAGAGACCAGAGACCAGAGACCAGAGACCAGAGACCAGACCAGAGACCAGAGACCAGACCAGAGACCAGACCAGAGACCAGACCAGACCAGAGACCAGAGACCAGAGACCAGAGACCAGAGACCAGACCAGAGACCAGACCAGAGACCAGACCAGAGACCAGACCAGAGACCAGAGCAGAGAGCAGAGAGCAGAGAGCAGAGAGCAGAGAGCAGAGACCAGAGACCAGAGACCAGACCAGAGACCAGAGCAGAGCAGAGTCTCACCTGACGGTCAGCAGGGGGTGCTGGTCCTGCAGAGCGGTCAGGAGCTCTGCTGAGGCTCCTGGATGGTTGTAGCTCAGGTCGAAGTGTCTCAGGTGGGAGGAGGCGGAGCTCAGAGCTGAGGCCAGAGCAGCTCCGCCCCTTTCTGAGACCAGACACCCAGACAGCCTAAAGACACAGATTACACTCATGTGAACACAAGGGGGCAGCATTACACTCATGTGAACACAAGGGGGCAGCATTACACTCATGTGAACACAAGGGGGCAGCATTACACTCATGTGAACACAAGGGGGCAGCATTACACTCATGTGAACACATGAGGTGTTTATTCATATTGATTTAAAAACGTCCTAATTTAGACTTTTAGATCGTTTATTAAGTATTTATCAAAGAAAACGCTCCTGAGATGAAATGTGCATTTATTTAAGTCTGGAAAACACATTTGAAGCCAAATAAACAGGAGAGTTTGACACTGGTGAGACGTGAGACGAGGCTGATCTGGATCTGCACTCGGACGCAGCGATACAGGTTTCCCTCCATTCGATATGTGTCTCCATACACGGGCACGATATCGATTCCATTTCTCCTGGATTTTTCTGCTCCTCAGTTTAATATAATCCCACTGTGAGATTAAGAATCAGGATCATTACACATGACGCCTGACAGTAGAACTGCTGTAAAGTTGAGTTTATATGTGACGTGTTTTAGTTCAGTTCAGATTTACAGCTCAGAGTTTGGATTCAGTGGAAATAAGAACAGAACTTTCTCAGCCTGTTGTATATTTTAGAATATCCCAGTCGACTCTGAACACAGACTGCAGTGGAGCTGCACTATCGCACTTTTCCTGCACACGTTTTCTGAGTGAAAGAGTGTGAGACTGTGTATCTGGAGGCGTCGCGTGTGCGTGTACGAGCGCCTTTGATTAAAGCCCCTGTGAAGCCAAAAGTGATTCTAGAGGATTTAAAGTTCATATCTTTGTCTTTTCTGCAAAGGGGACCTCACAGTGATGCAGTGTGAGGGCCGAGGGGCAGAGTGCATCATGGGAGCGTCTGACCTGAGCGTCTCCAATCTGCAGGGGGCGCTCTTCAGTCCAGCACACAGCAGCTCCACTCCTGAGTCCTGGAGGTCGTTGTGACTGAGATCCAAGTGTGTGAGACTGGAGGAGCTGAGGACTGAGGCCAGAGGAGCACAGCTGAGAGGAGACAGGCCACAGGAACTCAGTCTGGGGAAAAGAGAAAGTTATTTTACCTCAAAGTAGAACATAAACGTTCTACATTACCAAACCTAACCTGACTTTCCTGAGAAAAAAGCCTAAATACAACTTTTCCCACTGAACACAACAGAAGAGACAAAAGCCTGCACACAAACACTGAAGAGCAAATGTAGCTGACTGAACCTGAGCGTCTCCAGTCTGCAGGGGGCGCTCTTCAGTCCAGCACACAGCAGCTCCACTCCTGAGTCCTGGAGGTCGTTGTGACTGAGATCCAAGTGTGTGAGACTGGAGGAGCTGAGGACTGAGGCCAGAGGAGCACAGCTGAGCTCCGTCAGGTTACAGCAGGACAGACTGAGGACAGAGAGGGACATTAGAGCACAGAGCAGAGGGCGGCTCAGACAAACACCAAAACTCTGGGCCATCTCCACCATAAGACCAGTGCATTTTATGGACAATGGGGAAACCTGTGAGGAGCAGTGGACCATCTCCAGACCTGGAGCTCGTCTTACTCTCCACTTCACTCCACACTTTACGTGTTTCATGTTTTTATGTGTCATGTGTGAAAGTGTGAAAGTGAAGCTAGACACGTGACTTCACTGTAAAGTCATTTCCCCACCAGGACAAATAGTTTTCATCTGCCTGTTCTTAAGTCTGAGCCTCTGCAGAGCCTCTACACTCAGTGTCACTGTCGGCTTTGGCCGTAGCATTAGCCACGATCTGTCAGACTCCCCTCACAACTCAGAGGAAAATCAGCTGCAGTTAGATCACCATTTTACACATTTCACACCATCCCCAAAGAAATCCCCAAATCCATCTGGACTCATCAGGAGTGATATGATAAGGCCCTGTCCTAACAGCCTTCTCGCTGTGAGCTGAGTGCAGCCACCATGAGTCTGGACTCACATGGCTTTGGTGGAGGCCTTGACGACCGGCAGCAGATTCAGCAGAGCCTTGTCTGAACGACTGTATTTCCTCAGGTCAAACTCCTCCAGGTGTGAGTCTGAGGACAGTAAGAGGAAGGACAGAGCCGACCACTGAGCAGGAGACAGTTTCTCTGCCTCCAGACGTCCTTCTCTCATGTTCTTCTGTATCTCCTGCACCAGACTGTGGTCGTTCAGCTCATTCAGACAGTGGAACAGGTTCAGACTTCTCTCTGCAGACACACCCTCTTCATTCAGCTTCTGTTTGATGTACTTTACTGTCTCCTGATTGGTCCGTTCACTTCCTGTGTGAGTCAGCAAACCCTGCAGCAGCCTCTGATTGGTCGGCAGAGACAGCCCCAGGAGGAAGCGCAGGAACAGGTCCAGGTGTCCGTTTGGACTCTGTAAGGCCTGGTCCACAGCAGAGCGGTAGAAGGACTCAGGACTTGTTTGTCTTGTTTGACCAGGTTTAAAAAGTTTAAATCGGGATGATAATGTGTGCGTCTGTGTCTTCAGCAGGTTCTCTCCAGAGCTGAAGAAGGTCTGATGGACGTGAAGAGCAGCCAGAAACTCCTGCACACTCAGATGGATGAAGCAGTAGACCTTGTCCTGGTACAGGCCTGGCTCCTCTCTAAAGACCTGTGTGAACACTCCGGAGTAAACTGAGGCCGCTGCAGCGTCCAGCCCACACTCGCTCAGGTCACTCTCGTAGAAGATCAGGTTTCCTTTCTGCAGCTGCTCAAAGGCCACTTTTCCCAGAGACTTCACCATCTCCCTGGTCTCTGGAGTCCAGTGAAGTTCCTCCCCTGATCTCTGCTGATACTTGATGTTCTGGACTTTGCTCTGCACCACCAGGAAGTGGACGTACATCTGTGTGAGAGTCCGGGGCAGCTCTGGTTCCTCTGTTTGTTCCAGAAGCTTCTGTAGAACTGTGGAGAGGATCCAGCAGAAGATCGGGATGTGGCTCATGATGTGGAGGCTGCGGATGCTCTTGATGTGGGAGATGACGGCTGTGGCCTGGTCTGTGAACCTCTTCCTGAAGTACTGCTCCTTCTGCGGGTCGGCGAACCCTCGCACCTCTGTCACCATGGAGACGCACTCAGCAGGGATCTGATTGGCCGCGGCGGGTCGTGTGGTTATCCAGAGGCGAGCGGAGGGAAGCAGCCTCCCCCTGATGAGGTTCACCAGCAGCACGTGGACTGAGGCCGACTCTGTGGGGTCGCTCAGGACCCGGGTTCGGCTGAAGTCCAGAGGAAGTCTGCACTCGTCCAGACCGTCAAAGATGAAGAGCACCTGGAGCTGTTGGAGGCTGCACAGACCTTTGGATGGACTGAAGAAGTGGTGCAGCAGCTGCACCAGGCTGAACCGTGAGTCTCTGAGCACATTGAGCTCTCTGAAAGTGAACGGGAACAGCAGCTGGAGGTCCTGGTGGGCCCGGCCTTCAGCCCAGTCCAGACTGACCTTCTGAGTCAGCACTGTTTTCCCCACGCCGGCCACGCCCTTCGTCAGCACCGTTCTGATTGGTGGCTGTGTCTCTGTGGTCATTGGCTCCTGTGTGGTCAGCTCTCCTCTGATTGGTCTGTGTGTGGGGACTTTAAACAGCTCTTCACACTTGATGGTCTCTGCAGTGGCTGCTTTTGTGGCTGTGGTCTCCATGTGTCTGGCCTCATGTTGCTCTGTGGACTCTCCCTCTGTGATGTACAGCTCTGTGTAGATCTGCTTCAGTTCACATGAGTTTCCTTCTTTGGCGATGCCCTCACACACACGGCTGAACTTCTGGACCAGGCCTCTCTTCACTTCTCTCTGAACCTTCGAATAGTGACCTGGAAAAAGAGAAATCTGCATAAGAAGTGGAACTCGGACACTCTGGGTTTAGTTTCTGTTAAGTCGGGATAAGTTAAACCCAAACACTTTGCAAATCCTCATCAGCCAATCACAAAGCATTTCTTTACTGCAGCCGTGCACGTCTCACTGACTTCATAAATATGTTTCCAACAGGAGCTTTGTGCTTCAGCTGAGCATCCTCTTCATTCCAACAGAAGAAGGCTGCACAGCTGCAGTTGTGGCTCCAGGGGGCGCTCAGCCCCTCTCTTCCCCTGACTGTCAGACACAGGTACAGAGTCCTGCTGCCTCTTGTCCACTGTCGGCTGCTGCGCCGTGACTAAACCTGATCTCTAAAGGGATCACCGCTGGGTGTCTGGCCACACGCTGCTTTCAGGACAGAACTTCACGCTCTGAGGGACGATGGACACAAACACGACACAAATGTTTGATTGAGGTGAGCTCCACTTTAAAGCAGCTCCAGTGTGAGGAGCTGCCACACACCGACCCTCAGAGCTCTGGACCCTCACACCATCTCACACTTCTTACTGGGCTGCAGACGCTGGGCCAGATGCTCCTGGTCCATCCTCTTCAGGAAGTCCAGGGCGATGTTCAGGACCGCCTCTCTGCTCGGCTCCTCCCCCTCACTCTCGGAGCATTCTGGGTAATCTGAGGCCAGGAGCCTGTGGAGCCTCTGCAGCTCCTGCTGGACAAAAGCCACGACCTGCTCCTCCAGACGCTGAAACACACATGTGGAGTTTACAGGCTTCATGGAGACATGAACTTCCACACAAACACAAACACCTCTGTGAGCTCCGTCTGTGGGGACGTTCTGGTACAGACCTGGAAAACAGAGTCCAGCTCACAGTCTCCTCTGGGGCCCTCTGCGCTCTCCTCTCTGTGGGACAAACAGAACAATGACCCCTGAACTCACACACTGTACAAAGAAGTGGACTGAGGGAGTGTGACGTCCCCACACGTTTGGCTCCAAATGAAGCTCACTGAGGCTAGCAGTTCTATCAGCTAATCTGGAACCAGGGACCATATGTGGAAATCTGAGCCCGAGTATCATAGCAACCAAAGAGCCAATCAGGAGCAGCGGTATTAAAGGTAATGCCTCTGCAAAGCTGTCAATCAAACCTGTTGCTAACGCTAGTGGGAGGGACCTCGGGGAAAGAAGGCGTCTGATTGGTCTGTTCTTAATGTTCAGATCCTGATTTAGAGACAAAATGTTGAAGTCCAAACCCGAGGATCATGTCGACGGGTTCAGACCAACATCCTCAGGTCAGAGTGAGGAGCCCGACAGCAGCAGGTGCAGAGGAGCCACGACTCTTAGGTTCTTTAGGTTCTTACTCTGACTCTGGGCCTGGTTCATTAAACTCTGGAGGTGGAGTCTTGGAGCGGTCGCTCTTTGAGGCCAGGTGGTGGCGCCGTCTGTAAAACATGAGCACAGTTAGACTTTCTGACAGGCAGAGGGGAGTCCTGTTACACTGCAGGACAAACAGGAAAATCTGGAGCTGTGAAATGTGTGACAGGCCGACCCCGACTGTGAGAGGGACTGAAGCTCTGAGCTCTGAGGAGAAGGTGTCGTGGTCTTACTCAGTCTCTGCTCCTGGTTCTTTAAACTTTAGAGGAGGAATCATGGAGCGGTCACTCTTTAAGGGCAGAACTTCAGGTCTGTTCCTGAAAAACAGGAGTCACAGCGGCTCTTAAGAGACGGCTCTGCTGCAGACCTCCACCCAGAGGACCTCACGTGAGTCGCCTCCATCCACACGTCCCTCAGACACCCCCAAAGTCCCACATTTCATCACTGCTTTAACCAGCGTCACCTGACTAAAGTTTAGGTGGTTTTAGACTAAAGACCCAAAGCCTTTTCCAAACCTGAACCATTCCAGACTTGAGCCGGACCTTAACCAGACACAGAGCCTACGGCAACACTCAGGGACAAACTCCATCTAACGCCTTTGCTCCAGCCCCACTGGACATGTTGACAGACAGTTCTATTTTGTGACATATTATGTGACTGGTGATTGATTTTTATTAAAAACGAACAGTTTTAGAAATGGAGAGGCAAAAAAATAATCAGTTTGCAAAAGCCGCAACACACAATACAATTTTTCGGTCTTAAATAATTTTTAAACGGGCGACAAAAAGCGCAAACTCCACAGACTCGAGGAGAATCTGATGAGACTAAAAATCTTTGCTCTTAGATGCAGCAGGATCAGTGTGAGGAGCACAGGACCTAAAGCTGTGAGGCTGTGATGGCCTCAGCTGTTTCCTCCAGTAAAACCAGTCGCTCTGAGACTCTGAAGTGTTACAGATCAGACTCTGCACTTCACTTTAGACACAAACTGGGGGATTATTATGTGTGAAATGTGGAGCCACACTTCAGATCCAGGGTTTTTAAAGCAGAAAAGAGGAGACAAAGTCCACAGGAAGTAGAGTCACTGTGGATGAAACAGACACACGGACGAACTATCCACACTTTTACTTTAAAGAACCAAGAAAACTGGATTCACGGAGCGGCTCTGTGGACTGGGGGCAGGATTTCCACAGGAGAAACTCTGTGGATGAGACGCTGCACTTTAAATGTACCACGTTACCAGAGCAGAGGGATCATTATTGTCGCTGTTTCCTGAGTTTGTATCTTGTGGCTCAGTGTCCGTCGCTGCTCTGGCCCTGACGCTCTGGTTTATCGTCTGTTGTCGTAGCGTTGCTGATGTTTGTGGCTTTCGCTGTGACAGAGCAGCTCAGACACACGTGGACGCAGCGGCTTCACAATCACACATGAACTCGGGGAGAAGCAAATCGCAGCCAAAATCGGGCAAATTCTCCTGTAGTGTGTGGCGGCCTCGAGTGAACTACAGCAGCTGATAAAAAGTGTAATGAAGCTTCAGTAAAGTGACACAAATGTGCGGGACGTGTGGGTGGAGGTGCATCCAGGGGGAGTCTGGGGGCCTCTGGGGGCAGGTCTGCAGACAGACTCAGACTCTCTTGGCTCTTAAGCTGCTGCTGAAAGGTTCATTTGAACAGTGCACTCACCCTGGATCAGTGCTGCCCCCTGGAGGCTCCTTCACAGAGTCACTCATCATGGACCTGAGGAAGAGCACAGAAAACAGTGGACAGTGAGTGAGCACGTTTCCCCACACAAAGCTCCAACAGCAGCTGAACGAGCCGTTCACAGAAGAACCGTGACGTCCCAAGACACAAATTACAGTTAGAAATGTACAATAATTAACCCTGAAGACCTGCGACATCGTACACGACTCCGAGGAATATGTTTCTATAACCGCAGAACTTTAACCTTAAAGACAGAAAGGTCCTTTTCCCCTCTGAAAGTGCAGACATAGAGGTTTCCGTACATTTCTGCGGCTTTATCCTACGTCACACTCACGCTGTGTGATGACGGGAGCAAAACGAGTGTCCAATAGGAACTTTGTTTTCCCCAAACTCATGCGCTCCGTCCATTTTGATGGAGCCAAACTTTGCCAAAGAGTGAAGTGAGTCAAGATGGTCGACTCCTCTGACTGTGTGTGTTTATAACGAGGGAAAAAGTCGCTCTAAGTGGAGTTAATTCTCACACACATGGAAAATGACACATCTTGGTGTGTGTAATTGTGCATCTCTTTCTATTTTTATTTAAAGGTTTATTTCAGTCCAAATGAACAAATCCAAATGTAATTTCCACCCTGGAAATGCAGAAGTGCTGTGGCTCTGGCCCTGGACCTGACAGGAGCTGTTTCCAGGACTGGACCAGGAAAGTCATGGAGCCACTGCACTTTTTTTGTTTTTAGGGCAATAAGGAGATTTTTAATTTACTTACAGACTTGAGATTTTGCATTTTTGTAGCTCAGGCCCTAAATTAAGCATTTTTTATGTCCAAAAAGTTGTTTCTACATGTTTGCTGTGGGTTTTGTGTTTTTTTCATCTCTATTTCTGGTCCTGTAGCTTTTCTCACAGCCTCATGACACAACTACAGCAGCAGATTGTGAAATAACAGGTTGGACTGAACCAAAGGAGGTAGAACACTTCATTAGGGGTAAAAGGGGCAGTTTTAAAAGCAAAATTAAGAAAAAATCCAGGTGAGAAGAAATGTACTAAAACTGCCCTCAGGTCTTCGGGGTTAAAGACACAAAAATAAAGATGTGAAAAATGACAAAAACATCCCTCACTGGTGACCGGTACTTAGGAGGTAGAACGACCTTTAAACACACTTGATTCGCGTTATTTCCTCTTTAATTAAGTTTGCCAACGCCGCACGGCTGCTTTTTCCCAGGCGCGTCTTTATCAAGAGTCCAGGAGAACCAAACAAAACGACAACAGTTCTTTCCTGTCGACTACAAAATAAAAGCACAACGTTTCCCCTCATGCGCAGATCCTTATTTCAGGTTATTCCAGAAAGATTTAAATAAAAGTGACTGAAAATATCAGCAGTAAAAGGAGGCTCAGACGAACATCTGAAATGTTCCATAATATGGCATTAAACAGCTGTCTCCATGGAGCTGAGCGGGTGACGCTGCCTGGCCAAGTTACAGGTCGGATCTGTGGAGACGGCTGAATTTACCCACAACATCCGACGAGTTTCCCCCATTTTGTTGCAGCGCAGTTTATAGAAACTTACTTTACTTTCACTTCCTGCTAAAACCACACGTCCAAAACCGGATTAAACCAGAACTAAACCAAGACTAAACCAAGACTAAAACAGGACTAAACCAGGACTGAACCAGGACTAAACCAGGACTAAACCAGGTCCGAACTAGGTCTAAACCCGGATTAAACCAAAACTAAACAAGGACTAAACCAAGACTAAACCAGGACTGAACCAGGACTAAACCAGGACTAAACCAGGTCCGAACTAGGTCTAAACCCGGATTAAACCAAAACTAAACAAGGACTAAACCAAGACTAAACCAGGACTAAACCAGGTCCGAACTAGGACTAAACCCGGATTAAACCAAAACTAAACAAGGACTAACCCAGGACTGAACCAGGACTAAACCAGGTCCAAACTAGGTCTAAACCCGGATTAAACCAAAACTAAACAAGGACTAACCCAGGACTGAACCAGGACTAAACCAGGTCCAAACTAGGCCTAAACCCGGATTAAACCAAAACTAAACCAGGACTAACCCAGGACTGAACCAGGACTAAACCAGGTCCAAACTAGGTCTAAACCCGGATTAAACCAAAACTAAACCAGGACTGAACCAGGACTAAACCAGGTCCGAACTAGGTCTAAACCCGGATTAAACCAAAACTAAACAAGGACTAACCCAGGACTGAACCAGGACTAAACCAGGTCCGAACTAGGTCTAAACCCGGATTAAACCAAAACTAAACAAGGACTAAACCAAGACTAAACCAGGACTAAACCAGGTCCGAACTAGGTCTAAACCCGGATTAAACCAAAACTAAACAAGGACTAACCCAGGACTGAACCAGGACTAAACCAGGTCCAAACTAGGCCTAAACCCGGATTAAACCAAAACTAAACCAGGACTAACCCAGGACTGAACCAGGACTAAACCAGGTCCAAACTAGGTCTAAACCCGGATTAAACCAAAACTAAACCAGGACTGAACCAGGACTAAACCAGGTCCGAACTAGGTCTAAACCCGGATTAAACCAAAACTAAACAAGGACTAAACCAAGACTAAACCAGGACTAAACCAGGTCCGAACTAGGACTAAACCCGGATTAAACCAAAACTAAACAAGGACTAACCCAGGACTGAACCAGGACTAAACCAGGTCCAAACTAGGTCTAAACCCGGATTAAACCAAAACTAAACAAGGACTAACCCAGGACTGAACCAGGACTAAACCAGGTCCGAACTAGGTCTAAACCCGGATTAAACCAAAACTAAACAAGGACTAACCCAGGACTGAACCAGGACTAAACCAGGTCCGAACTAGGTCTAAACCCGGATTAAACTAAAACTAAACAAGGACTAACCCAGGACTGAACCAGGACTAAACCAGGTCCAAACTAGGTCTAAACCCGGATTAAACCAAAACTAAACAAGGACTAACCCAGGACTGAACCAGGACTAAACCAGGTCCAAACTAGGCCTAAACCCGGATTAAACCAAAACTAAACCAGGACTAACCCAGGACTGAACCAGGACCAAACCAGGTCCAAACTAGGTCTAAACCCGGATTAAACCAAAACTAAACCAGGACTGAACCAGGACTAAACCAGGTCCGAACTAGGTCTAAACCAGGACTAACCCAAAATAAAGACCGTCTGTTGCCTGTTGAACTCGTCGGTTGGAGCCGTTCGGTGTCGGAGAAAAAACTGAACGATCCTCAGGCGAGTCACATCTGCTGTGGGCACTGAGGTCACTTCCTGCTGCAACACACGTCTGAAACCAGGTCTAAACCAGGACTAAACCAGGTCTAAACCAGGTCTAAACCAGGACTAAACCAGGTCTAAACCAGGACTAAACCAGGTCTGAAACCAGGTCTAAACCAGGACTAAACCAGGTCTAAACCAGGTCTAAACCAGGACTAAACCAGGTCTAAACCAGGTCTAAACCAGGTCTGAAACCAGGTCTGAAACCAGGTCTGAAACCAGGTCTAAACCAGGACTAAAACCAGGTCTAAACCAGGTCTAAACCAGGACTAAACCAGGTCTAAACCAGGTCTAAACCAGGACTAAACCAGGTCTGAAACCAGGTCTAAACCAGGACTAAACCAGGACTAAACCAGGTCTAAACCAGGACTAAACCAGGACTAAACAAGGTCTAAACCAGGTCTAAACCAAGTCTAAACCAGGACTAAACCAGGTCTGAAACCAGGTCTAAACCAGGACTAAAACCAGGTCTAAACCAGGTCTAAACCAGGACTAAACCAGGTCTAAACCAGGTCTAAACCAGGACTAAACCAGGTCTGAAACCAGGTCTAAACCAGGTCTAAACCAGGTCTAAACCAGGACTAAACCAGGTCTAAACCAGGACTAAACCAGGACTAAACCAGGACTAAACCAGGTCTAAACCAGGACTGAACCAGGTCTAAACCAGGTCTAAACCAGGACGAAACCAGGACTAAACCAGGACTGAACCAGGACTAAACCAGGGCTAAACCAGGACTAAACCAGGACTGAACCAGGACTAAACCAGGTCTAAACCAGGTCTAAACCAGGACTAAACCAGGTCTAAACCAGGTCTAAACCAGGTCTAAACCAGGTCTGAAACCAGGTCTGAAACCAGGTCTAAACCAGGACTAAACCAGGTCTGAAACCAGGTCTAAACCAGGACTAAACCAGGTCTAAACCAGGACTAAACCAGGTCTAAACCAGGACTAAACCAGGACTAAACCAGGTCTGAAACCAGGTCTAAACCAGGACTAAACCAGGTCTAAACCAGGACTAAACCAGGTCTAAACCAGGTCTAAACCAGGACTAAACCAGGACTAAACCAGGTCTAAACCAGGACTAAACCAGGTCTAAACCAGGACTAAACCAGGTCTAAACCAGGACTGAACCAGGTCTAAACCAGGTCTAAACCAGGACGAAACCAGGGCTAAACCAGGACTAAACCAGGACTGAACCAGGATTAAACCAGGTCTAAACCAGGACTAAACCGGGTCTAAACCAGGACTAAACCAGGACTAAACCAGGACTAAACCAGGGCTAAACCAGGGCTAAACCAGGTCTAAACCAGGACTAAACCAGGACTGAACCAGGTCTAAACCAGGACTAAACCCGGACTAAACCCGGTCTAAACCCAGTCTAAACCAGGACTGAACCAGGTCCGAACCAGGTCCGAACCAGGACTAAACCAGGTCTAAACCAGGTCTAAACCAGGTCTAAACCAGGACTAAACCAGGTCTAAACCAGGTCTAAACCAGGACTAAACCAGGTCTAAACCAGGTCTGAAACCAGGTCTGAAACCAGGTCTAAACCAGGACTAAACCAGGTCTAAACCAGGTCTAAACCAGGACTGAACCAGGACTAAACCAGGTCTAAACCAGGTCTAAACCAGGACTAAACCCGGTCTAAAGCCAGTCTAAACCAGGACTAAACCAAAACTAAACCACGACTGAACCAGGTCCGAACCAGGTCTAAACCAGGACTAAACCAGGACTAAATCAGGTCTAAACCAGGACTAAACCAGGTCTAAACCAGGTCTAAACCAGGTCTCAACCAGGACTAAACCAGGTCTAAACCAGGACTAAACCAGGTCTAAACCCGGTCTAAACCCAGTCTAAACCAGGACTAAACCAGGTCTAAACCAGGACTAAACCAGGTCTCAACCAGGACTAAACCAGGTCTAAACCAGGTCTAAACCAGGTCTAAACCAGGTCTAAACCAGGTCTAAACCAGGTCTGAAACCAGGTCTGAAACCAGGTCTAAAACCAGGTCTAAACCAGGTTTAAACCAGGACTAAACCAGGACTAAACCAGGTCTGAAACCAGGTCTAAACCAGGACTAAACCAGGTCTAAACCAGGTCTAAACCAGGTCTAAACCAGGACTAAACCAGGACTAAACCAGGTCTAAACCAGGACTAAACCAGGTCTAAACCAGGACTAAACCAGGTCTAAACCAGGTCTAAACCAGGACGAAACCAGGGCTAAACCAGGACTAAACCAGGACTGAACCAGGACTGAACCGGGTCTAAACCAGGACTAAACCAGGTCTAAACCAGGGCTAAACCAGGGCTAAACCAGGACTGAACCAGGACTAAACCAGGTCTAAACCAGGACTAAACCCGGACTAAACCCGGTCTAAAGCCAGTCTAAACCAGGACTAAACCAAAACTAAACCAGGACTGAACCAGGTCCGAACCAGGTCTAAACCAGGACTAAAGCAGGTCTAAACCAGGACTAAACCAGGTCTCAACCAGGACTAAACCAGGTCTAAACCAGGACTAAACCAGGTCTAAACCCGGTCTAAACCCAGTCTAAACCAGGACTAAACCAGGTCTAAACCAGGACTAAACCAGGTCTCAACCAGGACTAAACCAGGTCTAAACCAGGATTAAACCAGGTCTAAACGAGGACTAAACCAGGTCTAAACGAGGACTAATCCAGGTCTAAACCAGGACAAAACCAGGTCTAAACCTGGACTAAACCAGGTCTAAACCAGGACGAAACCAGGTCTAAACCAGGACTAAACCAGGTCTAAACCAGGACTAAACCAGGACTGAACAGGACTAAACCAGGTCTAAAGCAGCATTTCAGAACATGTTTGCAAAGGTCTAAACCTTCTCATCACAGCTCCGGCCAACGCTCGACAGTTTTCCCGTGGACCAGGGGGACGTAGATCGTTTATGTTGTGAATTTAATAATAAAGTGAATCCACTGTGTCCTCGTCTGTAACTTTATTAGCAACTTCCTCCTAACAACAACAGAACCAGTGTGAAACACCCGTCAGTGTTCGTCCCCATCTCCCAACTGTTGAGCAACACAGACATTAATACATGACTTAAAATGTGAGCAAACGAGTGAATAAATGTTCAGTGTCGACACACAGTCAGTGGCTCCAGGTCCAGGACCAGGGTTTAAGACCAGATCTGAGGTCAGAAGTGTCACATAACAGTGAAATAATGAGCTGTGACCTGAGGAGGTTCAGGACTGAGGGACGTCCAGTATCTGCAGTGAGTCTGAGTTTGTCTCCAACTCCTGCTGCACCCGGGGCCCCGGCACAGGGCCGTGTCCTGCTGCACCCGGGGCCTCGGCACAGGGCCGTGTCCTGCTGCACCCGGGGCCCTGGCACAGGGCCGTGTCCTGCTGCACCCGGGGCCCCGGCACAGGGCCGTGTCCTGCTGCACCCGGGGCCCCGGCACAGGGCCGTGTCCTGCTGCACCCGGGGCCTGCGGTGGAGCTGTGGTCGGGGAGGGCAGGTCCAGGGGGTGTGTGCTGGTGGTGGGGTGGGTCCAGGGGGTGTGTGTTGGTGTTGGGGCGGGTCCAGGGGGTGTGTGTTGGTGTTGGGGCGGGTCCAGGGGGTGTGTGTTGGTGTTGGGGCGGGTCCAGGGGGTGTGTGTTGGTGTTGGGGCGGGTCCAGGGGGTGCGTGTTGGTGGTGGGGCGGGTCCAGGGGGTGTGTGTTGGTGGTGGGGCGAGTCCAGGGGGTGTGTGTTGGTGTTGGGGCGGGTCCAGGGGGTGTGTGTTGGTGGTGGGGCGAGTCCAGGGGGTGTGTGTTGGTGGTGGGGCGGGTCCAGGGGGTGTGTGTTGGTGGTGGGTGTGGGTCCAGGGGGTGTGTGTTGGTGTTGGGGTGGGTCCAGGGGGTGTGTGTTGGTGTTGGGGCGGGTCCAGGGGGTGTGTGTTGGTGTTGGGGCGGGTGTGGGTTCTGCTCCTCCGTGTGTTTGTGGATGTGGCGGTGGTGAAGGGGGAGAGGTGTCGCTGTCCGTGGTCCTTGTCGTGGGGATTCTCCGTGTGTTTTGAAGCGGACTGTTTGGTGTTTTCCTCGGGGGCATCGGTGCAGATGTGCCACACTTTGGTCCACCTCCTCCTCTAAACGGGACGTCTCAGTTTGTACAAATTGTTTCCTTCCTGTTTTGTCAGGTTGTGTAGTTTTTCTAACGTTACAGCCTTTTTAGGGGGTGTGATGTGTATTTCGCACACTGAACATAACGTCAAAATTAAAGATTTTTCAAATTAAAAGACTGTTCAGACTAAATACAACGGAAATAATTAATTATTTCTTGGGCAGTCGGTGGCTCCGTACCAACTGATCCACGGCCCGGTAGAATATCGTGACACGTGGATGTCGTTACACACTTATCAGACACAGGGAGAACATGCAGACTCCACACAGAAGCGCCGGGAGACGCTGGGATCGGACCCAGAACCCTGTGGCCGAAGTGTTTCTGAAGCACAGGGAGAGTCCTCTGCAGCTGCACCAGGGTGTCGGGGCCTGAGGACGGAAGAGGAAACGAGGATCGAGATCAACAACGCTCCAAACGACGACAAACAGCAGCAGCAAGTGAAGAAGAAACACACTGGACACCGATGAAAACTCTTCCTGTAAACAATCTGATTTTCCACTTTCAACAGTAGAACTTTCCTTTCTGTTCCCATGTGTCTGTGGAATCCAGGTCTAAACCAGGTCTAAACTGGGTCTAAACCGGGTCTAAACCAGGACTAAACCAGGTCTAAAACAGGTGTAAGACAGGCCTAAACCGGGACTAAGCCGGGACTAAGCCAGGTCTAAACCAGGTCTAAGCCGGGTCTAAACCAGGTCTAAACCAGGACTAAACCAGGTCTAAGACAGGTCTAAGACAGGCCTAAACCGGGTCTAAACCAGGACTAAACCAGGTGTAAGACAGGCCTAAACCAGGTCTAAACCAGGTCTAAACCGGGACTAAACCGGGACTAAACCGGGTCTAAGCCAGGTCTAAACTGGGTCTAAACCGGGTCTAAACCAGGACTAAACCAGGTCTAAAACAGGTGTAAGACAGGCCTAAACCGGGACTAAGCCGGGACTAAGCCAGGTCTAAACCAGGTCTAAGCCGGGTCTAAACCAGGTCTAAACCAGGACTAAACCAGGTCTAAGACAGGTCTAAGACAGGCCTAAACCGGGTCTAAACCAGGACTAAACCAGGTGTAAGACAGGCCTAAACCAGGTCTAAACCAGGTCTAAACCGGGACTAAACCGGGACTAAACCGGGTCTAAGCCAGGTCTGAAACCAGGTCTGAAACCAGGTCTAAACCAGGACTAAACCAGGTCTGAAACCAGGTCTAAACCAGGACTAAACCAGGTCTAAACCAGGACTAAACCAGGTCTAAACCAGGACTAAACCAGGACTAAACCAGGTCTGAAACCAGGTCTAAACCAGGACTAAACCAGGTCTAAACCAGGACTAAACCAGGTCTAAACCAGGTCTAAACCAGGACTAAACCAGGACTAAACCAGGTCTAAACCAGGACTAAACCAGGTCTAAACCAGGACTAAACCAGGTCTAAACCAGGACTGAACCAGGTCTAAACCAGGTCTAAACCAGGACGAAACCAGGGCTAAACCAGGACTAAACCAGGACTGAACCAGGATTAAACCAGGTCTAAACCAGGACTAAACCAGGACTAAACCAGGACTAAACCAGGACTAAACCAGGGCTAAACCAGGGCTAAACCAGGTCTAAACCAGGGCTAAACCAGGACTAAACCAGGACTGAACCAGGAATAAACCAGGTCTAAACCAGGACTAAACCCGGACTAAACCCGGTCTAAACCCAGTCTAAACCAGGACTGAACCAGGTCCGAACCAGGTCCGAACCAGGACTAAACCAGGACTAAACCAGGTCTAAACCAGGTCTAAACCAGGTCTAAACCAGGACTAAACCAGGTCTAAACCAGGTCTAAACCAGGACTAAACCAGGTCTAAACCAGGTCTGAAACCAGGTCTGAAACCAGGTCTGAAACCAGGTCTAAACCAGGACTAAACCAGGTCTAAACCAGGTCTAAACCAGGACTGAACCAGGACTAAACCAGGTCTAAACCAGGTCTAAACCAGGACTAAACCCGGTCTAAAGCCAGTCTAAACCAGGACTAAACCAAAACTAAACCACGACTGAACCAGGTCCGAACCAGGTCTAAACCAGGACTAAACCAGGACTAAATCAGGTCTAAACCAGGACTAAACCAGGTCTAAACCAGGACTAAACCAGGTCTCAACCAGGACTAAACCAGGTCTAAACCAGGACTAAACCAGGTCTAAACCCGGTCTAAACCCAGTCTAAACCAGGACTAAACCAGGTCTAAACCAGGACTAAACCAGGACTAAACCAGGTCTCAACCAGGACTAAACCAGGTCTAAACCAGGTCTAAACCAGGTCTAAACCAGGTCTAAACCAGGACTAAACCAGGTCTGAAACCAGGTCTGAAACCAGGTCTAAAACCAGGTCTAAACCAGGTTTAAACCAGGACTAAACCAGGACTAAACCAGGTCTGAAACCAGGTCTAAACCAGGACTAAACCAGGTCTAAACCAGGTCTAAACCAGGTCTAAACCAGGACTAAACCAGGACTAAACCAGGTCTAAACCAGGACTAAACCAGGTCTAAACCAGGACTAAACCAGGTCTAAACCAGGACTAAACCAGGTCTAAACCAGGACGAAACCAGGGCTAAACCAGGACTAAACCAGGACTGAACCAGGACTGAACCGGGTCTAAACCAGGACTAAACCAGGTCTAAACCAGGTCTAAACCAGGGCTAAACCAGGGCTAAACCAGGACTGAACCAGGACTAAACCAGGTCTAAACCAGGACTAAACCCGGACTAAACCCGGTCTAAAGCCAGTCTAAACCAGGACTAAACCAAAACTAAACCAGGACTGAACCAGGTCCGAACCAGGTCTAAACCAGGACTAAAGCAGGTCTAAACCAGGACTAAACCAGGTCTCAACCAGGACTAAACCAGGTCTAAACCAGGACTAAACCAGGTCTAAACCCGGTCTAAACCCAGTCTAAACCAGGACTAAACCAGGTCTAAACCAGGACTAAACCAGGTCTCAACCAGGACTAAACCAGGTCTAAACCAGGATTAAACCAGGTCTAAACGAGGACTAAACCAGGTCTAAACGAGGACTAATCCAGGTCTAAACCAGGACAAAACCAGGTCTAAACCTGGACTAAACCAGGTCTAAACCAGGACGAAACCAGGTCTAAACCAGGACTAAACCAGGTCTAAACCAGGACTAAACCAGGACTGAACAGGACTAAACCAGGTCTAAAGCAGCATTTCAGAACATGTTTGCAAAGGTCTAAACCTTCTCATCACAGCTCCGGCCAACGCTCGACAGTTTTCCCGTGGACCAGGGGGACGTAGATCGTTTATGTTGTGAATTTAATAATAAAGTGAATCCACTGTGTCCTCGTCTGTAACTTTATGAGCAACTTCCTCCTAACAACAACAGAACCAGTGTGAAACACCCGTCAGTGTTCGTCCCCATCTCCCAACTGTTGAGCAACACAGACATTAATACATGACTTAAAATGTGAGCAAACGAGTGAATAAATGTTCAGTGTCGACACACAGTCAGTGGCTCCAGGTCCAGGACCAGGGTTTAAGACCAGATCTGAGGTCAGAAGTGTCACATAACAGTGAAATAATGAGCTGTGACCTGAGGAGGTTCAGGACTGAGGGACGTCCAGTATCTGCAGTGAGTCTGAGTTTGTCTCCAACTCCTGCTGCACCCGGGGCCCCGGCACAGGGCCGTGTCCTGCTGCACCCGGGGCCTCGGCACAGGGCCGTGTCCTGCTGCACCCGGGGCCCTGGCACAGGGCCGTGTCCTGCTGCACCCGGGGCCCCGGCACAGGGCCGTGTCCTGCTGCACCCGGGGCCCCGGCACAGGGCCGTGTCCTGCTGCACCCGGGGCCTGCGGTGGAGCTGTGGTCGGGGAGGGCAGGTCCAGGGGGTGTGTGCTGGTGGTGGGGTGGGTCCAGGGGGTGTGTGTTGGTGTTGGGGCGGGTCCAGGGGGTGTGTGTTGGTGTTGGGGCGGGTCCAGGGAGTGTGTGTTGGTGTTGGGGCGGGTCCAGGGGGTGTGTGTTGGTGTTGGGGCGGGTCCAGGGGGTGCGTGTTGGTGGTGGGGCGGGTCCAGGGGGTGTGTGTTGGTGGTGGGGCGAGTCCAGGGGGTGTGTGTTGGTGTTGGGGCGGGTCCAGGGGGTGTGTGTTGGTGGTGGGGCGAGTCCAGGGGGTGTGTGTTGGTGGTGGGGCGGGTCCAGGGGGTGTGTGTTGGTGGTGGGTGTGGGTACAGGGGGTGTGTGTTGGTGTTGGGGCGGGTCCAGGGAGTGTGTGTTGGTGTTGGGGCGGGTCCAGGGGGTGTGTGTTGGTGTTGGGGCGGGTGTGGGTTCTGCTCCTCCGTGTGTTTGTGGATGTGGCGGTGGTGAAGGGGGAGAGGTGTCGCTGTCCGTGGTCCTTGTCGTGGGGATTCTCCGTGTGTTTTGAAGCGGACTGTTTGGTGTTTTCCTCGGGGGCATCGGTGCAGATGTGCCACACTTTGGTCCACCTCCTCCTCTAAACGGGACGTCTCAGTTTGTACAAATTGTTTCCTTCCTGTTTTGTCAGGTTGTGTAGTTTTTCTAACGTTACAGCCTTTTTAGGGGGTGTGATGTGTATTTCGCACACTGAACATAACGTCAAAATTAAAGATTTTTCAAATTAAAAGACTGTTCAGACTAAATACAACGGAAATAATTAATTATTTCTTGGGCAGTCGGTGGCTCCGTACCAACTGATCCACGGCCCGGTAGAATATCGTGACACGTGGATGTCGTTACACACTTATCAGACACAGGGAGAACATGCAGACTCCACACAGAAGCGCCGGGAGACGCTGGGATCGGACCCAGAACCCTGTGGCCGAAGTGTTTCTGAAGCACAGGGAGAGTCCTCTGCAGCTGCACCAGGGTGTCGGGGCCTGAGGACGGAAGAGGAAACGAGGATCGAGATCAACAACGCTCCAAACGACGACAAACAGCAGCAGCAAGTGAAGAAGAAACACACTGGACACCGATGAAAACTCTTCCTGTAAACAATCTGATTTTCCACTTTCAACAGTAGAACTTTCCTTTCTGTTCCCATGTGTCTGTGGAATCCAGGTCTAAACCAGGTCTAAACTGGGTCTAAACCGGGTCTAAACCAGGACTAAACCAGGTCTAAAACAGGTGTAAGACAGGCCTAAACCGGGACTAAGCCGGGACTAAGCCAGGTCTAAACCAGGTCTAAGCCGGGTCTAAACCAGGTCTAAACCAGGACTAAACCAGGTCTAAGACAGGTCTAAGACAGGCCTAAACCGGGTCTAAACCAGGACTAAACCAGGTGTAAGACAGGCCTAAACCAGGTCTAAACCAGGTCTAAACCGGGACTAAACCGGGACTAAACCGGGTCTAAGCCAGGTCTAAACCAGGTCTAAACTGGGTCTAAACCGGGTCTAAACCAGGACTAAACCAGGTCTAAAACAGGTGTAAGACAGGCCTAAACCGGGACTAAGACGGGACTAAGCCAGGTCTAAACCAGGTCTAAGCCGGGTCTAAACCAGGTCTAAACCAGGACTAAACCAGGTCTAAGACAGGCCTAAACCGGGTCTAAACCAGGACTAAACCAGGTGTAAAACAGGCCTAAACCAGGTCTAAACCAGGTCTAAACCGGGACTAAACCGGGTCTAAGACAGGAATGAACCGGGACTAAACCGGGACTAAGCCAGGTCTAAACCAGGTCTAAACCAGGACTAAACCAGGACTAAACCAGGACTAAACCAGGTCTAAACCAGGTCTAAACCAGGACTAAACCAGGACTAAACCAGGACTAAACCAGGAGTAAACCAGGCCTAAGACAGGCCTAAACCAGAACTAAACCAGGTCTAAACCAGGAATAAACCAGGACTAAACCAGGAGTAAACCAGGCCTAAACCAGGCCTAAACCAGGACTAAACCAGGACTAAACCAGGACTAAACCAGGACTAAACCAGGTCTAAGACAGGCCTAAACCGGGTCTAAACCGGGACTAAACCGGGTCTAAGTGAGTCAGATGGCCCCTGTGCACATGAGGCTCTTCAGGACTCAGGGTGGAGTCGGTGCCACAGCACAGACCCACGGCGCAGTGCAACTCATCACTCTCACTCAAACGCCGTCAATGTGAAGAACCAACGCACCGGGACAAGCACGTGACCTCAGGAGAGTAGGATCTGGGTCAGGGGTCAGGGGTCAGGGGTCAGATCCTTTGAGCCACACCCTGCAGGAGGAGGAGGCTTCTCTGCGACACAAACAACACACATTAGAGTTTCGGTTTTTACCAACAAAATGGTTAAAATGCTCATATGTTAAATTGTGGCAGAGGAGCCAAAAAAGGTTCTTAACCTGTCGTCACCCGTTTAATTCTGTGTGTGCAGCAGTGACACAAACCCACAGGTCACAGCTTATTAAAGAAAACCTTAGACCCACAGGTTTGTGTGACGCATCATTTTAAAGCTCAGACCTTCTAGTTTCTGTAGATCTGCATATGGAGACTGTGAGTGCAGCTCACTTACAGCACACACACATTCAGACTGTGAGTGCAGCTCACTTACAGCACACACACATTCAGACTGTGAGTGCAGCTCACTTACAGCACACACACATTCAGACTGTGAGTGCAGCTCACTTACAGCACACACACATTCAAACAGGTCTAAAAATTACAATTTTTTGCCTTGGAAAAAATACAAAATAATAAAGGCTCTAACTTGGGCAAACTTCACCCTGGGCATGTGTGGCTCACTACACTCACTGCTGAAGCTGTGTCAGACTCTGGGCCTCAGGGTTTGGAGCTGTGACCCTTTGTGTAAAAATATGTCCAAATATGGACCAGATGTTCAAACTGTGATAAGATGTAATGTGGAATAAATAAATCTTCTTATGAGCTTTAGGCAGGTATAAACCAGGACTAAGGCAGGTCTAAAACAGGACTAAGACAGGTCTAAACCGGGACTAAACCGGGTCTAAGTGAGTCAGATGGCCCCTGTGCACATGAGGCTCTTCAGGACTCAGGGTGGAGTCGGTGCCACAGCACAGACCCACGGCGCAGTGCAACTCATCACTCTCACTCAAACGCCGTCAATGTGAAGAACCAACGCACCGGGACAAGCACGTGACCTCAGGAGAGTAGGATCCGGCTCAGGGGTCAGGGGTCAGATCCTTTGACCCACACACTGCAGGAGGAGGAGGCTTCTCTGCGTCCTGAAGAGTGGTGCATTTACTGAAGAAATACAAACGATAAATTATAAATGGTGGATTATCCGTGCACACACTTAGAAGTGTTGTAAAATAAATAGAAAAGCTGTAACACGCGGGGTAAAAGAATAAAGGCGGGAGGTGTGTTAGCTTTAGCCGTTAGCATCCACACGGATTTGCACACTCGCTTTAATCACTAAACGAGTTGCTCCTTGTACGAGTTCCGTGTCTAAAACACTCACCGAACCCGGAGAGGGCGGCTCCGATCTGCTGCGGGGCGCCTCAGATTCTCCATTTTCTCCACTGAAGTTTGTCTCTCGTGTTTTTCACGCGAATCAAATGCTGCGAGAGGAGTGTGGCTGCAGACGCATGGGGAAAGTGTAGGTCCGCTCCACATACCGGAAACACGTCAATGACGGAGGTAAAACAGTGTCCCAGGATAAATGTGGCCTTATATAACCTTATCAAGTGTGCAAGTCAAAACATAAAAAACATATAATTTGCTCATAATAAGATTATCTGAATGTTTTTCACTCTATACTGACATTTGATTCATGATGAAATGTGCCAGTTATTTGATGTCTCTTTTCATAGTAACTATACTAACATGTACTATGAGAATAAACCACTGTATTGCAGTTACATTTACTATAAGAATGTACTATTATACTGCAGTTAAGCAGTGATATTCCACCTGATCATATTTGGCAAAGATAAATATCAGATAAATTTCATTTTGGATTGTCACCTGCTTTAGCAAAACGGGAACAACTATTTGAGACACACTGACACACAGCTGTTTGTACGAACCTATTAATGCACTGTGTACGTGTGGTGGGTTTAATGTTTGACTATTCACGAAATAATTTCCAGAAGTTCCTTTGATTGTATAATAAACCATCTTTTAAACGGACTTAAATACATTCCCTGCATAAATGTAATCCCTTATCTATTTAAAAATATGTAATTAATAATGCATATCTCATCACTGTTTGTTCCCAGAAATACAGCCGTATTGTTTGGCGAATGTTATGCATAAGTTTTCGTTTTGGAGAGAATTATTAGAATAACTTGATCTTAAAATCTGACAGTTTGATTACCTGTGCATAATCTGCGTGGTACATGTGGTTAGCAATAACATTAGCAGCGTGTCTCGGTTGCTCGGCAACGAGGCTTCTCCGTGGGCTAGACATAAAACTATAATAAAATCATCATCAAAATCATTTAGGCAAACTGCCCGTGAATTGGGCCACGGCTAATATAAATAAAAAATAAAAAATAAAAGTCTATGATAGATGTGAATTGTTTGGCGAATATAAATTTTTAAAAAAAAGTCTACGGTAGATGTGACGTGTTTCCGGTGGAGGTCACGTGTTTCCGGTCTGTGGAGCGGACCTACACTTTCCCCATGCGTCTGCAGCCAGACCCTCTCGACCCTCTTGAATGCTGCCGGATCCGTCTCTTCCGGTTTGAAACCACGGGGTCTCAGAGCTCAGCGCTGATTGGCTGAGCCCGAAGACGATCAGCCAATGGGGTGAAGCGTGTCTCTTGCATTTTTTTTTATTGCTGCTTATTGAGAAATGTATTACATTAAAAAAAAAAAAACAATCTGTCTGAGATCAAAATTTGAGATATTACTTATATCTGAAAATTTTCTTCTAATAATCTAATCTAATCAATTTAATTATTCTTCTGCAGTGGAGTCACAAACTGCTCTTGGCTTCATTTTAAGGATTTAAAAATGTATTTACGCCATAGGAAACTTAAAACTGAAAAACAGAAAATTAAATAAAATGATTGTGCTGTTTGAAAATAGTGGAGCCTTCTGTATTGTATTGTACTTTTTGTGTTATTTTGGTGTATTTTGAGTTGTTTACATGTGTAAATTGCTAAAAATGTATTTCTACTCTAATACACATTGCAATTTTGGAATAAAAAAGAGTTTACAGTAAATGAAACGAAACGCCGTCGTCCAGCAGGTGGAGCTACTGGTCAACACTTGGACAACTGTTATCAGTCTGTGTTATTCTATAAAATCTGAACCAAAAGCAAATGACTAAAGACTGAGACAGACTTTTCCTCAGCCTCAGGTCGTTTCTCTTCTCTAGTTTTGTGGAGTTTGTCTCCGTCAGCTGAGCAGAAATGACGTCCTGTAATTACCACAGAAATAATAATGAAGAATTTTAGAAATAAACTCACACAAATGAAACTGTCACAGCACAAAACAGCACAAACCAAATACAAACGTTTGACATCATTTTCTTCTGTTCTGAGTCTGTTTCACATTCTGAGGTTCTGGACGACGTCATCGACCAAAATAAAACTGTGAATATCTGAAGAACCAGAATCACACAAACAAAACCTTTTGCAGCACAAACGACTGACTCCATTTTGGGCGTTTTCGAGCATTTTTCTTCTTCCTGTGGGTCTGAGCCCAGTTTGACCTGAAAAAGAATCGTTCATTTCTCCAAAACTAAAGAAGCACAAATGAAACGTTTTGCAGCACAAACGAAGGACAGAGTTTCTGTAGGTTTGAGTTTGATGAGGCGACTTCAGGTCTGAGAGACACAGGAAATCTGCCTGTCGCCATCAAACTGTTGAACTCTGCACTTTAAATCACAAACTACTGGCACTTCCTGTTCCTGTTCACACCTGTGTACAGATGTAAATATGTCACTGATGGAAATAATGTTTGAGAGAACTATTTTGATCTTTAAGCTTATTGTATTTATCTGATCTTATTTTGAAAACTTGATTCTAACGACATGTTCTTGATCTGTTGCATCTGTAACAAAGAAAATTTCACCTCAGGGATGAATAAAAGAAATTCTGATACTGGAACTAGTGCAGTGATGGGGCAAGTTCTGAACTAGTGTAGTGATGGGGGCAAGTTCTGAACTAGTGCAGTGATGGGGGCAAGTTCTGAACTAGTGTAGTGATGGGGGCAAGTTCTGAACTAGTGCAGTGATGGGGGCAAGTTCTGAACTAGTGTCGTGATGGGGGCAAGTTCTGAACTAGTGCAGTGATGGGGGCAAGTTCTGAACTAGTGTCGTGATGGGGGCAAGTTCTGAACTAGTGCAGTGATGGGGGCAAGTTCTGAACTAGTGCAGTGATGGGGGCAAGTTCTGAACTAGTGTCGTGATGGGGGCAAGTTCTGAACTAGTGTAGTGATGGGGGCAAGTTCTGAACTAGTGTAGTGATGGGGGCAAGTTCTGAACTAGTGTAGTGATGGGGCAAGTTCTGAACTAGTGTAATGATGGGGCAAGTTCTGAACTAGTGTAGTGATGGGGGCAAGTTCTGAACTAGTGTAGTGATGGGGCAAGTTCTGAACTAGTGTAATGATGGGGCAAGTTCTGAACTAGTGTAGTGATGGGGCAAGTTCTGAACTAGTGTAGTGATGGGGCAAGTTCTGAACTAGTGTAGTGATGGGGCAAGTTCTGAACTAGTGTAGTGATGGGGCAAGTTCTGAACTAGTGCAGTGATGGGGCAAGTTCTGGAACTAGTGTAGTGATGGGGGCAAGTTCTGAACTAGTGTAGAGATGGGGCAAGTTCTGAACTAGTGCAGTGATGGGGCAAGTTCTGGAACTAGTGTAGTGATGGGGCAAGTTCTGAACTAGTGCAGTGATGGGGCAAGTTCTGGAACTAGTGTAGTGATGGGGGCAAGTTCTGAACTAGTGCAGTGATGGGGGCAAGTTCTGAACTAGTGCAGTGATGGGGCAAGTTCTGAACTAGTGTAGTGAAGGTAAAACACTTATCTTCAGACGGGCCCGAGTTAAGAGTTAAGATCGGTTTGAGTGACACCGATTTTCAGAAATCCATTAAACACGTTCCATTATTCAGACTAAAATGTAAAAAGTGATTCTGAGGAGTTGTGGCCGATGTTGGAGCTGCTTAAACACGGCTGTGGTTTAAATCTGTGATGTTTTGTTCATAATATAATAATCCCCTCGGTCACGCAGATCTGAGCCTCACAGACGCTCACGAACCCGAGGAATTAAACCAGGATTTAACTCGATTCATTTGCACAAACCAACGACAGATCCTGAGTCTAATTTACAGTTTTAATTAAAGGAATGCGTTTGATTTAAGCCTGTTTGTGTAATCCTGCCGTCTCCTCCGTCAGAACATCTGCACTTCTCTACGGGAACTGTGGAGGAGGCTGGAAAAAACCTGTGTCGCTCGTTTGTTTTTCGATGTAAAACTAAAAATAAGAAAACGAAAAAACTCTTTTCTACATTATTTGTCTCCAAAACCAACAGGAAAAAACGGATAAAGATTCGATTTTTCTGCTTTCAATTTTGTTTTTAAATGAAAAATGAAAAAAAAGGGGAAAAAACAGGACTAAACAACAACTAAACCAGGACTAAACCAGGACTAAACCAGATCTAAACCAGGCCTAAACTAAGACTAAACCAGGACTAAACCAGGACTAAACCAGGTCTAAACCAGGACTAAACCAGGACTAAACCAGGACTAAACCAGGTCTAAACCAGGAATAAACCTTTTTTTTTCATTTTAGTTTTGGAGACAAATCATGAATAAAAGAGTTGTTTTTTCGTTTTCTTATTTTTGGTTTTATTTTGAACAACACACGGATTGTCAAAAGTTTCGAAAACCAGAAACTAATGAAGACAAAACCAGTATTGAAACTAGATCCTAATTTTTCGCAGGTATCGATACTAAAAAAGTCCCATTTTCAGGACGGAGCAGAACCTTTCCTGAACGTGTTTGTGCTTTCTACTGCAAACATCCTTTTGACAGGACAGAAAAGTAAAAGTTATGACATTCTGACCTGGGCTGAGAATTAATTTTAAACAAAGTTCAAAGTTTGAGCAAACAAAATATTAGTTGTAGATGATTATTTCATGTGATACTTTCACCTGAGTGTCTTTTTGTCCTGGCATCGGTTTTCCTTTCCAGCACAGCTCACACAAACCACCACCAGCATTCCCACAACATTCCCATCATATTCCCACAAACGTTCCCACAACATTCCCATAATATTCCCATAATATTCCCACAATATTCCCACAACATTCCCACAAACATTCCCACAACATTCCCAACAACGTTCCCACAACCAACCACCAACGTTCCCACAACCAACCGCCAATGTTCCCACAACCAACCACCAACGTTCCCACAACCAACCGCCAACGTTCCCACAACCAACCGCCAACGTTCCCACAACCAACCGGCAACGTTCCCACAACCAACCGGCAACGTTCCCACAACCAACCGCCAACGTTCCCACAACCAACCGCCAACGTTCCCACAACCAACCGCCAACGTTCCCACAACCAACCGCCAACGTTCCCACAACCAACCGCCAACGTTCCCACAACCAACTGCCAACGTTCCCACAACCAACCACCAACGTTCCCACAACAAACCACCAACGTTCCCACAACCAACCGCCAACATTCCCACAACCAACCACCAACGTTCCCACAACAATCAACATTTCCACAACCAACCACCAACGTTCCCACAACCAACCACCAACATTCCCACAACCAACCACCAACGTTCCCACAACCAACCACCAACATTCCCACAACATTCCCATAATATTCCCATAATATTCCCACAACATTCCCACAAATGTTCCCACAACATTCCCACCAACGTTCCCACAACCAACCGCCAACGTTCCCACAACCAACCACCAACGTTCCCACAACAAACCACCAACGTTCCCACAACCAACCGCCAACGTTCCCACAACCAACCACCAACGTTCCCACAACAATCAACATTTCCACAACCAACCACCAATGTTCCCACAACCAACCACCAACATTCCCACAACCAACCACCAACGTTCCCACAACCAACCACCAACATTCCCACAACATTCCCATAATATTCCCATAATATTCCCACCAATGTTCCCACAACATTCCCACCAACGTTCCCACAACCAACCACCAACATTCCCACAACCAACCGCCAATGTTCCCACAACCAACCACCAACATTCCCATAATATTCCCATAATATTCCCACAATATTCCCACAACATTCCCACAAACGTTCCCACAACATTCCCACCAACGTTCCCACAACCAACCACCAACATTCCCACAACCAACCACCAACATTCCCACAACCAACCACCAACGTTCCCACAACCAACCACCAATGTTCCCACAACAATCAACATTTCCACAACCAACCACCAACGTTCCCACAACCAACCACCAACGTTCCCACAACCAACCGCCAACGTTCCCACAACCAACCGCCAACGTTCCCACAACCAACCGCCAACGTTCCCACAACAATCAACATTTCCACAACCAACCGCCAACATTCCCACAACCAACCACCAACGTTCCCACAACAATCAACATTTCCACAACCAACCACCAACGTTCCCACAACCAACCACCAACATTCCCACAACCAACCACCAACGTTCCCACAACCAACCACCAACATTCCCATAACATTCCCATAATATTCCCATAATATTCCCACAATATTCCCACAACATTCCCACAAACGTTCCCACAACATTCCCACCAACGTTCCCACAACCAACCACCAACGTTCCCACAACCAACCACCAACATTCCCACAACCAACGACCAACATTCCCACAACCAACCACCAATGTTCCCACAACAATCAACATTTCCACAACCAACCACCAACGTTCCCACAACCAACCACCAACATTCCCACAACCAACCGCCAACGTTCCCACAACCAACCACCAACATTCCCACAACATTCCCATAATATTCCCATAATATTCCCACCAACGTTCCCACAACATTCCCACCAACGTTCCCACAACCAACCACCAACATTCCCACAACCAACTGCCAACATTCCCACAACCAACCACCAACATTCCCACAACCAACCACCAACATTCCCACAACCAACCACCAATGTTCCCACAACAATCAACATTTCCACAACCAACCACCAGCATTCCCACAACCAACCGCCAACGTTCCCACAACCAACCGCCAACATTCCCACAACCAACCACCAACGTTCCCACAACCAACCGCCAACGTTCCCACAACCAACCACCAACATTCCCACAACCAACCCCCAACATTCCCACAACCAACCACCAATGTTCCCACAACAATCAACATTTCCACAACCAACCACCAACGTTCCCACAACCAACCACCAACATTCCCACAACATTCCCATAATATTCCCATAATATTCCCACAATATTCCCACAACATTCCCACAAACGTTCCCACAACATTCCCACCAATGTTCCCACAACCAACCACCAACATTCCCACAACCAACCGCCAACGTTCCCACAACCAACCACCAACATTCCCATAATATTCCCATAATATTCCCACAATATTCCCACAACATTCCCACAAACGTTCCCACAACATTCCCACCAACGTTCCCACAACCAACCACCAATGTTCCCACAACCAACCACCAACATTCCCACAACCAACCACCAACATTCCCACAACCAACCACCAATGTTCCCACAACAATCAACGTTCCCACAACCAACCACCAACGTTCCCACAACCAACCGCCAACGTTCCCACAACCAACCACCAACATTCCCACAACCAACCCCCAACATTCCCACAACCAACCACCAATGTTCCCACAACAATCAACATTTCCACAACCAACCACCAACGTTCCCACAACCAACCACCAACATTCCCACAACATTCCCATAATATTCCCATAATATTCCCACAATATTCCCACAACATTCCCACAAACGTTCCCACAACATTCCCACCAATGTTCCCACAACCAACCACCAACATTCCCACAACCAACCGCCAATGTTCCCACAACCAACCACCAACATTCCCATAATATTCCCATAATATTCCCACAATATTCCCACAACATTCCCACAAACGTTCCCACAACATTCCCACCAACGTTCCCACAACCAACCACCAACGTTCCCACAACCAACCACCAACATTCCCACAACCAACCACCAACATTCCCACAACCAACCACCAATGTTCCCACAACAATCAACGTTCCCACAACCAACCACCAACGTTCCCACAACCAACCACCAACATTCCCACAACCAACCACCAACATTCCCACAACCAACCACCAATGTTCCCACAACAATCAACGTTCCCACAACCAACCACCAACGTTCCCACAACCAACCACCAACGTTCCCACAACCAACCACCAACGTTCCCACAACCAACCACCAACGTTCCCACAACCAACCACCAACGTTCCCACAACCAACCACCAACGTTCCCACAACCAACCACCAACGTTCCCACAACCAACCACCAACATTCCCACAACCAACCACCAACGTTCCCACAACCAACCACCAACGTTCCCACAACCAACCACCAACGTTCCCACAACCAACCACCAACGTTCCCACAACCAACCACCAACGTTCCCACAACCAACCGCCAACGTTCCCACAACCAACCACCAACGTTCCCACAACCAACCGCCAACGTTCCCACAATCTACCACTGCTCTGGATTCTGCATGTGTGTGTGTGTGTGAGAGTGTGTGTGTGTGTGTGTCCCTGGTGCAGGTGAGAACACGTCTTTCCTCCTGAGTTTGTTCTGAGGCGGCAGCGCTCAGCCGTATGCTAACGTGCTAATGTGCTAACGTGCTAATGCCACAGTCACACAGGTGCAGGTTAAACTCCCGACGTGGGGACGTGGAGGAGGGCGACAGGCTGCACCTGCTCCCTCTGACGCTGCACCTGTCTCTCCAGTGGGTCCCCTGCTCCTGCCGCTTCACACAAACACACACACACACATACACACACACACACTATACACACACACACACACACATACACACACACACACTTGCACACTTCTGTTAGAATCCACACGATTACAGGACGTAATTTCTGCTCATCTGACGACGACAAACTCCACAAAACAAGTGACGAGAAACGACCTGAGGCTGTGGAAAAGTCTGTTTCAGTCTTTAGTCATTTCAGATAAGAGAAGAGAAGACAGGACTTTATTGATCTCACAGTGGCTCCAGCACAGTTTAGTGCATAAAAGTGGAAAAAGTGTGATGCAATCAAGATAAACAATAATAAAAATAGAAATAATTATAAAAAATAATAATATGAAGTGAATAAGTATATGCACAAAATTTACAAAGAGAATTGAAATATAAATACTGTGTATATAAAATAACGAAAGTCCAAGAACAGTGCAGTAGTCACAGTGCAGCAGTGGCACAGACAGGGTCACTGCACAGAGGAGTCGTACAGTGGGACCGCGGTGGGAGGAAGGATCTGCAGTAGCTCCTTCTGAGGGAGGCTCAGACGGTCCAGCTCCTCCACAGTCTGGTGCAGGGGTCAGAGGTGTTGTCCATGATGGATGTAAGTTTGTACAACACTCTCCTCTCAGCCGCCTCCTCCACAGAGTCCAGGGGACAGTCCAGGACAGAGCCTCCAGCCTGTTCAGGCTTTTCCTGTCCCGTTCACTGCTGCTTTTCATTCAGATTTTATAGAATAACACAGACTTTTCCACAGCCTCAGGTCGTTTCTCTTCTCTAGTTTTGTGGAGTTTGTCTCCGTCAGCTGAGCAGAAATGACGTCCTGTAATTACCACAGAAATAATAATGAAGAATTTTAGAAATAAACTCACACAAATGAAACTGTCACAGCACAAAACAGCACAAACCAAATACAAACGTTTGACATCATTTTCTTCTGTTTTGAGGCTGTTTCACATTCTGAGGTTCTGGACGACGTCATCGACCAAAATAAAACTGTGAATATCTGAAGAACCAGAATCGCACAAACAAAACTTTCTGCAGCACAAACGATGGACAGAGTTTTTGTGCAGGTTTGCGTTTGATGGGGCGACTTCAGGCACGTTACCATTGTGACGAGTTTTGTATCTGTGAATCTGTGCGGTAGTTTGACAGTGAAATGTGGAGTGTTCAGAGACGCTGCTTCAAAGATCGGTTTAGATCATTGCCGACAAAGACGCACAGAAATCTGCAGGAGACAGGAGTTACTGCACAGGATCCTGATTCTGTGTGTGAACGGCTCGAAAACAGACGTGTGTCTGCGCAGCGTAAATGTCTCTGATCGAGCCTGGATTTTCACTCTTCTGTCAGGTTCTTCATCCTGTTTTCAGATTTATTATTGACTCACTGTCACCAGCCAAAAAATGCACAACAAAGAAGAAAAAAAATATGTATAAGTCGCACCTTTATTTAATTTTTATAACTTTTTATTTTATTTATATATTATTATTATAACTTTTTTATTTTTTCATGTTTTTGTACACTTTTATTATTTTTATTTTTTACGTTTACACTTTTTATAAAATCTTTTATTACTTTTTATTTTATTTACATTTTAGAATTTATTTTTTATAACTTTTTACTTTTGTTTTTGTATAATTATATTTTTTATGTTTACACTTTTTATTAAATTTGTATTATTTTTATTTTATTTATATATTATTTTTATTACTTTTTTATTTTATTTACACTTAGATTTTTTTAAATTACTTTTTTATTGTTTTGTCAGAACACAAAACAGTGTCGTGTTTCTACATTTGGAGAAGCAGTGGGATTTAATACGTTTTTTCCTCGGCTCACCTCGTGCACGGCGTCTCCGCAGCGTTGCCGGGTAATCAAGCGTCCCTTTGTGTCCTAATTGCCAATTTACGCTCGTCAGGCTGAAGAGGAGCGCGAGGCTGCCCGGGTGTCCATGGAGATCCGGTTGTGAGGACGAGCCACCCTGGCGAAAGGCGGGAGGAGGAGGCGGCCGGTCGCTATGGTCCACCGCGGTCCAGGGGCCACCGATGTGGAGACTCTACGACATCGTCTACGACACAGAGGAACATGTTTCTATAACCACAGAACTTTAACGGTAAAGACAGAAACGTCCTTTTCCCCTCTGAAAGTGCAGACATAGAGGTTTCCGTACATTTCTGCGGCTTTATCCTACGTCACACTCACGCTGTGTGATGACGGGAGCAAAACGAGTGTCCAACAGGAACTTTGTTTTCCCCAAACTCATGCGCTCCGTCCATTTTGATGGAGCCAAACTTTGCCAAAGAGTGAAGTGAGTCAAGATGGTCGACTCCTCTGACTGTGTGTGTTTAGAACGAGGGAAAAAGTCGCTCTAAGTGGAGTTAATTCTCACACACATGGAAAATGACACATCTTGGTGTGTGTAATTGTGCATCTCTTTCTATTTTTATTTAAAGGTTTATTTCAGTCCAAATGAACAAATCCAAATGTAATTTCCACCCTGGAAATGCAGAAGTGCTGTGGCTCTGGCCCTGGACCTGACAGGAGCTGTTTCCAGGACTGGACCAGGAAAGTCATGGAGCCACTGCACTTTTTTTGTTTTTAGGGCAATAAGGAGATTTTTAATTTACTTACAGACTTGAGATTTTGTGTTTTTGTAGCTAAGGCCCTAAATTAAGCATTTTTTATGTCCAAAAGTTGTTTCTACATGTTTGCTGTGGGTTTTGTATAAAAGAGTGAATTTTATTTTCTGTTTTTTCTCTATTTCTGGTCCTGTAGCTTTTCTCACAGCCTCATGACACAACTACAGCAGCAGATTGTGAAATAACAGGTTGGACTGAACAAAAGGAGGTAGAACACTTCATTAGGGGTAAAAGGGGCAGTTTGAAAAGCAACATTAAGAAAAAAATCCAGGTGAGGAGAAATGTACTAAAACTGCCCTCCGGTCTTCAGGGGTTAATTGTCGTGTGTCATCAGGCGGGGAAGAGCTCTCAGCTCTCGGCTCTCGGCGCTGATCAGGACGAGCCGACACCTTCCTGATTTGATGTTCTCATCGACCGCGTGGGATCAATTTAACCTTTATTTAACCAGGAAAGTCCCGTTGAGCTTAAAAACCTCTTTTTCAAGGGAGTCCTGGCCCAGACGCAGCAGTAAAGTCACACAGTTACAATATTACAGACAAATACAGAGGAGATAAAAACTATTCTGTAAAACAAGTGCAGGTCCTGGAGTTTGTCTCTCAGACTCTCAGATTAGACTTGAACACTGCAAAAAAGGATTTTCTACCACAGTTAAACTTGAATTAAGCAGATTCATCTTAAAAGACCAATTTTAAGACATTTTTACTTAATAAGATGAGTTTTTTTTACTTGTTTCTAGATATTTCATCCTGATTTATCTTATCTCGATATTACAACTTATTCTCAGCACTTTTTATATTAACTCAGTCCAGGTTAAGCCTCTTTAACTTCCTCCTCAAACCAATAAGGGGAAAAATCTGTCCATAAATACTTGAAACCTGTGTTTTCTGCTTAGAACAATCAGAATTACTTTTATTCATCCCCGAGGGGAAATTTTCTTTGTTACAGATGCAACCGACCAAGAGCCTGTAGATCGAAACAAGTTACAAAAATAAGATCAGATAAATAGAATAAGATAAAAGATAAAATATCTCTCTCTGGGAAATTATTTACATCAGTGACATATTTATGACTATACACATGTGTGAGCAGGAACAGGATGAAAGGATTGAGTCGTTTGTGATTTAAAGTGCAGAGTTCAACAGTTTGATGGCGACAGGCAGATGTCCTGTGTCTCAGTGGAGCAGCGGCATCTATGGCTGAACAACACTGAACAAGATTCAGATTTCGTCTTGTTTTAAGAAAAATCGGTAAGTGACAATTTCTTACTGCACTGGCAGAAAATTTCACTTAAAATAGGACATTTTTACCCCAAAATTTGTATTTTTTTCTTATTTGTTGATAGGCTTTTTTGCGGTGAAAGCATCAGAGAAATGAAATTAACCAAGTTCCTTCTGCAACATGTTCCAAGATGAAGGTGCAGAGTCGACAAAAGCTTTTTGTGCCCAGTTCAGTCCGAGCGAAGGGAACAGAACGAGAGACGATCCTGTGACACTAGTGAACAAATGTCGGTGGGCAACAGTCCACGTAGAGCGTAGATGGTCCTGAGCTCTGGGTAATGACCGAAAGAACGAGATCGCCGATACAAGCGGCCGAAATGAGTTTCCTCCGCAGAGTGGCCGGGCGCTCCCTTAGAGAGAGGGTGAGGAGCTCAGTCACACGGGAGGAGCTCGGAGTAGAGTCGCTGCTCCTCCATGTCGAGAGGAGCAGCTGAGGGGAGGGCATCTGGTCCGGATGCCTCCTGGACGCCTCCCTCGGGAGGTGTTCATGTCCCACCGGGAGGAGGCCCCGGGGAAGACCCAGGACACGCTGGAGGGACTCTGCCTCTGGGCCTGGGAACCTCAGGGTCCAGGAGGAGCTGGAGGAAGTGGCTGGGGAGAGGGAAGCTTGGGAGCCCCTGCTTAGACTGCTGCCCCCGCGACCCGGATGGATGGATGGATTTTTTATTACTTTTTTAATTTTTATGTTTTTTGTACACTTAACATTAAGATTATGGTGATACAAATTATTTTATTTGAATTATTTCACCTCATTTAATTTGTGGAGTATAATGTCCACATCGTTAAACAGTATTTTTTATCTTTGAAAAGTTTATGATAAGATAATGAGCCACAAAGTCTAATTTTGTTATGTAAAATATATCGACAGTGATGAAACATAGGCAGACTCCCGAAAGGAAATGTGATGAAAAAGAAGAGATTATGTGAATATGTATATATGACTAAGTATGAAAGTAAAGTTCATTTGTATAGAGACACAGGTCACAAAGTGCATCACAAACAAACGATAAAAAACAGCACGAGACACATTTCTAATCAAATAAAATCCCGGCAGCTCAAACCCGAGGGAAACGCTCACAGAGGAACGTTTTTACAGATGTTTTAAAAGCATCTGCACTTCCCGGAGGTCAGTCCAGAGTTTAGTTCAGACGCTTTGAAAGGATCTGCCGCCTTTTAAAGCTCGTCCGGGGCGATCGGCTTCAGCCCCGGAGCTTAAAGTGGACTCGAAAAAGAACAGGGCTCCAGGGTGAGGATCTGAAGACGGCAGTGACAGGCGCTCTCCTGTCAGAGTGTTGCAGCAGAGTTTTGGACCATCTGCAGACGGGTAAGTCTGGTCTGGTCTGGTCTGGTCTGGTCTGGTCTGGTCTGGTATGGTCTGGTCTGGTCTGGTATGGTCTGGTCTGGTCTGGTCTGGTATGGTCTGGTCTGGTATTGTCTGGTCCGGTCCAGTCCGGTCTGGTCTGGTCTGGTATGGTCTGGTATGGTCTGGTATCGTCTGGTATGGTCTGGTATGGTATGGTCTGGTCTGGTCTGGTCTGGTATGGTCTGGTCTGGTATGGTCTGGTATGGTCTGGTCTGGTCTGGTAAGGTCTGGTATGGTCTGGTATGTTCTGGTCTGGTCTGGTCTGGTCTGGTCTGGTATGGTCTGGTCTCGTATGGTCTGGTCTGGTCTGGTCTGGTCTGGTCTGGTCTGGTCTGGTCTGGTATGGTCTGGTCTGGTCTGGTATGGTCTGGTCTGGTCTGGTCTGGTCTGGTCTGGTCTGGTCTGGTATGGTCTGGTCTGGTCTGGTATGGTCTGGTCTGGTCTGGTCTGGTCTGGTCTGGTCTGGTATGGTCTGGTCTGGTCTGGTCTGGTCTGGTATGGTCTGGTCTGGTATGGTCTGGTATGGTCTGGTCTGGTATTGTCTGGTCCGGTCCAGTCCGGTCTGGTCTGGTCTGGTATGGTCTGGTATGGTCTGGTATCGTCTGGTATGGTCTGGTATGGTCTGGTCTGGTCTGGTCTGGTATGGTCTGGTCTGGTCTGGTATGGTCTGGTCTGGTATGGTCTGGTCTGGTATGGTCTGGTCTGGTCTGGTCTGGTCTGGTATGGTCTGGTCTGGTCTGGTAAGGTCTGGTATGGTCTGGTATGTTCTGGTCTGGTCTGGTCTGGTCTGGTCTGGTATGGTCTGGTCTCGTATGGTCTGGTCTGGTCTGGTAAGGTCTGGTATGGTCTGGTATGTTCTGGTCTGGTCTGGTATGGTCTGGTCTGGTATTAGTCCTGATTTAGACCTGGTTTTAGTCCTGATTTAGACCTGGTTTTAGTCCTGATTTAGACCTGGTTTTAGTCCTGTTTTAGACCTAGTTTTAGTCCTGACTTAGACCTGGTTTTAGTCCTGATTTAGACCTGGTTTTAGTCCTGATTTAGACCTGGTTTTAGTCCTGTTTTAGTCCTGGTTTAGACCTGGTTTAGACCTGATTTTAGTCCTGTTTTAGACCTGATTTTAGTCCTGATTTAGACCTGGTTTTAGTCCTGATTTAGACCTGGTTTTAGTCCTGATTTAGACCTGGTTTTAGTCCTGTTTTAGACCTGGCTTTAGTCCTTTTTTAGACCTGGTTTAGACCTGGTTTTAGTCCTGTTTTAGACCTAGTTTTAGTCCTGATTTAGACCTGGTTTTAGTCCTGTTTTAGACCTGGTTTTAGTCCTGTTTTAGACCTGGTTTTAGTCCTTTTTTAGACCTGGTTTTAGACCTGGTTTAGGCCTGGTTTAGACCTGATTTAGACCTGGTTTAGACCTGGTTTTAGTCCTGTTTTAGACATGGTTTTAGTCCTGACTTAGACCTGGTTTTAGTCCTGTTTTAGACATGGTTTTAGTCCTGTTTTAGACCTGGTTTTAGTCCTGTTTTAGACATGGTTTTAGTCCTGTTTTAGACCTGGTTTTAGTCCTCTTTTAGACCTAGTTTTAGTCCTGACTTAGACCTGGTTTTAGTCCTGATTTAGACCTGGTTTTAGTCCTGATTTAGACCTGGTTTTAGTCCTGTTTTAGTCCTGGTTTAGACCTGGTTTAGACCTGATTTTAGTCCTGTTTTAGACCTAGTTTTAGTCCTGATTTAGACCTGGTTTTAGTCCTGTTTTAGACCTGGTTTTAGTCCTGTTTTAGACCTGGTTTTAGTCCTTTTTTAGACCTGGTTTAGGCCTGGTTTAGACCTGATTTAGACCTGGTTTAGACCTGGTTTTAGTCCTGTTTTAGACCTGGTTTTAGTCCTGTTTTAGACCTGGTTTTAGTCCTGTTTTAGACCTGGTTTTAGTCCTGTTTTAGACATGGTTTTAGTCCTGTTTTAGACCTGGTTTTAGTCCTGTTTTAGACCTAGTTTTAGTCCTGACTTAGACCTGGTTTTAGTCCTGATTTAGACCTGGTTTTAGTCCTGATTTAGACCTGGTTTTAGTCCTGTTTTAGTCCTGGTTTAGACCTGGTTTAGACCTGATTTTAGTCCTGTTTTAGACCTGATTTTAGTCCTGATTTAGACCTGGTTTTAGTCCTGATTTAGACCTGGTTTTAGTCCTGTTTTAGACCTGGTTTTAGTCCTGATTTAGACCTGGTTTTAGTCCTGTTTTAGACCTGGTTTTAGTCCTGTTTTAGACCTAGTTTTAGTCCTGATTTAGACCTGGTTTTAGTCCTGTTTTAGACCTGGTTTTAGTCCTGTTTTAGACCTGGTTTTAGTCCTTTTTTAGACCTGGTTTTAGACCTGGTTTAGGCCTGGTTTAGACCTGATTTAGACCTGGTTTAGACCTGGTTTTAGTCCTGTTTTAGACCTGGTTTTAGTCCTGTTTTAGACCTGGTTTTAGTCCTGTTTTAGACCTGGTTTTAGTCCTGTTTTAGACATGGTTTTAGTCCTGTTTTAGACCTGGTTTTAGTCCTGTTTTAGACCTAGTTTTAGTCCTGACTTAGACCTGGTTTTAGTCCTGATTTAGACCTGGTTTTAGTCCTGATTTAGACCTGGTTTTAGTCCTGTTTTAGTCCTGGTTTAGACCTGGTTTAGACCTGATTTTAGTCCTGTTTTAGACCTGATTTTAGTCCTGATTTAGACCTGGTTTTAGTCCTGATTTAGACCTGGTTTTAGTCCTGTTTTAGACCTGGTTTTAGTCCTGTTTTAGACCTAGTTTTAGTCCTGATTTAGACCTGGTTTTAGTCCTGTTTTAGACCTGGTTTTAGTCCTGTTTTAGACCTGGTTTTAGTCCTTTTTTAGACCTGGTTTTAGACCTGGTTTAGGCCTGGTTTAGACCTGGTTTTAGACCTGGTTTAGACCTGGTTTTAGTCCTGTTTTAGTCCTGTTTTAGACCTGGTTTTAGTCCTGATTTAGACCTGGTTTTAGTCCTGTTTTAGACCTGGTTTTAGTCCTGTTTTAGACCTAGTTTTAGTCCTGATTTAGACCTGGTTTTAGTCCTGTTTTAGACCTGGTTTTAGTCCTGATTTAGACCTGGTTTTAGTCCTGATTTAGACCTGGTTTTAGTCCTGATTTAGACCTGGTTTTAGTCCTGTTTTAGACCTGGTTTTAGTCCTGGTTTAGTCCTGGATTTAGTCCTGTTTTAGACCTGGTTTTAGTCCTTCTTTGGTCCAGGTTTTATTCCTTATTTAGACCTTGTTTTATTCCTGATTTAGACCTGGTTTTAGTCCTGTTTTAGACCTGGTTTTAGTCCTGATTTAGACCTGGTTTTAGTCCTGATTTAGACCTGGTTTTAGTCCTGATTTAGACCTGGTTTTAGTCCTGATTTAGACCTGGTTTTAGTCCTGATTTAGACCTGGTTTTAGTCCTGGTTTAGACCTGGTTTTAGTCCTGTTTTAGACCTGGTTTTAGTCCTGTTTTAGACCTGGTTTTAGTCCTGTTTTAGACCTGGTTTTAGTCCTGTTTTAGACCTGGTTTTAGTCCTGTGAACAGTATCTAAACCCATAAAATACATTCTTTAGCTTAAATAGATCGCAGTAGGTCAGAAAGTAAAAGTTTTCCGCCACATTATGACCTCATTTGACAAACTATTCGACGGACTCACGACGACAGTAGAGAAAGAAGATTTAGTGAAGGAGCTCCTGCGTTTTGGAAACTCTCCTCTGGACGAAGCCCTCGTGACTCGAGCTGTTTAGTCTGTTTTGCTCAGTGAGACAAACCTCCTGAGGGGAGGACGAGCAGCACCGCGAGTCAAACAGCAGACAGATGTTTGCATATATCAGCAGATTATCGAAGGTTAGGATGTAACAGTGATGATACTGTCCGGGTTTCTCATCATGGATCTTTAGTGCACAGAGTGTTTCGGGAGCCTGTGACCAGCTCGTTCTGCAGCACAGGAAACGGGACATAGAATTTAAATATATGTGCGACGCCTCAGTGGTAAGAGACCCTCGTATGTAAAGTCTGACAGATTAAACTTTAGGGAGTTACACAGTCCTTTTATATGAGTCTTAAAAGTCCAATTTGGGTCAAGAGTAACACCTAAACAAGTAAAAAGGTTAAGATTTTTTATTTTTTGGTCATTAATATAGATGTGTGAGAAGTTCCTTCTTCTTGCTCAGGCAGGTAAACAGACACAAATGCACAGAGTGACATCTCTAAACAAACGTGCGACAAAAAGCCCAAACTCCACAGACTCGAGGAGAATCTGCAGAGACTTTAAATCTCCGCTCTCCCAGATGCAGCAGGATCTGTGTGAGGAGCACAGGATCTAAAGCTGTGAGGCTGTGATGGCCTCAGCTGTTTCCTGTCTGCAGTAAAACCAGTCGCTCTGAGACTCTGAAGTGTTACAGATCAGACTCTGCACTTCCACTTTAGACACAAGTCAAACTGGGGGATTATTATGTGTGAAATGTGGAGCGACACTTCAGATCCAGGATTTTTAAAGCAGAAAAGAGGAGATAAAGTACACAGGAAGTAGAGTCACTGTGGCTGAAACAGACACACGGGAGGAGCTATAATCCGTGTATCGTTTGTTCATTCGTTTTTCAATATGAAACCAAAAATAAACGGAAAACAATTTGTGTTTTTTTCAGTTTTTGACTTTGTGTTTGAATGAAAATGGAAAAAAACGGATAACAGCCGTTTCCCGTTTTGTCACACACGTTTTGTCGCGGCGTACGGGAGGAGTTCACGCAGCGTAAACATCTGTACGGAACCAAACCCGGAAAAAATACTCCTGCTACACGTCGATGATCAGTTTTAAGTGGCTTTTTACAAAATATTTTAGAGAATTCAGGTCAATTTTTATGCAAAATTAAAGAAATGTACAGGCTAATTCCGTTTCACGCTGACGATTCCGCGTTTTCCGTCGTTTTCCGCGGAAAATCACTGGCCGCACTTACAGCAGCACTTACCTCAGGCACTGACGACAGGAGCAGTTTGTCTTTTACGCCGGAGTTGGTGTTGAAAACAGAATCTTCTCACCGACATTTCCGAGGATCTTAATACCGAACTGTGGCAGTGTGTTAAATCTCAGCGTTTTCCGTCCTCACAAAGCTGTTTAATCCTATGATAATGATCCTGACGTCCAGCGGCCGTTGGGTTTGTTTTGCACTCGTCAGATCCGTGTGTCTGTCTCTGAGTAAAGGTTCATCTCCGGTTTACGCAACTCGCTCAAGGATCAAAACTGGACAAAAGGGGAAACGGCCGTTATCTGTTTTCCCCATTTTTCATTTAAAAACAAAATCGAAATCACGTGAGGAGAACTCAAAGACACGAACGGCGGCCTTAACTCCGCTTTACGAATCATCGTACGAACTCTGGAAAGGTTTCGCAGATGGAAAAGGCCATTTTGGAGATAAAGTCTAAAGACGCTGCATCGCCGTCGTGTTCTGACATGATCATAAACGTCTCTACATGTTTCCGATTGTTAACGATGTCCCCCGGGGCCTGTTTGAACCCTCAGGACGGTTAGAAGTGCGACTCTTTCCGGCGCGGAGCCACGAGCGCACGTCACCCGAGCTCCCACATGACCGAGCTCCCATATGACCGCTCTGCCTAAATACACAGAAGTATGAAGCAAACAGGGATGAAGCAAACAGGGATGAAGCGAACAGGGATGAAGCGAACAGGGATGAAGCAGACAGGGATGAAGCGAACAGGGATGAAGCGAACAGGGATGAAGCAGACAGGGATGAAGCGAACAGGGATGAAGCAGACAGGGATGAAGCGAACAGGGATGAAGCGAACAGGGATGAAGCAGACAGGGATGAAGCAAACAGGGATGAAGCAGACAGGGATGAAGCGAACAGGGATGAAGCGAACAGGGATGAAGCGAACAGGGATGAAGCAGACAGGGATGAAGCGAACAGGGATGAAGCAGACAGGGATGAAGCGAACAGGGATGAAGCAGACAGGGATGAAGCAGACAGGGATGAAGCGAACAGGGATGAAGCAGACAGGGATGAAGCGAACAGGGATGAAGCAGACAGGGATGAAGCGAACAGGGATGAAGCAGACAGGGATGAAGCGAACAGGGATGAAGCAGACAGGGATGAAGCAGACAGGGATGAAGCGAACAGGGATGAAGCGAACAGGGATGAAGCAGACAGGGATGAAGCGAACAGGGATGAAGCAAACAGGGATGAAGCAGACAGGGATGAAGCGAACAGGGATGAAGCGAACAGGGATGAAGCGAACAGGGATGAAGCAGACAGGGATGAAGCAAACAGGGATGAAGCAGACAGGGATGAAGCGAACAGGGATGAAGCAGACAGGGATGAAGCGAACAGGGATGAAGCAGACAGGGATGAAGCAGACAGGGATGAAGCGAACAGGGATGAAGCGAACAGGGATGAAGCAGACAGGGATGAAGCGAACAGGGATGAAGCAGACAGGGATGAAGCAGACAGGGATGAAGCGAACAGGGATGAAGCGAACAGGGATGAAGCAGACAGGGATGAAGCGAACAGGGATGAAGCGAACAGGGATGAAGCAGACAGGGATGAAGCAAACAGGGATGAAGCAGACAGGGATGAAGCAGACAGGGATGAAGCAGACAGGGATGAAGCAAACAGGGATGAAGCAAACAGGGATGAAGCGAACAGGGATGAAGCGAACAGGGATGAAGCAGACAGGGATGAAGCAGACAGGGATGAAGCATACAGGGATGAAGCTAACAGGGATGAAGCAGACAGGGATGAAGCGAACAGGGATGAAGCTGACAGGGATGAAGCAGACAGGGATGAAGCACACAGGGATGAAGCAGACAGGGATGAAGCGAACAGGGATGAAGCAGACAGGGATGAAGCAGACAGGGATGAAGCAGACAGGGATGAAGCAGACAGGGATGAAGCAGACAGGGATGAAGCAGACAGGGATGAAGCAGACAGGGATGAAGCAGACAGGGATGAAGCAGACAGGGATGAAGCAGACAGGGATGAAGCAGACAGGGATGAAGCAGACAGGGATGAAGCAGACAGGGATGAAGCAGACAGGGATGAAGCGAACAGGGATGAAGCAGACAGGGATGAAGCAGACAGGGATGAAGCGAACAGGGATGAAGCGAACAGGGATGAAGCAGACAGGGATGAAGCGAACAGGGATGAAGCAGACAGGGATGAAGCGAACAGGGATGAAGCAGACAGGGATGAAGCAGACAGGGATGAAGCAGACAGGGATGAAGCAGACAGGGATGAAGCGAACAGGGATGAAGCGAACAGGGATGAAGCAGACAGGGATGAAGCGAACAGGGATGAAGCGAACAGGGATGAAGCGAACAGGGATGAAGCAGACAGGGATGAAGCAGACAGGGATGAAGCGAACAGGGATGAAGCGAACAGGGATGAAGCAGACAGGGATGAAGCGAACAGGGATGAAGCGAACAGGGATGAAGCGAACAGGGATGAAGCGAACAGGGATGAAGCAGACAGGGATGAAGCGGACAGGGATGAAGCAGACAGGGACTCTGAGCATCCGAGAGGAAATGAAACACGTTCATACGTCGTGTTTAAAAAATGCAGCTTTGTCAAAACAATAAAAGGAACATGTTGATCTAAATATGATCAGTGTTTCCTCTGTGGAGACTTCACTGTGTGTGAGTCTGTCAAGGCAACACACTAGTGTAGAGATGGAGGCAAGTTCTGAACTTCCACGGGTCTAAACCAGGACTAAACCAGGACTGAATCAGGACTGAATCAGGACTGAATCAGGACTGAACCAGGACTAAACCAGGTCTAAACCAGGACTAAACCAGGACTAAACCTGGACTGAATCAGCAGTGAACCAGGACTAAACCAGGTCTAAACCAGGACTAAACCAGGACTGAACCAGGACTGAACCAGGACTAAACCAGGACTAAACCTGGACTAAACCAGGACTAAACCTGGACTGAACCAGGACTGAACCAGGACTAAACCAGGTCTAAACCAGGACTAAACCAGGACTGAACCAGGACTAAACCAGGACTGAATCAGGACTGAACCAGGACTAAACCAGGACTAAACCAGGACTGAACCTGGACTGAACCAGGACTAAACCAGGACTAAACCTGGACTGAACCAGGACTGAACCAGGACTGAACCAGGACTGAACCAGGACTGAACCAGGACTAACCATTCAATAAAAGAGTCGTTAACATCTCCAACACTAAAGCGGCGTAAACACAGGACTGACGTAGTTGGTGCGGAGCCTCGTGTTCGTCGCTCTTCGGCCTGGAGTCCAGCTGCTGTGAGGAGGTGTGAGCTGCCCTGTCACAGCCCGTCACATCAACCGCTGACCGCGAACGCACCACGAACACACCACGGAACAGACCACGAACGCACCACGAACGCACCACGAAACAGACCACGAACACACCACGAAACAGACCACGAACGCACCACGAAACAGACCACGAACACACCACGAAACAGACCACGAACGCACCACGAAATCGTCACATACAACAAAAGAAATGAATATAAATAAAATCAACAGAAATAAATCAATGCATAAAATTTTAAATCCTGCAGCTGTTTCCTGCGTGAAGTCACCACATCAAACTCAAACCTGCAGAAACTCTGTCCATCGTTTGTGCTGCAAAAAGTTCAGTTTGTGATTCTGGTTCTTCAGATATTCACAGTTTTATTTTGGTCGATGACGTCGTCCAGAACCTCAGAATGTGAAACAGCCTCAAAACAGGAAGAAAATGAGAGAAAACGTTTGTATTTGGTTTGTGCTGTTTTCATTTGTGTGAGTTTATTTCTAAAATTATTCGTTATTATTTCTGCTGTAATTACAGGACGTCATTTCTGCTCAGCTAATTACCGCAGAAATAATAATGAATAATTTTAGAAATAAACTCACACAAATGAAAACTGTACAAACCAAATACAAACGTTTTCTATAGTTGTATAATCTTTCCTGTTTGGAGTTTTATTTCACATTCTGAGGTTCTGCAGGTTTGAGTTTGATGTGGTGACTTCACGCAGGAAACAGCTGCAGGATTTCAAATTTTATGCATTGATTTATTTCTGTTGATTTTATTTATATTCATTTCTTTTGTCGTATGTGACGATTACAGTGTGTTTTAAGGATTATTTAGTAATAATAATAATAATAAATATAGCCCCAAGCGGCAATGATTATGCTGAATTCATAAAATGGAGAGGAAAACATGCAATAAACATTTATGAAATCAAATAAATAAATCCAATAGACGTAAATAATCTCCAGGACTTTATTTCCATTATCAGAAGAATACAAAACCTACAGAGGATTTTATGAATTCAGAAGCAACGTAAATGTAATGCATGCAGTGTATTGTGTTTCGTTTCATTCACACATGTTTAACACAGACTCTGTTCCACTTTGTGATGTCATGCGGTGAAACAGGAAGTGCTCCATCGTGTTTTGAAACTCCACACACCTTCACTAGAATCTCTTGGATCATTTCAGCCTCTGGAATCGCCCATTTTCTACTGAACTGAAGGGAAAAGGAGACGTTCAATTGAAAACTAGCGCTTCATGACATCACAAGGTGGAACAGAGCGTTTGGAGCTTTGGAGACGGAGACAGACGGATAGTAAAAGGTTGTGTGAATGAAACAAAACAAAACCCCAGGTATGTTTTGGAGAAGATAACATCATTATAACTTAAAGCTCAACATTGTGTAATATAGGACCTTTAAATACAGCATGACACATTTGCTAACCTTACAGACTGAAGCAAATATGAACACTCAAAACAGTAAAAAATAACATTACTTCAGTATCATTTTAGCACAAAATCAACAAAAGATCGTGAACGACACAAATCTATGTACATATTTGAGCTAAAGCAGCAGAACAGGACGGTCACTTTTGGTTTGGGCTTTTGGGCTTTGGTGCAGTGGGAAATCAGCAGAGGGAAGTGTGAGGTGTTTATGAAGATGTTTTCTAACGTTTCCAGACACTAATGAGGGAACCAGGCAGAGCGTTTGGTTTGTTAGACTCGTGGCTGTTGTCAGATGGGTTAAAGTGGTGTCAGGGTTAACACTGATCTGTGCCGTTTTTTGGCTTCTGACAGAATTCCACCACCTCCAGCAACGGACTTTAACCCCTGAAGACCTCAGGGCAGTTTTAGTACATTTCTCCTCGCCTGGATTTTTTTCTTAATTTAGCTTTTCAAACTGCCCCTTTTACCCCTAATGAAGTGTTCTACCTCCAACCTGTTATTTCACAATCTGCTGCTGTAGTTGTGTCATGAGGCTGTGATAAAAGCTACACGACCAGAAATAGAGATGAAAAAAAAAAAAACTTCAAAAATTCACTCTTTTATACAAAACCCACAGCAAACATGTAGAAACAACTTTTTGGACATAATAAAAAAAATCTTAATCTTAAAAATCTCCTTATTGCCCTAAAAACAAAAAAAGTGCAGTGGCTCCATGACTTTCCTGGTCCAGTCCTGGAAACAGCTCCTGTCAGGTCCAGGGCCAGAGCCACAGCACTTCTGCATTTCCAGGGTGGAAATTACATTTGGATTTGTTCATTTGGACTGAAATAAACCTTTAAATAAAAATAGAAAGAGATGCACAATTACACACACCAAGATGTGTCATTTTCCATGTGTGTGAGAATTAACTCCACTTAGAGCGACTTTTTCCCTCGTTATAAACACACACAGTCAGAGGAGTCGACCATCTTGACTCACTTCACTCTTTGGCAAAGTTTGGCTCCATCAAAATGGACGGAGCGCATGAGTTTGGGGAAAACAAAGTTCCTGTTGGACACTCGTTTTGCTCCCGTCATCACACAGCGTGAGTGTGACGTAGGATAAAGCCGCAGAAATGTACGGAAACCTCTATGTCTGCACTTTCAGAGGGGAAAAGGACGTTTCTGTCTTTTACCGTTAAAGTTCTGCGGTTATAGAAAACATATTCCTCGGTGTCGTGTACGATGTCTTGGGTCTTCGAAGTTTCAAACGTGCCCGAGTTCAGCTTTAAATCCAGGTGGCAACTTCTTTTTCCAGCCAGGACGTATATTTCCGAAGCCCGCTTGCCGGACGTTATTAGAGGCTCAAGATACGTGGAGTTCCTTTTTGATATTTCATACAACCAAATATTTGAGTGAAGAGAACATTCAGATTATAGTAAACCCAAGATTCGCCTTTCATTGAAGAGGGGGAAGAGCAAATCACAGTTGTCCACGTCGTTTCCGTGCGGTGACCTAAATAAAAACATGTTTAGTTCTGGTTTCTGTTCCACCTTGTGATGTCATATAACACAGGATAATACAGGAAGTGCTCCACACCTCCGCTAGAATCATCTGCATAATTTTGGCCCTGGAACTGCCAATCTCGACTGAACTAAAGGTAAAGACAGATTAAAAATGAAGGGTTCCTCGAGCGTGTGCGAATGCATCAAAACAACAACTCCAGGAACCGTATTTTTCGGACCATAAGGCGCAATTAAAGTCCTTTATTTTTCTCCAAAAACGCTTTATGTATGGAGTAATTCTGTTTGTTCTTTCTGACCTCAAACCAATTTTATGTGGAACACGGCGCTGGAAAAATTGTCAAAATTTGTGTGATTCTGGTTCTTCAGATATTCACAGTTTTATTTTGGTCGATGACGTCGTCCAGAACCTCAGAATGTGAAACAGCCTCAAAACAGGAAGAAAATAGAAAACGTTTGTATTTGGTTTGTGCTGTTTTGTGCTGTGACAGTTTCATTTGTGTGAGTTTATTTCTAAAATTCTTCATTATTATTTCTGTGGTAATTATAGGACGTCATTTCTGCTCAGCTGACGGAGACAAACTCCACAAAACTAGAGAAGAGAAACGACCTGAGGCTGTGGAAAACATCTTAAGTAATTTGGTTTTGATTCATATTTTCCTGAATAACACAGACTTTTCTGCAGCCTCAGATTTTGGCCACACCGGCTCGTCAGAGCCTGATCCCTCAGATCTCAGGAGCTCAGGGCCTGGTCAGGACTTGGATGGAGACACTGGGAATTCCAGGTGCCACAGTGGGGCCAGTGGCAAAAACTGTCATTGTGTCCTTAGGCAAGACACTTCACCCACATTGCCTAGTATGAAAGTGGTGTGTGGGTGATGGTGGTGGTGGTCGGAGGGGCCGATGGTGCAGATTGGAGCCTCACTTCCGTCAGTCTGCCCCAGGGCAGCTGTGGCTGCAACAGTAGTTTACACCACCGGGTCTGGAGTGAATGAATAATGCTGTAAAGAGTCTTTGAGTGTCCAGAAAAGCGCTGTATAAAACTGATGCATTATTATTATTATTATTATTATTATTATTATTATTATTATTATTATTATTATTATTATTATTATTAAAGTTCACAAGAATCTATTACATAGGAACATAGAACCTTTTAAGGCATTATTTAGCCCTGCTGTACTTCTGTTCTTTCCAGGAAGCACTCGCCCAGCCACACAAACATACACACCCCACTGTACACACCCCACTGTGTCTGTACACACCCCACTGTGTCTGTACACACCCCACTGTACACACCCCACTGTACACACCCCACTGTACACACCCCACTGTGTCTGTACACACCCCACTGTACACACCCCACTGTGTCTGTACACACCCCACTGTGCCTGTACACACCCCACTGTGTCTGTACACACCCCACTGTACACACCCCACTGTGTCTGTACACACCCCACTGTACACACCCCACTGTGTCTGTACACACCCCACTGTGTCTGTACACACCCCACTGTACACACCCCACTGTGTCTGTACACACCCCACTGTACACACCCCACTGTACACACCCCACTGTACACACCCCACTGTGTCTGTACACCCCACTGTACACACCCCACTGTACACACCCCACTGTACACACCCCACTGTACACACACCACTGTGTCTGTACACACCCCACTGTACACACCCCACTGTACACACCCCACTGTACACACACCGGGGGCGAGAGAGGCCAGAGTGTCTTGCCCAAAGGCACAACAGCAGCGGGCGGTGGTGTCAGTGCTGTACTCTAACATCTGAACTTTGGCTCAGAGTTCTGCTCTAGTCTGGTGTTTGTCCTGTTTCTTACCCGGCAGTAGAAGTACAGTGCGGTGGTGGAGATGAGCAGGATGAGGACATGGATCCCGGCTCTCAGGAGCACGTCGGAGTCTGAGACTGGAGAGGTTTAAACATGAATATAATCAGAAAAGAAACTATCTTCAAACAGGTAAAGAACTATACCTCCACGGCTGATGTAAAGGGTCACACTACTCATGGTACTGGAACCACAGGTGTAGTTCCCTGTGTGTTCGGGACCAAAGGCTGTGAACAGGAAGTGCGCAGAGTGATTGACAGATGGCAGGGTGTAATTCCCAGTTGGAGCCAGCAGGTAGAAAAAGCCAGAGTAGAATGGTTTATCTAAAAAGCAGGAGACGCTGAAGTCTGCACCAGACCTCACAAGAGCCCTGTGCCCCCTGTACCGAAAAACTCCCTCTGACGAGACCAACGTCCTGACACCAGGTAAGAACTCTGCAGAGAGAAACAGCCATGAAATAATCAGCTCATTATTGTGAGGTTTGAAAAATCCCGTTACAGTAGAGTACAGACCTGAGCACGTCAATGCCAGACACTCTGTGTGCTGGGTGCTGTGGGCGGTGAGGCAGTCTTGGACGGCAGCGCTCTGCTTCACACACTCAGGGTCCAGCCACCACATAAACCCACTATAAGAGTAATAAGAAATGTCAAGTGCAGAACCACAGCCCAGCTCCTGACACAGAGCAGAGGCAAAGTCCAAGTCCAAATCCTTGTCTAAAGTCGTCACTCGTCCCCATCGGTCCTGGTGCCTCAGCTCCAGGAAACCATAACAGTGAACTCCACTGAGCCACAACGTAACATCATCTGGAAACAAACAAAAGAAACATTCAGTGTATTAAACAAAGAAATAATCACCTTAAACATTTCATATTCTACAGAAAAAATGTAAAACGAGGCTCTGACAATGTTATTGTTTAATATAAATAGCAGGAAAAAGGTCACTTTATTTCTGTCGTGCTTTTCACAGACACATGTCCCCAAAGACACTTTACAGAGCGTTATGAACAGAGCTTCTTCATTCACTCCAGACCCGGAGGTGTAAACTACTGCTGTAGTCACAGCTGCCCTGGGGCGCGCACACTCCACAGGGAGAACATGCAAACTCACAGAAAGGCCCGGGCGACCTGGGGATCAAACCCAGAACCTTCTGCTGTGAGGCGTGAGTCCCACTCAGCCACAGCCTTTCGTCACTGTTCCCACAATGGCTTTGTTATCAGAGTCTCTGTGCGTAAAGCTCTGAGTGTAAAGTCCAGCGTGTGCAGGGTGAACAGAACCCAGGACGCGTCACACTGAGGCCTTTCAGTGAGCTAATAATCCAACTAACCTGCCAGATTCCACTTGTCACATAACCATCCACATACCAGGAGCTGAAACTATGGAAAACAAGGATCGTTTCCTTGCACACATATTCAGATGATGGAAGCTTCTGTTAGTACCAAACTACAGTGAGGAGACTAAAGAAGCCAACACAAATCTCCTATTCACACCTACAATTCATTTTACTATTTAAAAACTATGAGAAAAAAAGATTCCTCAAGCTAAACCTTATTAGTTTTGTGTATATTGCCAAATGTCATAATTAGTATTTTGTGTTTCTGTTTTAGAAACAGTGACTTTCTAGAGCTCAAAAAGATTATGGTGACTTTTCTGAACTGTTGTATTTGGTGCTCAGGCTGTTTGTAGTGCATCTGTTTGATTTATTTCTCTCTGTTGGGAAGGTGCTCCAGACAAAACCGATGAGCAGGTGAATGAAGACTGAACCCTCCAGTCACATGACACAGTGAACAAATCATAAAATCTGCAAATACAAATAATACAGCTTCAAAGCATTTACGATCCTCAAGCTAAACATCTTGAAAAGTGGAAGAGAAGATACAATTTCATAATGATATAGAAATCAATCATTTCTCCTTCAAATCCAAACAGCTGCAGGATTATGAGCAGAATGGAGGAGCTGTTACCTGTGCAGGTGATGTTTGCAGCAGCCGAGCAGTGCGTCTCAGAGCTCTCACAGTCCTTCAGTGCTGCCTCTGCTCCACTGCAGTGAAAGGACCTCCCCACAGCAGGTCCCTCTGTAATCAGCGCCCCCTGGAGGTCAGACACTCTCCCACAGTCCAGTTCCCTGCAGACCAGTTCAGCCTCAGCCTGCCCAAAGCCGTCTGCACACCCGGAGCTCCACCTGTCGTCTGTGTGCACCTCCAGAGAACCAGAGCACCGGCCTGGACCACCGCTCAACCGCACCGAGTCTGCACCACAAACACAAGCAGGACAAGTGAGGAGCAGGGCGAGGTGTCTGGGGAGAGGGAGGAGGAGAAGGGGACCTATTACCTGGCTGTGTGGTCAGATGTCCCGTCACAGGGGCACTCGCTCCAACCCCCATGGCTCTGATAGAGATTTGGTAAGACCTGTTTGGCTCCAGGTGGAGCATCTCAGCAGCTCGTTCGTATCCTAGAGGAGATATCATCCTGGTGTGAGGTTCTGTCTCTAGAATAAAGCTCTTCACACTGCTGCCGCTGAAAGTCCACGAGACACGAGCTCTCCTTGGCTGAACGTCGAAGAAACTCAGAGATTCAGGCTTTGGCAGGTCTGAAAATAGAAGTGAACTTTGTCACTATCCACAAGAATCTACTGCAGAACAGTGGTTTGTTAGTGCAGCAGTGCACGTGCTGTGTAGCTCATAAAGAGCAAACAGCAGTAAAGCTTGAAAGGCTCTATGAGTCTGTATATGTACAGCCCCCACTCTCCGACCCATGATTGGCTTCGGGCTGCAGTGAAATGCATCACACAGAGATGAAAAAGGAGCAAAACGAGGCAACAACTCACCCAACTTCTGTTCGCTCCAACGACAAAAAGACTGAGTTAGCGCTGTCAGCGTGTTTGGAAAACCACTGAAGTCTTTTACCGTGTAGACTTCAGGCTTATCAAGATTGTTCACAATGTTGTTTGACTCACTGTAATCTGCACCTTTAACTCCAACTAGAAACACTTTAAAATCCATGTTCCAAAAACGCCTGACAGAGTCTCTGTTTATGCCCGATGAGTTCCTGTCACTGATCAGAATCAGAACATCAGGTGCACTGGCTCTCTCTCCTTGGTCTGTGTAGAAAATTGTCCGTGTAACAGATTTCACAGCGTCAGTGCTCAGGTTTCCAGGAGAAGGAGGACTCTGTGAGAGCTTCCTCACTGCGCTCACCACAGAGGGCAGATCCTGATAGGTGTTCAGGTAAAACTCAATCTCAGGCTCTCCACCAAACTTCACCAGAGCAAACCGAACCGAATCAAGACCAACCACACCCAGGACCTGGACCAGAGCCTCCAGGAAACCCTTCACTTTGGAGAAGTCTTCTGAGCTGATGCGGTTGAGTCCGTCCAGAAGCAGCAGCACATCAGCTCTGTGGTCCTCACTGAGAGAGCACTCTGCACAAGACAGGAGGCATCAGCACAACTTAAAGAGGTTTTAAAGATGTATTATTCATTATTTTACATTTTGGTCACTGTTAAAGAGCAAGACTGAACTAAAACAGAGTATTATAGTCCTCAGATTTATTGACTTGTTAAAAAACGATGGAGAATTTTAAAGAATAGGCTGATGCATTTTAGATAGAAGGAAATATTTGAGATCAGGAGGTGAGAGGTCTGTTTGGGTGGCCCAGTTTTCTAAATCTTCATGCCCTCCACTGGTGCATGGAGTGAGGAGAGGAGGAGAAGAGGAGGCACAGATGGCCTGAAGGGAAGAACCAAAGGAGAGACATATGCCGGTCAGCGCCCCCTTCTTAAATGATGGAGAACCAGGGCTTGGACGGCCAGACTGCACCTTTTAATGCGGCTGACACTGAATTAATCAGAATCCATATTACAGGAATATCCCAGGTCTTGACAAGGCGACGCAGCACCAGACAAACCCCTTTCTGATCTAAACTGAGTAGGTCTGTACCTGTTTGAGGGATCTGAGCCGTGATCTGAGCCGATGTCCCTGAAAAACACACACATATTAGACTGACTGTGGTGAGCGTGAACCGAGCACATCCACACTGCACAGGCACAATCACATGGAAGGACACATTAAAGGTCCTGTTTTACACAAACTTTCTTCTTGTGACTAATATGGGCCCTTCAACCACAAAGGAGCAAGAAGATTAGACCCATATTTGCCGTTTGGAAAATCAGGGAATTTTCCTTTTTTTTTTTCCACCAGTTTCACTAGTTTTACCCACTCTGCAGTGGAGTTTCAGAGGATGTGGATCACTGTGGTGCACAGGGATGGATTCATGATCACTGTGGTGCACCGGGATGGATTCATGATCACTGTGGTGCACAGGGATGGATTCATGATCACTGTGGTGCACCGGGATGGATTCATGATCAAAGACAGACCAAAGCCTGATGGATCGACAAAACTCCAGAATTATGGTAGAAGTGAATTTCTGCAGCTAAATGGGCTGTGGTTAAAGGCGAAACAAAAGAACTGTGACAGTCTGAGCACACTGCAAAAAAGGATTTTCTACCACAGTTAAACTGACTTGAATTAAGCAGATTCATCTTAAAAGACCAATTTTAAGATTTTTTTACTTAATAAGATGAGATTTTTTTTACTTATTTCCAGATATTCATCCTGATTTATCTTATCTCGATATTACAACTTATTCTAAGCACTTTTTATATTAACTCAGTCCAGGTTAAGCCTCTTTAACTTCCTCCTCACACCAATAAGGGGAAAAATCTGTCCATAAATACTTGAAACTCGTGTTTTCTGCTTAGAACAAGATTCAGACTTCGTCTTGTTTTAAGAAAATTTGGTAAGTGAAAATTTCTTGCTGCACTGGCAGAAAATTTCACTTAAAATAGGACATTTTTACCTCAAAATTGTTATTTTTTTCTTATTTTTTGACAGGGCTTTTTTGCAGTACAGGTGAATTGGCCCATAGTACCGCAGTCGTTCTTTTTACTGCATGTTTTTAAATCTATCTTGGTCAAGCAAATGTCGTGTGTCCTTCTGAGGGTCTGAGCCTGAACAAAGGTCTGGAGGCTCATTCAGACCTGTACTGTTCTGACCCTCAGTCTGACCCTCAGTCTGACCCTCAGTCTGACCCTCAGTCTGACCCTCAGTCTGTGTTTTAATATGTGGCCCTGGAAGAAAAAAGTTTGGAGGCCCCTGATCGAGATATTCCAACTTATTCTGAGCACTTTTTATATTAAATCGAGCAGGTTCAGCCTCTTTCTTTCCCTCTCAAACCAGTTCTTTTCTCAGGTCTGTTCCTCTCTGTCCTCCCGGGGTTTTCAGCAGTGTTTTGCAGTCTGAGCATAAGACCCGTCTAAAGTGATGGGTCCTGCAGGGACTCGAAGACCTTAAAGGACGCCACACACTGCAGGACTTTTCAGTCTTAAACGATTTTTAAACGTGCGACAAAAAGCGAAAACTCCCCTGACTCTGTTTTGTCGTCTGTTTCCGTCGCGTTGTTGGTGTTCGGTGGTTCTGATCTGACTCTGACTCCACATGAGGAGCGGCGGCTTCAGAATCGCACACGGACACAAAGAGTCGGGTCACGACTCCTGAACTCGCAGCCAAAATCGGGCAAATTCTCCTGTCGCGTGCGGAGGCCTTAAGACGAGATTCTTTTCAAATTTCTTGGCCTCTGTGCAAAACCTTACAGTGCATCTCAGACTGAACCTTTACTAAAAGTTACCTCACCCTTGACAGGTTTGTTTCTGAGTAACTACTAAAAGAGTTCTGTGTTTTTTTAGCTATTTTTATCACTTTGTCACAGATGTTTTCGCTCCAGCAGATAAATAAAGGTCACGTGTGAGGAAGACGAGGAAAATGGGCAAAATATTTCACCAAACTGCTGCAGAACACTGGGAGACACCAGGCCAACTCTAACATCTGTGTGTCAATTACACCCGCAAGCAGCAATGAAGGGCCTTTTACCCACTCAACCTGTTGCTCAGCAGAGCCACACGTTTATACACTTACATTATGACCATTTGGACTTTACAAAAACACATTTTGATTCGTGTAATAATTAATATTCGATCATTTTTTGAAAAAAAAAGAAGAAGAAAGAGCGAAAAAAAGTTTAATTTACAACATTAAAATCCGCTCAAAATGGAATGAATCATGATTATCATATGTCAGATTAATCTGATCTGAACCAGGACTAAACCAGGACTAAACCAGGACTAAACCAAGACTAAACCAGGACTAAACCAAGACTAAACCAGGACTAAACCAGGGACAAACCAGGACTAAACCAGATCTAAACCAGGACTAAACCAGGACTAAACCAGGACTAAACCAGATCTAAACCAGGACTAAACCAGGACTAAACCAGGACTAAACCAGGACTAAACCAGATCTGAACCAGGACTAAACCAGGACTAAACCAGGACTAAACCAGATCTAAACCAGGACTAAACCAGGACTAAACCAGGACTAAACCAGGGACAAACCAGGACTAAACCAGGACTAAACCAGGACTAAACCAGGACTAAACCAGGACTAAACCAGGATTAAACCAGGACTAAACCAGGGACAAACTAGGACTAAACCAGGACTAAATCAGGACTAAACCAGGACTAAACCAGATCTAAACCAGGACTATACTAGGACTAAACCAGGACTAAACCAGGACTAAACCAGGATTAAACCAGGACCAAACCAGGACCAAACCAGGACTAAACCAGGACTAAACCAGGACTAAACCAGATCTAAACCAGGACTGATTTTTTAATAGTTTGACAGCACTAAATATGTGTAATAAAATCTCATTCACATCTGCGTCTGTCCCCATGTCTCTGCAGGTTTCTGTTCATGAGATGAATCATAATGAACAATAACACATAAGAACAGCGGTGCAGCGGTGACCGGGACACGAGTGCTTCCCTCCCACCTCCGAGAAGTCGCCCCGTAAAACACAAACCTGCACAAAACTCTGTCCATCGTTTGTGCTGCAAAACGTTTCGTTTGTGTGATTCTGGTTCTTCAGATATTCACAGTTTTATTTTGGTCGATGACGTCGTCCAGAACCTCAGAATGTGAAACAGCCTCAGAACAGGAAGAAAATGAAGTCAAACGTTTGTATTTGGTTTGTGCTGTTTTGTGCTGTGACAGTTTCATTTGTGTGAGTTTATTTCTAAAATCATTAATTATTCTGTGGTAATTACAGGACGTCATTTCTGCTCAGCTGACGGAGACAAACTCCACAAAACTAGAAGAGAAACGACCTGAGGCTGAGGAAAAGTCTGTGTTATTATAAAATCTGAACCAAAAGCAAAAGACTAAAGACTGAAACAGACTTTTCCTCAGCCTCAGGTCGTTTCTCTTCACTAGTTTTGTGGAGTTTGTCTCCATCAGCTGAGCAGAAATGACGTCCTGTAATTACCACAGAAATAATTAATGATTTTAGAAATAAACTCACACAAATGAAACTTTTTGCAGCAGAAACAATTGACTCCATTTTGGGCGTTTTCGAGCATTTTTCTTCTTCCTGTGGATCTGACCCCAGTTTTTGTGCAGGTTTGTGTTTGACGGGGCGACTTCACTGCTCTTAACGTCGACCAAACACTTCCCATAAAACAAACTGCAGTGACAAACTGCAGAGCCTCATCGTGAACAGTTTCAGGCGTAAGTCGTGCACTGGATGGAACATTTCACTTTAGATAAGTGACTGAACAGAACATGTGAAAGAACAGGACGGCTGTTTGTGCCCAGTTTGAAGCACAGACGAGCTCTCACAGACTTATCCTAATGCTCCTGCTGTCGTCACCAAAAGAAGAACTCAATGCAGCAGAATACAGGAATTTATATGATTGTTTTGGTGTAAAATTCTCCTTTTTTTAACAACCAGGCTGAAAAACCCACTGCCCCTGATGACAGTTAAAGTAATAAACATGCGTAGAATAAGTATAAGTATAAGTCCATAAAAAATGAATAAAATAAAAGTTTTACCAGAGCAGCAGAGCAAAAGGACAAACACCAGACGTCCGGAATCCATGAGGACTGAACCAGGACTGAACCAGGACTGAACCGGGACTGAACCAGGACTGAACCAGGTCTAAACCAAGTCTAAACCAGTACCAAACCAGGACTGAACCAGGTCTAAACCAGGACTGAACCAGGTCTAAACCAAGTCTAAACCAGGACCAAACCAGGACTGAACCAGGTCTGAAGCAGGTCCGCCTCTGGGCGTGATCAGTGCTTCTCTTATCTGATGTTACTTCCTGTGTGTGACATTCAAAACTTTATCTTAAAAACATGAGACACTTTTTCTGCACCTTCAGATAATGAAAAAATGAAAATCTGGAATCACCGATCTCGACTGAACAAAAGGTAAAAAGCCGCTGCCAACCTGAAAACCACCACTTCATGACATCACAGGGTGGAACAGAGCGTTTGGAGCTTTGGAGACAGACGAATAATAAAGAGTTACTCAAATGTGCACTGCACAAAGGCCGATCAAAAAATAAGAAAAAAAAAACAATTTTGAGGTAAAAATGTCCTGTTTTAAGTGAAATTTTCCGCCAGTGCAATAAGAAATTTTCACTTACCAAATTTTCTTAAAACAAGACGAAATCTGAATCTTGTTCTAAGCAGAAAACACGAGTTTCAAGTGTTTATGGACAGATTTTCCCCTTATTGGTTTGAGGAGGAAGTTAAAGAGGCTTAACCTGGACTGAGTTAATATAAAAAGTGCTGAGAATAAGTTGTAATATCGAGATAAGATAAATCAGGATGAATATCTGGAAACAAGTAAAAAAAATCTCATCTTAAGTAAAAAAATCTTAAAATTGGTCTTTTAAGATGAATCTGCTTAATTCAAGTCAGTTTAACTATGATAGAAAATCCTTTTTTGTAGTGTGTGAAAGAAACAAACAACAATGTGAGTTAATGCTCAGAAATAATACATATTTGTGTGTTTTTTGCGTCCTGCTTTTGTATATTCATGGAGAATTGTTGAGTACTTAAGATTCTCGATCAGAAATCGTGAAAATACCGTCACTGCCACATATTAACTAAACATCAATGGACCAAACTTTACTTATAGAGCGATTTTCACACAAAACTGCAACACAAAAGAACAGTCGCACTTTTCCCTCCACCACACAGAGCTGAACCCGTGAGTCTAGAGATGAAGCTCAACCAAACAAGTGAGTCTAACCTGACAAAACTTTATTTACGACGAACTAAAACAGGAAACTATGAGATTACTACAGTGACGACAGTCTATATAACTCTTTCTCTGTACGAACTACAAAAACAGAAAACAGAGGAAGAACAACAAAAGACACACAGACGCTGTCACAACATTTATTTAAAATAAGCAGGAGGCGCATCTTTAAAGCTGAACTCTGTCCTGTCTGAAGCTAAAGTCCATCACTAGAGGAGGTGAATTCTGTCAGGAGCCAAAAAACAGCACAGATCAGAGTTTCCTCAGTGGAGAATCTGACTGTGTGTGAGTCTGTGAAGGCAACAAACTAGTGCAGTGATGGGGGCAAGTTCTGAACTAGTGCAGTGATGGGGGCAAGTTCTGAACTAGTGCAGTGATGGGGGCAAGTTCTGAACTAGTGCAGTGATGGGGGCAAGTTCTGAACTAGTGCAGTGATGGGGGCAAGTTCTGAACTAGTGCAGTGATGGGGCAAGTTCTGAACTAGTGTAGTGATGGGGGCAAGTTCTGAACTTCCACGTAAAACTCCAATTTGCTTCACACTGAAGAAGCTTAACACCACTTGAACCCATTTTACAACAGCCACGAGTCTAACAAACAAAACGCTCTGCCTGGTTCACTCATTAGTGTCTGGAAACGTTAGAAAACAACTTTATAAGCACCTCACACTTCCCTCTGCTGATTTCCCACTGCACAGGGACTAAAACGGGACTAAAACAGGTCTAAACAAACTAACAAAAAAACTGTCCCATTGGGGCATTCGTTCTTGTTGTGGAATTGTAAAACATTAATTGCACAGTTCTTCTCTTCTAATTGTCTCATTTATTCTTTGACATTTCAGACTCCAGCCTTTTCCTAATTATCCATTTATTTAATTTAACAAGTGAAGATCGACGACTGACGGTGAAGAAGAAGAGAAACGTTGTTGAAAAGTTGTTGAAAGAAAATGCTTCGGGAATGTATTTTTTAACGTTTCAGAAAATATAATTCACGGGTAAATAAACGACGTCGGCGATCGAGACTTTTGGGCTTTGGTGCAGTGGGAAATCAATCAAACTATTAGAGCTGCAGACTGTCCCTGTGAACGTCTGTGACACAGACGTTCACAGGGACAGTCTGGAGCTCTAACAGTTTCCTCGGGTCTGTGGAGTGGGTCAGACTGTTTTTAGTGGCAGGACGACTGTGGCCATTGACCTGCACTAGCCCAGCACCAGCACCTCTGCAAATACAAGGACTGGAGGAAGAGTTAAACAAGCGTCTCCACACGTCTCCAACACTCTGGAAATGAGGAACTGTGAACTGAACTCACCACTGTGTGTATTGGTCCAGTCTGGTCCCCGTGGCGATAGTAAAGTTTGATGCCACCAGCAAAGTTACACAGTGCAGCTTTAGAAGAGCGTGCGTGTGAAATGTGTGTAGAATGTGCTTAGGTCAGCAGTGCTTAACTCTAGATCTGGTTTTTCTGGTCGGTGCTGATGGCAGAAGCTCTGAGCGGCTGTGTGGTCTGGACTTCCCCGTGGTGGAGATGAACCCGACACACGCTGCTGTCTGATGCTATCTGTGTTACCTGTGATTTCACAAACCAAACCAGACACTTTCAGCACTTTGGCTTTCGGTTCTTAGGCCAAAATAAGATTCATGAGATTTCGTTTGAAGAGGAAAATGCGCCGTGCACAGATGAGGGTTTGAGATGAGCCCCACTGGGCCACAGCCATTTATGTGTTTATGAAGTGAGGAGATTTGACACTGTTCAACACTGTTCTCCAGACAGTCTTTATCTATAATCTATCTACACATTTATCTTATAGACATATATATATAAAAAAAAAAAAAAAAAAAAAAAAAAAAACGCATTTCTCACCTTCCACGGTGGTTGGTCTCTCTCACCCTCATCAGCTCGGGTCCTCTACCAGAGGCCTGGGAGCTTGAGAGTTCTGCGCAGTATCTTTGCTGTTCCCAGTACTGCACTTTTCTGGACTGAGATGTCTGTTGTCCTTCCTGGGATCTGCTGCAACCACTCCTCTAGTTTGGGGGTCACGGCCCCGAGTGCTCCGATCACCACAGGCACCACCGATGCTTTCACCTTCCAGGCTCTCTCCAGCTCTTCCTTGAGCCCCTGGTATTTCTCTAGTTTCTCGTGTTCCTTTTTCCTGACATTGCCATCGCTCGGCATTGCAATGTCCACCACCACGGCTTGGTTCTCCCGCTTATCCAGAACCACGATGTCTGGTTGGTTCGCCATCACCATTCTGTCAGTCTGTATTTGGAAGTCCCACAGGATCTTGGCTCATTCTCCACAACCTTTGGAGGTGTTTCCCACCTTGATCCTGGGGTCTCCAGCCCGTACTCTGCACAGATGTTTCTGTACACTATGCCCGCTACTTGGTTATGTCGCTCCATGTACGCTTTCCCTGCCAGCATCTTACACCCTGCAGTTATGTGCTGGACTGTCTCAGGCACTTCTTTGCACAACCTACACCTTGGGTCTTGTCTGGTGTGGTAGATCTGGGCCTCTATTGCTCGGGTGCTCAAGGCCTGCTCCTGTGCAGCCAGGATGAGTGCCTCTGTGCTGTCCTTCAGACCAGCCCTCTCCAGCCATTGGTAGGATTTCTTGATATCAGCCACTTCAGTTATGTTCCGGTGGTACGCCCCGTGTAGGGGTTTGTCCTGCCATGATGGTCCCTCCAGCACCTCTTCCTCTGCGCCCCACTGTCTGAGACATTCTCTGAGCACATCATCAGTCTGGGCCTTGTCACTGATGTACTTGTGGAGCTTGGATTTTTCATCCTGGACAGTGGTTCCCACACTCACTAGTCCTCGGCCTCCTTCCTTCCGGCTCGTGTACAGTCTCAGGGTGCTGGACTTGGGATGGAACCCTCCATGCATGGTCAGGAGCTTTCGTGTCTTAACATCTGTGATCTGTATCTCCTCCTTTGGCCAACTTATGATTCCTGCTGGGTATCTGATCACTGGCAGGGCATAGCTGTTTATTGCCTGCGCCTTGTTCTTGCCATTGAGCTGGCTTCTTAGGACCTGCCGTACTCTTTGCAGGTATTTGGCTGTCGCCGCTTTCCTTGTTGCCTCGTCAAGGTTGCCATTTGCCTGTGGGATACCAAGGTACTTGTAGCTGTCCTCAATGTCTGTTATTGTTCCCTCTGGGAGTGAGACCCCCTCTGTGTGGACTACCTTCCCTCTCTTTGTCACCATCCTACTACACTTCTCGAGCCCGAATGACATTCCAATGTCTGTGCTGTAGATCCTGGTGGTGTGGATCAGTGAGTCGATGTCTCGCTCGCTCTTAGCGTACAGCTTGATGTCATCCATGTAGAGGAGGTGACTGATGGTGGCCCCGTTTCTGAGTCGGTATCCATAGCCAGTGTGGTCGATTATTTGGCTGAGGGGTTCAGACCTATGCAGAACAGCAGTGGGGACAGTGCGTCTCCTTGGAATATGCCACATTTGATGGTCACTTGTGCAAGTGGCTTGCCATTGGTTTCAAGGGTGGTTTTCCACAACCGCATCGAGTTTGCAATGAACGCCCTTAGAGTCCTGTTGATATTGTACAGCTCCAGGCACTCAGTGATCCATGTGTGTGGCATTGAGTCATACATATATCTGACTACATACATATATATATATATATATATATATATATATATATATATATATATATATATATATTTATACTTATGTCTACATATTTGTCTGACTGAGCCCGACCATGTTTTAACTCACACATATATATACACACATATACACTCATATATATATACACATATATACACACATATATATACACACATATACACACATATATATACACATATATACACACATATACATACACATATATACACACATATATATACACATATATACACACATATACACACATTTACACACATATATATACACACATATACACACACATATACACACATACATATACACACATATATATACACATATATACACACATATATATACACATATATACACACATATATATACACATATATACACACATATACATACACACATATACACACATATATATACACACACATATACACACATATACACACATATATATACACACATATATACACATACATATACACACATATATATACACACACATATACACACATATACACACATATACACACATACATATACACACATATATACACATACATATACACACATATATATACACACACATATACACACATATATACACACACATATACACACATATACACACATATACACACATATATATACACACATATATACACGATGTGACGGAGCAGGTCCGTCCCTGGGAGCGCGGTCCCCGGGGGAAAACGTGGGAAGACGCGTGCTCACCTGTTTCCTTGTTTGCTGGGCTCCGCGCTGCGGGCGCTGCGGTGCGGGCGCGCAGTGGACTTCGCTTTTGCGTGTTCTCGGCCGCGAATAAGGGTGCACACTTGGAAGCGCCGGAGCTGTCCTTCAGAGACCCGCGGTGGTCGACTGTTTCTTGCCCTCGCGCTGCCGCTGCTGTCGCATCCCGGTGCGCACTGGCAAACCCGGACCCATCCACGTCAGGAGCTTAAATCCTCCCGTTGTGCGCGCTCCGGGGTCATGTGAGCCACAGGTGACTGGCCTGGACAATTAACTGTGTTTTATTTGTGTTTAACCCATTTTCGGGCATTTATGGAGGTGAGATCAAAGCAATTCTATGTGTAACTGTTGGCCCCAGTAATAGTAATCATTTATTTGTAGAAATGATTTAATTAAGCTTTTAGGGGGGAGTTACGTAAGGTGTCAGTCTGGTCTCTACTCTCGTCGTGTCTGGTCGGGTCGTGTCTTGTCGTGTCCTGGCTGCAATGAAGGTAGTGTTTCGCTGGACAAGCGAGGGAACGAGCGAGTAAACGACTGAGAGACTGAGAGAGAGTGGAGCGAGAACTAGAGAGAGACTTGAAGGAGAAGTCGACCTTTTTTTGCCTGCCCTGTAAATAGACCTTTTTTCTCACTGTTTCACTGTAAATATTTCCTGCACCCATTTTTGCGCCTGTTTTCCTGTTCTGCACTGGGGAATAAAACATCCTAAACGAGCATCCCGACTCAGCCTGAGTGTTTTGAAGAGGACCCCGTGACACACATACATATACACACATATATATACACACACATATACACACATATATATACACACATATATATACACACACATATACACACATATATATACACACGCATATACACACATATACACACATATACACACATATATATACACACATATACACACATATATATACACACATATATATACACACACATATACACACATATATATACACACGCATATACACACATATATACACATATATATACACACACATATACACACATATACACACATATATATACACACATATATATACACACATATATACACATACATATACACACATATATATACACACATACATATACACACATATATACACACATATATATACACACACATATACACACATATATACACACATATACACACATATATATACACACACATATACACACATATATATACACACACATATACACACATATATATACACACATATATACACACATATATACACACATATACACACATATATATACACACACATATACACACATATATATACACACATATACACACATATATATACACACACATATACACACATATATATACACACACATATACACACATATATATACACACATATATATACACACACACATATACACACATATACACACATATATATACACACATATATATACACACATATACACACATATATATACACACACATATACACACATATATATACACACACATATACACACATATATACACACATATACACACATATATATACACACACATATACACACAAGCGTGCTGCAGCCCGGGCGGTTGCAGAGGCAAAAACTCGGGTCTGGGAGGAGTTCGGGGAGGCCATGGAGGAGGACTATCGGACGGCCCCAAGGAAATTCTGGCAAACCGTCCGGCGCCTCAGGAGGGGGAAGCGGCCCTTCACCAACACTGTTTACAGTGCGGGGGGAGAGCTGCTGACCTCGACTGGGGATGTTGTCGGGTGGTGGAAGGAATACTTTGGGGATCTCCTCAATCCCACCGTCACGTCCTCCGAAGAGGAGGCCGAGGCTGGGGACCCAGAGGCGGACTCATCCATCACCCTGGCCGAAGTCACTGAGGTGGTCAGAAAGCTCCTCGGTGGCAAGGCTCCGGGGGTGGATGAGATCCG